>CM076570.1:478378806-478906440 GCA_034641835.2 Pinus albicaulis | reverse complement strand
CATAAGTGAAGGTATGCTTTAATGATTAAGTGTTTGTAATTTGTTTTCAAATATTTGAATTTGAGTTTGTAGTTGGAAATTTCAATTATTATGAATGATATAGCTTTGGGAATTTTGCACTGATTAAAGACATTTTTGAGAAATGATATGATATTATTTTCTAGAAAATATTTAATATTTAGGATATTTTTTAGGAATGCTATGATACTATTTGCTAGAAAATATTTAATAATTTTGTATCCTCTATGAAACAATTATAATACTATTGTGTTACATTTTGTTGGAATTCTTGATTTTTTTTTTATTTTTTTATAAAAGGACAATTTCCAATAGAAGATCAAATGTGTTTTGAATGTCTTTTATGCAACCTATAATATATTCTATATGAATTTGTAATTGATGGCAAGGTTAAATGGTTTATGAAGCAATCATGGTTTAGGAGGTATGGGTGTGTTGATGTAGCTTATGACTTCATGGATTTGAATTTTTTTATAGATCAACTAATATGTACTATTAATTCATGGACATGTTTTATTTAGGGGGTATCAGGGTATTTTGAAGAAATGTAATTCATCCCTTTATCTGTAGCATGTAAGTAAGAATTAGAGTGTCGGTACTTTGCTAGTTCCACATTAATAACTACAAATAATATATTGTTACATTTAAATACCCTACCCCACTCTAAAATTTAACTTGTGACCTCCAAGGAGAAAACACATGTTCTTAAAGATTATTCCCACTTAGGTGGTAGATTGATATGGTTTATTTATTTTTACATTGTTTATCAGTCAATAGGTTGTGATTACTATTGCCACCTACCTACTTGAATAAAGATCCACTGTTTTCATCCATGTTTCTTGTTGATAGTTCCCAATTGATTATTAAAGTTTTGAAAATTGTAGTTTTCCATAACAAACTATAAAATAAAAAAAATTATTATAATCCATTTATCTATGTGGATAGGTTACCGATATTATTTTCATTTATCCTATCATTAATATTATCTTCCTACATGCATATCATGTTTATCTACTTAAAAATAAATATTTTTTTCCTCTCTTTTATTTGTTTGTTGATGCATGAAAACACTTGATAATGTAGGTTTTAACCCTTATTAGATAAATCATACAAATAGATTCTCAATATAAAACATAAAAAAACTCAATAGCAAAAACACTATTTGCACAAAGATTTTACCCTAATACCCAAAACTAGGAAAACCAGAATGCTTTTTCTATATCTCTCAATGATTTCGTGTCGTCACCCCTTGTACCCCCCACACCACTAATTATATGGGGTAGGGAAACCCCCCTCGTTAGGAACTGGGGTGTAAATAAGGCTAATCATGCAAATAGTATACCACATAGCCAAAAGTTTCCCACTTCTTGTTTTCTTTTCATATAGGAGGTTATAAGAGTACATGATCAACAATCCATGGAAGTAATTCCAATTGTTTCTCTGCACCAATAAAACTTCTTAGTGCTCACATATTTTTCAATGAATCTACGACATTCTTCAATGTGTCCATAAACCCCCTATTTTGATTTTTCTCTTGTACTTATCACAATTTGAGCTACTCCGCTCCCCTGCTACCTTCCCTTCTCCTTAGTTTTTTAATAATAAAATAAATATTTAATTATTAGTAATATAATTACTAATTAATTATTATTTATAATACTAAAATTTAATTAATTATATTTAATTAAAACATAATCAGAAATTAACTTATTTCAAGAATGAATATATGCCTATTTTAGCTTTGGAATTAGTGAGAGTGTTGAAGCATGATTAACATTAACAAAGTATTCTCCGATTGGGGTGCCAAGTGTACAGAGAAAGGAGTGAGGTGGTAGGAGACCGTGCGGGCCACACGGTAAGACCATGATGACATGTGGTGAGGGATGTGGGTGGTACCACCAACGCCCTATAATGATGACATTAAATATGGATGTGCATAGAGGAGATATTCGAGGACGCTACAAAAAACAAAAGAGCCCATGCAACTGTTAATTCAACTTTTGTGTTTGAATGATGGAATGATGGAATTTGCAAAGACGTGAATTCTCCAACCCCCATTAAAATGACCCTACAAGTTGATTCTTTCAGTTTTTTCACTCTATAAGCATCAACGTACGATTATGCATGATGGAGAATATCTAGCGCTTTCCCTTGTTAATATATTTAACAAGGGAAAGCGCTAGATATTCTCCATCATGCATAATTGTACATTCTTTGATTTGGCTGAGCCCACATGTCCCACTTGAGAAAATGCTTAAGAGGACTACACTTTCTATCATTCCATAGAAAATTACTCATGCATTTTTGGATCTTGTTAATAGTGGACTTTGCAATCTTTGTTAGAGTAAACTAATACACAAGTAAACCTTCCAGAGTTGACTTGATAAAATTCATCCGTCCCCCTAAAGTGAGCCATCTATAACACCAATTATTAATCTTTCCTTCAACCCTCTTAATGAGCCAACCCCAATCCTCAGCTCTATATTTGTTGCATTTAAGTGTGTCTAACATAACTCTACTTTCAACATCTTGCTTCATGCAACATGCACCATACTTTGAATTTACAAAGACTTGAATTCTCCAGCCCCCATTAAAATGACCCTACAAGTTGATTATTTCAGTTTTTTCACTCTATAAGCATCAACGTACGATTATGCATGATGGAGAATCTCTAGCGCTTTATCTTGTTAATATATTTAACAAGGGAAAGCGCTAGATATTCTCCATCATGCATAATTGTACGTTGGATTTGGTGATAATTGTCTCCATATTTTGGCTTTCTGACCCGCAAAACATAATTAATTGTCTCCAATCCGCCTAATTTTGGTGATAATTGTCTCCAATCCGCCTAATTTTGGATGCTCCTCATACACTAAGTACCTTGACCATATCAATGGAATGCCCAACTCCTAGCATGGTTCCCACCACACCAACACAACTATTGGAGATTCAAATGACCTCACCACTTAGAAAATGATAAGAAATTATTTCACCCCCTTGTATTTGAACAATACATAGAAAGAATAACATAATTAATACAAGAGATAAAAATATGAATTAGAGAAAGGCATGGATCACATATTAAAGGAAATAATAGAGCTCATGTACAAATTTCCATATTTGTTGCATTTATGTGTGTCTAACATAACTCTACTTTCAACATCTTGCTTCATGCAACATGCACCATACTTTGAATTTTGCAAAGACCCAGGAATTCTCCACCCCCCATTAAAATGACCCTACAGGTTGATTCTTTTAGTTTTTTCACTCTATAAGCATCGACGTACGATTATGCATGATGGAGAATCTCTAGCGCTTTCCCTTGTTAATATATTTAACAAGGGAAAGCGCTGTATATTTTCCGTCATGCATAATCGTACGTTGGATTTGGTGATAATTGTCTCCATATTTTGGCTTTAGCATATATCAGGTAAGTGTCAGAAGTATAAGAACCTGGATTGACATTTAATGCTTGCAATTTATCTCACAATTAATTTACCCATTAGGATGCTTTGACCTAGTAACTTGAGAGATGAAAAAGATCCTATCACATTAATGTGAGGATCCATTTTCATAATGAACATTAGGAAAAGACAATATTCATTGCAGTTGGTAATATAGTCAACTAGTAGACTATTCAATTATTAACAAAGTTGATGAAAGAATGCAATGAATTTAAGGTTGCATTTCAATTTTGAAAATTTTCTACAATAATTTTTGTAGGATAATTTGTTAATGCAAGTTTCCATAGTTATTTATAATTTTTATTTTAATAGAAAGAGACTTCAACCAAAAATACCCAAGGTTAGTCCCGCATGTGCCCTTTGAGACACATTAGGTCATCCCACCAATTCATGCCCCATGCTTCATGAGTTGAAGGGTATCCTTCATACCCCTTAAGCACCCCCATTTCTCCCCACTCCATCATGTGATGTTGCCACCTCATCACGTAATAAGGGTTTAAGAACCAACGATCTCTTGTCTATTTATGTGAAACACAAACATTATACACAACATTGTCTCAATCTCCGACGATATCAAGATGTGTTGGTCACCATACATCATGCCTCAATAGTAGCACCACCACTTACACCAACCTCATATGTCGATGATTCCTCTTCCACCATTTATTATGTCACGAACTCGGTTAATTAGTATTTGGCATGCCCTTGAGTGCTCTATGTTAAAGACACTCATCTCATCTATATGTGTCCTTTACTCATCAAATACCATCATCATTGCATGCATCAAGTGACATATCCCCCTCATCAAGATCCCAATCCGCCTAATTTTGGATGCTCCTCATACACTAATTACCTTGACCATATCAATGGAATACCCAACTCCTAGCATGGTTCCCACCACACCAACACAACTATTGGAGATTCAAACGACCTCACCACTTAGAAAATGATAAGAAATTATTTCACCCCCTTGTACTAGAACAATACATAGAAAGAATAACATAATTAATAGAAGAGATAAAAATATGAATTAGAGAAAGGCATGGATCACATATTAAAGGAAATAATAGAGCTCATGTACAAATATCCATATTTGTTGCATTTATGTGTGTCTAACATAACTCTACTTTCAACATCTTGCTTCATGCAACATGCACCATACTTTGAATTTGCAAAGACCCAGGAATTCTCCACCCCCCATTTAAATGACCCTACAAGTTGATTCTTTTAGTTTTTTCACTCTATAAGCATAAACGTACGATTATGCATGATGGAGAATCTCCAGCGCTTTCCCTTGTTAATATATTTAACAAGGGAAAGCGCTAGATATTCTCCGTCATGCATAATCGTACGTTGGATTTGGTGATAATTGTCTCCATATTTTGGCTTTAGCATATATTGTGCAAGTGTACTTCAGAAATATAAGAACCTGGATTGACATTTAATGCTTGTAATTTATCTCACAATTAATTTACCCATTAGGATGCTTTGACCTAGTTACTTGAGAGATGAAAAAGATCCTATCACATTAATGTGAGGATCCATTTTCACAATGAACATTAGGAAAAGACAATATTCATTGCAGTTGGTAATATAGTCAACTAGTAGACTATTCAATTATTAACAAAGTCGATGAAAGAATGCAAGGAATTTAAGGTTGCATTTCAATTTTGAAAATTTTCTACAATAATTTTTGTAGGATAATTTGTTAATGCAAGTTTCCATAGTTATTTATAATTTTTATTTTAATAGAAAGAGCCTTCAACCAAAAATACCCAAGGTTAGTCCCGCGTGTGCCCTTTGAGACACATTAGGTCATCCCACCAATTCATGCCCCATGCTTCTTGAGTTGAAGGGTATCCTTCATACCCCTTAAGCACCCCCATTTCTCCCCACTCCATCATGTGATGTTGCCACCTCATCACGTAATAAGGGTTTAAGAACCAACAACCTCTTGTCTATTTATGTGAAACACAAACATTATACACTTGACATTGTCTCAATCTCCGACGATATCAGGATGTGTTGGTCACCATACATCATGCCTCAATAGTAGCACCACCACTTACACCAACCTCATATGTTGATGATTCCTCTTCCACCATTTATTATGTCACGAACTCGGTTAATTAGTATTTGGAATGCCCTTGAGTGCTCTATGTTAAAGACACTCATCTTATCTATATGTGTCCTGTACTCATCAAATACCATCATCACTGCATGCATCAAGTGACATATCCCCCTCATCAAGATCCCAATCCGCCTAATTTTGGATGCTCCTCATACACTAAGTACCTTGACCATATCAATGGAATGCCCAACTCCTAGCATGGTTCCCACCACACCAACACAACTATTGGAGATTCAAACGACCTCACCACTTAGAAAATGATACTAAATTATTTCACCCCCTTGTACTAGAACAATACATAGAAAGAATAACATAATTAATAGAAGAGATAAAAATATGAATTAGAGAAAGGCATGGATCACATATTAAAGGAAATAATAGAGCTCATGTACAAATTTCCATATTTGTTGCATTTATGTGTGTCTAACATAACTCTACTTTCAACATCTTCCTTCATGCAACATGCACCATACTTTGAATTTGCAAAGACCCAGAAATTCTCCACCCCCCATTTAAATGACCCTACAAGTTGATTCTTTTAGTTTTTTCACTCTATAAGCATAAACGTACGATTATGCATGATGGAGAATCTCTAGCGCTTTCCCTATAAGGGGATATAATCATTCTTGCCTTCCATATAGATAATGAAAATGATTTTTCTAAGTCTCATGTTGCTTCTCATGTTATTTTATAAACCTTGGTTGGAAAGAAAAATAGGAGGGCTGAAATGTAAGAAATATAGAACATATTGGATTTAACATCCCCAAATTGGATTTTACTCTGAGGTATTGATTTTTTGACATCTATTTTGTGAATGTTGACCAATAGATATACATCATGGAGGATGAAAGACGAAGATCAACCGAATCCCAT
This sequence comes from Pinus albicaulis, assembly GCA_034641835.2. Lineage (NCBI taxonomy): Eukaryota > Viridiplantae > Streptophyta > Pinopsida > Pinales > Pinaceae > Pinus > Pinus albicaulis. The sequence continues at coordinate 478,899,954 of CM076570.1, read as the reverse complement.
ATGGAGTCTCGGGGATCGGAGGATGTTCACGGTATTTAAAAATATAATCTTAAATCTACATACATGTGTGTACATATGGAATTGATTTTTTTACTAACTTTGTGAGTGAAATTAGTTGTTAACAAGTTTCATATTTTAATTTTTAGGAGGCAAGAGGAGAAGGCTTTCTACTCCATCAATGGAGTGTGGCCAAGGTTCAACTGGTCGAGGTAACATGGTGCCGGAAGGGGGTGATATTTATTCCTCCGAAGGCCAGCAATCAATGGCTGCTGGTTCTCAGCAGGGTCGCTGTGGGTCTGGTTCTCAGCAGCATCATTCTGGGGCTGGTTCTCAGCAGGGTCGCTGTGGGTCTGGTTCTCAGCGGCATCATTCTGGGGCTAGTTCTCAGCAGGGTCATGTTGGAGATGATGTTAACCAACAACATCAAGGTTGCCATCAATTTCAATATTTTTTCATTAAATTTTTACAACTTTTTTTACACATGTTTTTTCTAATATATGAAATTATATATATATTGATGCAGAGGCTCAAAATGTTCGAGCCAGTGGTCAAAAAAGACGCAGGGCAGCGCGCCACATTGAAGAAGAAGGCTGTCAACCTAGCACAACTTATCCGGCTGAGATTACTGATATACCATGGGAAAGGAACATGGCGGAATGCACCTTACAAAGGTGTCAAAGCCTTTATGCAAAATTGCAGACAGATCTCCAGGATTTGACTCTACCTGCTGAGAGTAGACAAAGCCTACGGATAGTTACACATTCATTGAGTGAAATGGTAAAAGTGTACAAAGATTTGGGGCCAACCACTGATTCGTTTGTAGAAGTGATGAGATAGAGAAGAGAAGCAGTGATAGGTCCCGATAAATGGCAGGACATAAAAAAACAAGTTTCAAGACAGGAGGCTAAGTCAATGTTTAATTTTAAGGAAGGGCCAAAAAGAAAGATGTTGAAGGTGCAGTATTTCAAGCACCCAGACATAGCAAAATATTTGTATAGTCGACATCTTGCGGCCTTTCGAAGGCTTCCATGGAACGATGAGGTTCCTCTTTATTTTGCACAAATGTTTTATGCAGAATTTTTTAAGGGTATGAAACCCGACTACAATGATCTTCCTTCAAAATTTTTTGGCCCGGGGAGAGGTCGATTATGTCAACGTAAGGGCGCAAAGCGAGATGTGGAGTTGCCTCTCCCTGAGCCGCCATTCGTGAGTCGACCGTCTCGAGTCGAAACCTTGCGATCAGAGATGGATGCGACTTCTCAAATAAGTCGTGAAGCAAGAGATGTTATGATTGAAAATGTTCATAGCGGATTGAGTGGAGTCGATCTTGGCTTAAATCGACAAAGAGCACGTCAATATGCACGTGCCAATTTTTTTTATCATACAGATGAGGAGATTTACAACATGAATGTTGAAGATCTCCGAACATACGCAATAAATTGTCGCAATGGTCTGCAAGACCTAATTTTTCATGAGGAAGAGGGCACCGGAACGGTATGTGTTAGTGACCTTAGGATTTGAAATTATTTTTACATATACATGTGTACAATTTGTAATAAATACATGTGTATGTACATGTATACATTTATTTGTATGTGTACATTAATCTAACAAAATGTATGATTATATGTTAAAACACCATTTGCAGTTCTCAGGCATGATGCGTGATGAAAATGTTAATATTACGTTCGGGACCTCTGGCTCAAACGATGCAGATGTGTCTGCCCATCATGATATGTTGGCACATGTATGTTAGTGTTTTTTAAGTGACTCTAAAATAAATAATTGTTGCCACACATGTACATGTATGTATATATATAATTCGATAAAATGTTTTAACAGGTACCGATTCCGTCTGATGTTTTTGGGATCCCGGTACCTTTTTCTTCTTTAGGAGATATACCTTCTACTTCATTGGGAGATGACCAAGTATGGACAATTTTTCACAAGTTCAAAATTTATGTTACCTCAAAAAGTTCCATAAAAAATTGAGATATAGAGAGAGAGATCTATATTTTGAGTTATTTACAATTTTTTGAATTTAGGTTTGTATAGAAGATTTTTTTAATCCGAGGACTTTAGCGACGGAGATAGGGACATCCACAACATTTGAAGAAGTTGTCTTTAGTTCTTTTTTTTAATATTATTGTTCAAATAAGTTTATATATATGTACACACGTGCATTTTCATTTGAAAGTTTTTAATTTATATAAATTATTTATGTATATATAGTTATATATAAATTTATATTTAACTGTACATGCATATTGTACAGGTTACCACTACAGATGTTTCTATGGCAGATACTCTTCATCAAATGGAGAGGCAACCTTACGAGGTATTGCGCGATTTTTTTGTTATATTTTGTTTTTTACATGAAGTTCTAGATATATATATTCTCGTTAATTTTTAAAACTTCAAATTTTAATGTTCAAGTACATGTACATTGTGTATGTAGGTTTTCCCTTTACAAGGTAGCGAGCCAATCGGGACCCAGAGGCTAGATCTTCCATTTGACGGACAAGACATACAGGAGATTTGATTTTATTTCAAAATTTAGATGGTTTTAAAATTTGTTAAACTTGATACAGTTTGATACTTGAGTGAGATTTACAATTTTTGGACATATTTTATTACAATATGTTTTTTGGACATATTTTTGGACATATATGTTAAATGTTTTTGTTGGATAGTTGAATTATAATTGACATGGCATGTGATATTTAATGTTTTAAATGTTTTTGTTAGATAGTTGAATTATAATTGGCATGGCATGTGATATTTAATGTTAAATGTTTTTGTTAGATAGTTGGATTATAATTGGCATGGCATTTGAAGTTTTTAAAACTACATGAATGATGGAATGTGAACCTACATTTGCACATGTGGTAAATTGAAATGTTAAAGTTTGTAACAAGACAATCCCCATTGATTTCATTACATTATATATGTTGATTTCTGATTTTATATAATTGCATACATATGATGGTACATTACTTGTAAAGTCATTGGATTTCATTACATTATATATGTTGATTTCTGATTTGATATAATTGCATACATATGATGGTACATTACTTGAAAGTCATTGGATTAATAACTTGTTCATTGATTTCAGTTTTCTTTGGATGGTTTTAGTACTTTTGGCATGTGAATGTGAAGTAATGTTGTCATTGAATTACATTTGACATTTGATATTTAATGTTAAATATTTTTGTTGGATAGTTGAATTATAATTGGCATGGCATGTGATATTTATTGTAAATGTTTTAGTTAGATAGTTGAATTATAATTGGCATGGCATTTGAAGTTTTTAAAACTACATGAATGATGGAATGTGAACCTACATTTGCACATGTGGTAAATTGAAATGTTAAAGTTTGTAACAAGACAATCCCCATTGATTTCATTACATTATATATGTTGATTTCTGATTTGATATAATTGCATACATATGATGGTACATTACTTGTAAAGTCATTTGATTTCATTACATTATATATGTTGATTTCTGATTTGATATAATTGCATACATATGATGGTACATTACTTGTAAAGTCATTGGATTAATAACTTGTTCATTGATTTCAGTTTTCTTTGGATGGTTTTAGTACTTTTGGCATGTGAATGTGAAGTAATGTTGTCATTGAATTACATTTTACATTTGATATTTAATGTTAAATATTTTTGTTGGATAGTTGAATTATAATTGGCATGGCATGTGATATTTATTGTTAAATGTTTTAGTTGGATAGTTGAATTATAATTCTAATGGTATCTGAAGTTTTTAAAACTACATGAATGATAGAATGTGAACCTACATTTTCACGTGGTAAATTGGAATGTTACTTGTAACAAAACAATCCGCATTGATTTCATTATGTAGTATATGTTGATTTCTGATTTGATATAATTGCATGTATGATGGTACATTACTTGTAAAGTCATTGGATTAATAGTGTTCATTGATTTCAGTGTAAGCGAAAAAAATTATTGACAATGTAGAATGATTTTTGTGTTATAATAACTAAACCTAATAATATTGGAGAGCAAGAGAGACTTGAGGTATGGTGTTTACTACAAGAGTTTGAGCTAAATATTTAAATGGTTTAGCTATCTTTCATAAAATAGTTTAAGATTGATCACAAGAATTAAGAGAATGTCTCGGTCCATCATTGGTATGGTCCATCATAGAATGATCATCCATGTCAATGACTCTTTAAGTCTATCTTTCCAAACCATGACCCTACTCTCACATGTGTGCCTTTCATGACACCAGTCACTGCTTTCATCCTCGAGTTGACTGCCTTGAAAGCACTCAACTCTTTCTCGATGCTAGCCTTCCTCTTTCTAAGAGATGAAGCTGCCTTTCGACTTAGGAAGCTATGGGTAGCCCCGTGTCTATCAAAGCAGAGAACTTTTTCCCATGTACGGTTGTAGACATGAATCTCAAGTCCAAGAAACTTTCATCATCATTCCTCCTTGTCTTGTGCCTTACTTTCGCAATCTTCTTCAACATTTCCTCTTCCAATATGTTTTTCGAACTAGCCCTTGGCTTAGCAGTGCTTTTCACATATCTCTTCTCATGAAGCTCCATATAACAATTTGATCCTGGACTTGCTTGAATTGGTTCAAGCTCTTTCTTTTTCGAATTCTGTCTAATCGCTCTAATACGACATATATTGACTCCTTCCAAATGAAGTGCACCAATCCTCTTAGTGTGGTCGTCTTAGTGTGGCGTGTGATATTTAATTTGTTAAATGTTTTTGTTGGATTGTTGAATTATAATTGGCATGTGGCATGTGAAGTTTTTAAAACTCCAGTTTTTGATGGTTTCAATCTACATTTTGCATGTGATATTTAATGAAACTTTAAATGTTAAATGTTTTAATGATGCACAATATATAATCGAAAGGGTTTTAAGACTTAAAGTTTTGGATGGTTTCAATTTACAACTTAAAGTTTTGGATGGTTTCAACCTACATTTACACATATGGTAAATTGAAATTATGAACTACTTGCAACAAGACAATCCCCATTGATTTCATTGTATATGTTGATTTCTAATTTGATATAATTGCATGTATGATGGTACATTACTTGTAAAGACATTGGATTAATAATGTTCATTGATTTTACTTTAAGCGCAAAAAATTATTGATAATGTCTAGAACAATTTTTGTGTTATAATTTAATTAAACCTAATAATATTGGAGAGCAAGAGAGATGAGGTATGGTGTTTACTACAAGAGTTCGAGCGGGGCATTCAGTGACAACTTTTACTAGAAATTTGAAACAAAGAGAATCTATCTTTGGCTAGGACATCATGTAAGATGCTCGACATAAACAGTAAAATTGTACTTAAAAGCCGAGATTCGGGCAAGTGGGGACAACCACTTGTTATCTCGTCCCTTGGAGGCTAGGCCATATGGGGACCGAATCTGACTTTACAAAATAAAGTGAAATAGTTTGTACCATATGGTCTGAGAACATATACAAAAACAATTAATATACAAGAACAATTAATTTCATTCTAGAATATATATATCCAATACATATTTAACATTTTTAATCAATGCACATGTATAGAAAAACTATTTTCAGTGGAAACTAGAGCACGTGCTTGTACCCAAACAATTTGTAACATTTGCAAACCACAAATAACATAAGCAGTTCAATTTTTAGTTGAGTACTGAAAGGTTTAAAAGATAATAAATCGTTGTCCTGACACTTCACTCAAAAAAATTCTAATGGAATTCCATCCTCAATAATCCGTTCATGATCGGATTTTGACATTTTCCATTTCTTAATTTTTGATTTTTTCTTTGATTGAACTTCTATCAACTTTATGCGTGCTGCACACACCAAGTGACTATATTGACAACTTATGGAATCAAGTTCATAGTCTTCGAAGTAAACAAAGTCTCCACTTTCACGAGTTTGTTTGAAAAAATAACCTTTCAGTATAATAGACCCTTTGTCATACTGAAATCCGTGATCATTATAGTCTTGTAATAATTTCATTTTTTGTTCAGTGCAACGCATCAAATAATACTTCACATTTTCATCGTTGTCAGTAGGTGCAATTACAGCAAAAACATCTCCTGCACAATAAAATAAATTTAACATTTAATTATGCATATTTAAATTTAAATTTGTAAATCTTTAAATCATTAAAAAGTAATTCAATTGTTACCTTCTCTAACAAGATCATAAACTCGATCACCATCGGATGATATTGTAGTTTCCTCTGATTCCATTTCTTCAATCATTGCAACAGACATTTTTCCCTTTGTATTTAGCTCTGTATGTTTCCAATCGTTCACATACATTTTGTTTTCACAGATGTCATTGGATTTTGTGTTGTCTATGCAAACATCACAAAAACAAGAATATTTTTCTTTATCCAATGCAAACACATTTGTGGACAATTTTGTTTGAATTGAATGCAATTTTCGAGTCCCTTTTATTGTTCCAACTTCATTTCCAATTGATCTATTTACGTCTCCGATTCCAATATGCCAGAAAAACCTTTATATGGAAAATTGGAAAAAGAATTTGTAAATATGATATCAAAATACAATTAAAAATAATCATTGCATGATAAATGTACAATGTTTAAAATTAGATTACCAATATAAATTAAATTGAATGTACCTTTGCACTTCTCGTGATGGGTTAATCTCATGGCTTAAAGCATTTTTGCACCATTGAACAACTTCTTCAGCGTTTGCAAGTCGGCGTGCAAAGTGGTTCATTTGATATCTTCGAAGTACTCGTTTTATGCATGCTCCCGCACCGTCATGTTCTCCTTTTCCATGGCCAGTCTCAAAGAAATTCCAACAATGTTTAATGGAGGTTTTCTTATGAAGACGACACAACCAAAAAAATGATTGTGCAGATTTGAATTGACCTGCGCATCCATCTGACCATATCCAATGTTCATTGAATGTTATTTCACGATTTTTCAATGAATCATAAATTTTTCCAAAACAATGTTGTACAAAACATGTATCATGCGTACGATCGTCACTGATATAAAAATGATATTCTTTAATGATATGTCGATTTTCACTCGTGCTTTCTATATGATCGAAATTTTGCTTAGCATGTCTATATAGAATATGAACGAGCATGGAGACTTGGTCAGAGTGATAGTATTCACTCTGAATTTCTTTTTGTGGAGCAAATGTGTAGTTTTCTGCAAAATCAATCACTCACAAAATGGTTCCTGGTGGAAAAACTTCACGAGATTTTTTGAATTGCAAGTCTTGCCATCGAGCTTTATGGGAATGCATGGTGTATTTGTAAATTTCTGCTTCAAACTTTCTCAAAAAGTCTATTAGAAAAATTTCGTCTTCTCGTAATTCGATTCTTTTAACACTATCTGCACTTTGAATCGATGTACCGGTATATTCGTATCTCTTCCATTTCACTTTCATGTTGGACAATGATTGATCATTTATATCAATACGATATTTGTTTTGAAATTTAGTCAAATTTCCACAATCATCGCATTTTTTACCACCAACACATTTCTTTTTGTAAAATAGTTCATCACTTTCTCTTTCACATAGAATTTGAGATATGAAATCACGGATAGTGGAAGGAGGAGGTGAATCATTCCATAATGTTCTACCGAAATCAAGGAATGTGTCATAATATAACTCAAATTCCACATGATAACGGCAACAACAAGTGTCGCGTACGGTGATAGGTTTTACATACCATGGTTTTTGTTGAACAAAAGCACCGAGTGAAACTTGAATTTGACGATTCTCTTCTTTGAACTTGTTGAATAACTCTATTTGAGTGGTTTCCAAGAGATGTTTTTCATGTTCTTCGTATTGATTTCATGCTATTCTTCTTCGCATCACATGTCTGGCAGTGGGTGAAACACGCGAATTGTTCTTCCAATATTCATATATTATTTTTTTAACATCTTCTCCAAGTCTATCTTTGTATGGTTGCCTACAAATAGCTCTCCCACAAGCGAGTTCATCATTTACGTCTATTTGCAGTCGAAATTTTCGATGTTTGTGCAGAGTTTTTCGCGAGGTTCCCAGTGCTCGTGCCATAGATGCTAGATTCAAATGATTCTCTTGAGTACTTGGTGAAACCATTGCCATTTGTATTCCTCTACGTATATTTGAAACATTTTTATCTCTAGATCTCCTAATTGACTCTATAGCACTACTCATATTTTTTATAACCTCTTCTTTCATTTTTTTATCTTTGGTTGATTTTCAAATACCCAATAGTGTCGTCGCTTCTTTTAATTTCCTTGATGATAAGAGACATTTCAACATTTGAGCTTGAACTGTCACCTCAGTTTTGAAAAACATATCCAAAATTTTCTCGACACGATATCGTATAAAATAGTCAGGTTTTTTATCTCCATATGTGCGAGTGTCGACATTTTCTAACATCTCATTATCGATAGTGATTTCATCTGTACATATTCGAAAAAAATAGTACATATTCAATAAATAACTAAATTAATAAATATGTCAATAAATATTAGGAAAATTTTAAATATATCAATAGATCATAATATCTACATTTACATACCCGATTCAATTTCTGCTTGAGGTTGTTTTTCTTCTTCAATATTTTGAGGAGTATCTCTGTCTGTTTACATTAAACAAAATATTTTTCAAACTAGTTCATCAAATAAAAATTAAGCTTCACATTCTACATTGGGAAAACTTTTAAAATATATCAATAGATCATAATATTTACATTTACATACCTGCTTCAATTTCTGCTTGAGGTTGATTTTCTTCTTCAATATTTTGAGGAATATCTCTGTCTGTGTACATCAAACAAAATATTTTTCAAACTAGTTTATCAAATAAAAATTAAGCGTTACATTTTACATTAGGGAAATTTTAAATATATATCACTAGAGCATGTAATATTTACATTTACATACCTGCTTCAATTTCTGCTTGAGGTTGATTTTCCTCTTCAATATTTGAGAGAGCTTCTAACTTTCTTTTGCGATATTGTCTCGTCTCTTCTCTACGTTCCTCGGGCTTTCTTTTTCGATCATATTTTCTCACACAAGTTCTGCGATTTCCCATGATAATAGGGTATGAGGTTTAAAAAATTTCCTTTAAAAAATTAGACAATAACTCAATTACAAACAATATCACAAAAGATTTAATTTAAAAAAATCTTTTCTAAAAAATACGTAATCCAATCCAAAACACGTACATATCTCTAAGAAAAATCACACCGCCTCCAAGAAATGTCTTCCAAAAAATTTTTTTAAATCTTAAAATGTAAAGAAAAATTTTTGAACAAAAAAGCTCAAAAGATTTATTTCAACACAAAACACGTACATACCTCAAAGAAAAATCACGTCGCCTCCAAAAATGTCTTCCAAAAAAGTTTTTTAAATTCAAACTTTGAACCTCCAAGAAAAATCACGTCGCCTCCAGAAAATGTCTTCCAAAATTTTTTTTTGACCCCAAACTTTGAAGAAAAAATTTTGAATTCAAACCAAGTTGTAAGATGAAATGAAGTGCGAAATGTGCGAAAATTGTGAATCATTTCGCGGCAATTTATATTGACCGCGAAATATGTGTTTTGTAGGGGGCTCCACAAAAAATTCCGGCCGACGGAAAATTACACAATAGTTCGGCCGAACTTTTGATAATAAGTTCGGCCGAACTATTAAGGCGTTAGTTTTAGCGGCCCATAAACGGAAAACATAGTTCGGCCGAACTGTCGCTAATAGTTCGGTCGAACTATCGCGTCACTGATTACGCAGAGCCAAGCTCTGAAAACGGTTCTGCAACTTTGGACTGATTAAACTCCATGAAAACTTGTTAATTAACTGTTGGAACCAAGACAAGCATTTTCAGAATTGAATCTACTTTCAGGAAATATAAATTTTATGGAATTTCGTAAACGTTTATTAATTTTAATTATTTTTCTAATAAAATGAGTGCAAACAATTTTTGGGGGTCATCGTGATTCAGTGAAATCAAAATTTTGTATCTCCCAAAATACATTGTAAAAAAAATTTAAAAAATTATGGAGCATTACATTGGTCCGTTGACCGTAATGGGTAGCTTTTAGATTTTTAGTTTATAACTTGTATGTTAAGAAATTTGTTGCCACACGAAACATATAAAAAATACGCAGTTTTTCGTATTAGACCAGTTCAAAAAATTCTAGTAATTATGATATGCATACATTGGCTTTGTAAATATGATGAAACCAAAGTAGACTCTGTCTAGATTGTTGTAACACATTTTGTTTTTTCAAAAACAAGAATTTTCAATGAATACAACGTTGCCACATAACATGAGTACTTATGAATTCTTTGATTGTTAAGAAACACACACTCAAAGAAACGCTAAGTTGACATATCAAATCCGCATAAAAAAATTTCAAAAAATAAGTAATAAAAAGCTAACAAAATTTCTCACAACTTTTATTTTTACCGCAAAATGAAATTCTACACGGAAAAATTGTTATAGTTTGCAGAAAGTTGAAGAACCCAAAAAAATGAAAAAAATTTCTCAAAAAAGGGCAAATTTCAACCAATAATTTTATGTTTTATGGTTATATGGTCTCTTATGTATTGTTGATGCTTTTTGTTTTTTTTGTAGAAACTTAGTGCTATCCTATACTCACCAACCAATCTGGTTTCTAGTGTGGCAAACTGACACTGGTATAAGTTTTTTTTGTTAATTTGTAATCAATGTTGTAATTTGATTTTAGAAGGAAACATAATTAACTTATTAAAACATTTTCCCATCCTCAATTTTACATATCATTACAACATAATTTACTTCATCTTCCCCACTACTACCTCTCTTAAAATCCATATCTATTCCTACTTTTGGTACATCATCGCCCATTTAAGAAGCCAAAGTTTGACCTTTTTAATGGCGATGCTTGTTTTCAAGATTTAGATCAAGAGTTTGAGTCTTATTCTAGTGATAGGGAGTAAGAATAGAGTGATAGAGAGCTCATTGGAATAGTCCCAAAGATGGAAGTCCTGCACCATGAAGTGTCTACCAATTAATATAGGGGTTCCCTCCCCAAGTTGGGAACGCAATTTACATGTTAATTTGCATGTTTAGCGAAGCTTTAAGGTGGTTGAACTAGGATACTCAATGGAAGTCTCCTCTATGATAAGAAATAAGTCTACCAATTCTCATGATAAATAAAATAAATTAAATGATAAAAACCCATATTATTACATAAAATATGATAAGAATAGGTTTATCAATTCTCCTCATAAAATAAATTAAATTAAATTATGGAAACCCATTTTATGGAATAAAATGTGGATGGAAACATTGAAATTTCATTTTCCTTTGAAAAAATATAATCCCATATATAATATCAACCTTTTTCTCTTTAGTCATTTAATTTCATGGAGATTTGAACCAATGTTTCAATCACAAAAAGTGCATTAATAATACACCTACTCACAATCAATACAAAGCCTCTTAAACTCTTACTAATTTTATTATATCACATTATTTACAATATTTAAAAATAACAATATGAATTAAAATGTAATCAATAATTATTTATTTTTGTTATTTAAGATTTTATAAATTTTAATTAAAATATTCTTAAATAGTTTACACGGTTGAGAATAGATGGTGTGAGGGTGACAAGGTGTTTTGTTAAGGTACTCTTTGGTGAAAAGATCACAATTCTAAAGTACATGGTAAAAAATCCATCTATGCTAAAGGTTGATATGGCCCAAGCTAAGTGTAACGCTTTGGTGATTTTGATGGCTTACATAAGAAGTGAAATCTTTGTGTTATTTAAATTGGTTTTTTTTACTATATATGTGTGTGTGTGTGTGTGTGTGTGTGTGTGTGTGTGTGTGTGTGTGAGGTGAAATCTTGATTTATGTTGTTTTAATTGGTTTTTTTTATATATATATTTACATATCACAACTTATATATAATTAGGTTTGGAGTAATTATTAAATTATTTTTGTTTGATTAAGGTTTGTATTTTTCAGACTAATAAATTTAGTAATAGGTTAATAGTTCAAAACTTGAGGCATTGGCAATAAAAATTTGAGCATCTTTAAAATAATTTCAAGTATCCTAATTTTACCCAAATAATAATGAATCAACTGCTTTTGCTCATAACAGTGATGACCAATGTTTGATTTGACCACTAAGTTACAATGAGTTATAAGGCCAGTGGATTTTAGTGCGATTTGTTGAAGGTTTTTCAGGTGGAATTTTCCGGTTTAATTTCTCTAAAATTTGACAGAAATTCATTGAAAACAGAAATTTCATGAGTAACTTTGCACAATCGAAGTGTCCTAAAGGTTTTTTAGGGTTCTAAATCCATATATAGTAAAAAAAACAGTTTAAATAACAAAAATCAAAATTTTACCTCCCAAAAACTCTAAAAAGTCGCGCTAAAAACAACTCTGTAGAATGATGAATTGAATTAAAGAAATTTAAAACCAAAACGTAAACCATTAAAATACATATATCGTAAAACTAACGGTCCGGGAAATGTGAAATTTGAAACAATCAATGAATTAAATTTCGAATATAAGTCGTGTCAATGTCAATTACAAAACCGCTGGTGTAAATTCGAGGGGCGGCGAGATTTTTCCGCCACCAGAGATTTTATGGCCTCTAATCAAAGAGGCAAGCTGATCAGATTTTTTTTTAAGCTCCCCAGAAATTTTATGTCCTCTAATCCAAGAGACAATCTCACAATTCTCCTGATATTTATTTTCGCAAATATCTCATCGAGTTGTACTATTGAATGAGGTCATTTACAGTCTAACAGATTCACAACCACCCAATTCAATTCTCGTTGGTGTTCAAAAAGGACTTCTCCCTATTTTTCTTTGAAATCGGAGCATATCAACAAATGTCTAGTCAGTGCCAATGTAACATTAGGTTCCCTTAGCAACTCATCGTCTCATTTTAATTAAGTGTTCATCTCATGTTATACATATATCAACCTTAGGATATATGAGTTAGGATGATCACATCTGTAAATCAAACTTTATAAGCTGCACTACTAGGAATTTGGTGCTTATACAAATATTAAGACTTTGTTTGCTTTTTATTTTGGGTACACCAGGGCTTTTGTAGAAGTTACAGTACTCAGAAATGTAAGATGGGCGTGAAATCGGAAGTGTTGGGTTTCTTGAATGTGAAAGAAAGAATTAGGATCTGGCAAGCGTATTGTAGTGCTTGCCCATGGATTTGGAGCAGACCAATCGGTATGGCAATATATTCTGCCATACCTGGTCCCTTATTATAAGGTAATAGTATTCGATATGGTAATCTCTGGAAATGTGGATCCTAGGCATTTCAACTTCGATCGATATACTCCGCTTTCTGCTTATGCAGCAGACCTTACCGCCATTTTGGATGAGTTCGAAGTTGAGAAATGCTTCTATGTTGGGCATTCTGTCTCTGGAATGGTGGGTTGTCTTGCTTCCATTTAAAGACCAATATTGTTTGAAAGATTAATCTTGCTTTGTGCTTCGCCTAGGTATGAAATTTCTATGTAATGTTCTAAATATGTGGTTTGACTTCTTTTTTTTCTGTTTCGGGTGTATATAGCCTTGTTTCGGGTGTATATAGCCTTGACTAGGTTTAAATCACTAAATATGTAGAGATTAAATCTCCCCACTTAACCATTACACCACATCCTCCTAACTATATGTGTTTTACCTAATCTCATTGTTTTGTCTTTTCTTTTTCAGGTATCTGAACGATGTGTTGGAATTTCTAAGAATTCCAGAACAATAAACACAGAGAATAATGCTCTCCTTCTTAACACAGAGAAAATAGAACAAATTTTTGCTCACATAACAAAGTTCAACACTTTGAAAAACTTCTATTCATTAACAAAACAAACTGTTACAAACAAAACTTCCTCTCACAAAGGAATTACAAATTCACTGTTGCTAACACAATGCTCTAAAACTCTTCTCTATCTCACACAGAAAAATATACTCTGTCTCTTCAAAATAACGCACTGTTGTGCTTACAATGCAAAAACAATACACTGCTCTGTTATAAACTTCGCATTATTGTGCATACAAACAAAAAACATAACACTACATAGCCTTTGGGCCTTTTCACTTTATATATGTCGTAACATATAAAACAAACACAAAACAAAAATATAAAAGACCTCTCAGGCCACATACAAAATGTGCGTATATTATATATGTTAAAACATATATATGATATATAAATACTCCGTCGTGCAATATTAAAACAAATAATAAACAAAACTATATCATACGAATACTCCAGATTTCAAAATCTTTATCAACCAAATCACATCGGAGATTTTCACGTTACAATCTTGGGCTCCCAACGTCAGTGAATGTGTGTGCGATGGATTATCAAATCCATCACTTAAAATCATATCGCGTCCGCCGGGGCTTTTCTTCATACGGGCCTTTTGAACGCGCAATGAACTAATTAAATCGAGTCCATAATATGCATCGGGTCCAGAACTTTATGTAACAATCGGGCCATATCAAAACTTCCGATTGTGATTGAAATGGATGCGCGGTGAGTTATAAACTTCGCCATATAAAATGGCATCGGGTCCAAAATTCAACTATGCAATTGGGCCATGAAAATAACTCTTGCGATTCAACATAAAACTGTCGCGTGGTCTGTGGGACCACACCTCCCGCGGACCTTGGCTTAAGGCGAAGGGCAATTAAACTATGTGTGATTGTGATTGGCCAATCACATTGCATCATTCCAATGGTGCAAACATAACAAAAAGCGGAGGTAACTCAAACAACTTGCGATTGCGATTGCGATCGCATCGCAACCTCCAACATCAACAAGACACTTTATATTTATTCAACTTGCGATTGCGATTAAATAAAGAATGTGGGGACCACTGGGTTTCAAAACAAAAAAAGGTCTCCCGCGTATAACCAAAACAAAAATAAAACACTCTGTTTACTGTGTATAAAGAAAGCTCTGTTTCTTTCAAAGTACAGCGCTCTGTTTTTTTTAATGTACAAAGGCTATGATTTCAAAACCAAAATTTACTGTTCAGTGATTTTTAGAAGGCAGCTATGTGCCAAAGCCCTTCAAACAATTATAGCAAGTGGCTCTGAATACAAAAACCTGGAGAAAGAAAATGGAAAGCGGCTTGTTGTACAGAGGGCAGTTGAAAGTAATATTTCAACACTCCCCCTTAATTTCAACTGCTGGGTTATCAGTCATACCCAGACATTTCCTCAAAAACTCAAAACTCTTCTGCCCCAATGGCTTGGTCAGAATTTCTGCAAACTGCTCCTGAGTTCTGCAGTGTTCTAAAACAATTTCACCATTCTTCACTAGCTCCCTAATGTAGTGAAACTTTGTGTCAATGTGTTTCGCTCTCTTGTGAAACACAGAATTCTTGGATAATGCAATAGCTGAGCTATTGACACAAAAAATCATTGTTCCTTTTGCTTGCTCTTGGCACAAACTTCTCAACATCCTCCTCATCCAAATTGCTTGACATGCTGCTGTTGTAGCTGCCACATATTCTGCCTCTGCTGTAGACAATGCTACAATAGGCTATTTCTTAAAAGCCCATGAAATGGCTCCTAAACCCATGTGAAAAACATAACCAGAAGTACTTTTCCGATCATCTACACTTTCAGCCCAATCACTGTCAGTGTATCCAATTAAATCTAAACATTATAAAGCAGTATATAAAATACCAAATCTCTTAGTACTTTTAACATACCTCAGAATCTTTTTTGCTGCCTGCCAATGTGCTTCTTTTGGCCTCTCCATGAATCTGGAAATCAAACTAACAGCATGCATTATATCCGGCCTAGTTGCAGTCAAATACATGAGGCTGCCAACTATGCTCTTTTACAAACTAGGATCAAAATCCTTGCTGCTGTCCTCTCTGCTGAGTTTTAATCCCATCACTATGGGAGTGATTGCTGCTTTGCTCTCCTACATATTAAATCTTTCCAACACTTCATTAACTTATTGTAGAAAATTATGAGGCCAAGATCCACATGGAATTGTATTGTGAAAAGGTTGCAATTAGACCTTCAAATTATGGTCTAATCAAATGTTTGAAAACAAATTTTTTAAATAACATTGAAAAATAAATATTGATTTAAATATGTTTTTTTTTTTTTAATGTTAAAGCATTATAACTTTGTCAGTCAATGCTAATGTTTAATGTGAGTTATACATCAAATATTTCAATATTCTATTGTAGAAAATGTAAATTATAAATAAAATATTTCAAAATCAACTATGCATAGTGTGAGACCCTATGCATATTATATCAAACAAATAAAAAAAATCTTATGGATAAAATATTTTATTAGTGTGTTAATCAAAGCTAACATAGATTCATCTTAATTCTAAATCTATGTGTAAACATATAAGGGAACAAAATATTTTGAAGTGCAAATATTTTCTTCAAATTTCCCACTCAAAAATAAATTTACATGTTGAAAAATTTAATCCCATTAAATCAATGAAAACCATATACTCCTAGTTTATTCAACTTCATTGAATAAAAACTATATACCTCCCATTTTCTAAACTTAAACACATTCAGATGCTCTTGATTAACTAACAGAAAATTTAAATTGAAAAAAAATAAATACAATTGAAAGAAGACTAAACATAAATGTCACAAAAGTTTGTAACCATCTAATTGTCATTCAGAAATAGGATACATTACAGCATTAAGTATATACCTCCCATTTTCTAAACTTATATACCTCAGCATCAAGGATGTTAACTGAATTCATCTTCCCTCCAAGGCTTCCTTGCATGTGGTATGGGACGGCCATGGGAATGACTATATCCTTAGCAGTCTGGATAATGCTACGTGGGATCTTCACATCACATAATATGTTTCTCATATCACTCTCGAAGATGGTCTTGCCCACTGCAACTGCAATTTCAGGGTTCATATTCATCATTGTTCTGCTGAACTCTTCCACTGCAGAGGGCTCATCAACACCAACTACCAGAAGGGAAAAACCAGAAACCCACGCTACATAGTCAGACTTCATGGCACAGTAAAGACTATCAACTTCTCCACGTTCGAAGCCTCCATGGTAGGATTCATCATTCAGATACCTACAAAAAATAAGAGACAACATATCAGACGAAGCCGTCATTAGGTAAACCACAGGTTCAGGGAATTACAGAGGAATTTCGTACCTAGGCGAAGCGCAGAGCAAGATTAATGTTTCAAATAAATCTGGTATTTCAATGGAGGCAAGACAGCCCACCATTCCAGAGACAGAATGCCCAACATAGAAGCATTTCTCAAGTTGGAGCTCATCCAAAATGGCGATAAGATCAGCTGCATAAGCAGAAAGCGAAGTATATCTATCGAAGTCGAAATGATTAGGATCCACATTTCCAGAGAATACCATAAGCTTCCATGTCACAGAATTTTGGAATTAGATTTGAAAATGCCAATGGAGTGCCCTTTTTGTCAACATGTTCAGATATTTCAGTTAGTGTGAGCATTATTGCGGCAGTCGGTACTTGAAACAGACGCCACCGCAGCGTCCGAATATAGAAAGGCTAAGTCATGTCTTATCTGTTGTTTTGTCATTAAACTTGACAAAGTTTCACGATGAGGTTTTTTTATTTATTTAATTAGATTTTTTATTTTTGATATTTAAAATATATAAATAAATTACTTCGTATGAAAATCACAAAACTTATATATATTATCCCAAAAGAAAAAGCCTCGTTCAGTGAAATAAAGTTAATCTTATCTTTTCTAAAAAGAAAATCCTTATTAAAATTCAACCTAAAAATATTAGCAAAAAACTCTCTCTTATACCTAACAATTAAACTACACCCTTTGAACAGGTTATGATTGTAGCTAGATTTTTATGATAAACCTAGAACCCTAAACCCGGTTAAACAATATCAACATTCATAGTTGAATTTCGTTGACAACCCAGCATTCTTGTGGCTCCATGTTCCACTAGCCCTATAAGTCAAATATTTCATTGTTTATTGTTTTCAGAGAGGGTAAGTTGAGTTTGGAGAGACTTATGGTGAGAATTCGTTGTGAAGGATAAAATTGGTTTCATAGAGGGTCTAAATTCAATTTATTTGAATTATTGAACCTGAAAAAAACAAGCATTGTGAATGAACTTGGATGATATGAGATGAATAACATATTATTTTTATTCGGGGGGCAAAGCTACCACACACACCAGGTATTGCGAAAATCTTAATGAAAGCTCAAATTTCTAGAAAATTGTGACATGTTGAAGAGCTTTTGAGACCATACCAACTTATTGTGGGTTTTTTTAATAGCTAATTCTATATTGTAAATATGTTCTCATAATTATGCCAGCTCTACCAAGGAAAAACCCTTACACGTGGTATTAATTAATTTGGTTATAATTATTACAAACAATTTATAGGCAATACTCAAAGTTGATCACCATGTACAATTTAAATATAAATTCATGCAATTAACTTGAGTAACATACACATTAGAGAGTACACAATGTAAGTTCATCATCACTAAACCTTAATTAGGGTTGCATACATAATCATATAGATAGATGCATCACATGGTATTTAACAAATACAACAAATATCCAAATTAGGGTTTATTATCAATATGTATAAATACATATAAAATATCATCATATACAATAAACACTTATATGAATAAAATGGCTAACTAGTTGTGTATTTACGTGTTCCACCTAACCCTAAACCACATAGTTCATAAATCTCAACCACTAGATAATCATCATTGTTGGAAAACCTAATCCTCTATGGGTAGGTGTGGAATGCGAAAAGTCACAATGGAGTCCAAGTGACCTTGGAATGTGAAACCAAGAGTCACACCATTGTACTATAAATGTACATCTATGTATAATGGAAAATAAGAGAGCTACACATGTATCCTTCATTGTGTCTTGAGTTTCTTGTTGTGTGTGTCTATTCTTTCTCCTACACCATGTGTGTGTTTAACATGGTGTTTAACATGGTATTAGAGTTGATACGTCCATAACCAGCTCAACATTGAGTGAGCCATTTGTGTTTATGGCCTGTGCATATCTCCAAAAATTCTTGGCATTTTTGCAGCATTTAAAGAGTTTCTGCAGCAGACATTTTGCCGCATTCGGAAGGTGTTTTGAAGAAGAACAGCAGTGGTTTTGAAGAAGAGCAGCATTTTGCATCTGAAGGTTTTCATTCTAATTTCTTCCTGCAATTTTTGCCTATTAAATTCTGCGTTTTGAAGAGCTGCTGAAAATAGTGTTCAAAGTGGGGTTTTGAAGAAAATTTTTGGGTTTTCAAGTAAAATTTCTAAGTTTCTACCTAGAATTTTTTGGAAAATTCTACATTTTTAAAGTCCATTTTTCTGCTGCCGGGCTACTGGAAAAATTTTTGAGTTTTGTCTGCTAAAAACTTCTAAATTCTACAGTGTCAAATTCTATGCTGCTGAGATATTTTATTGCCTAAAATTCTGCTATACATTTGAAAATTTATGCACTTCTTCTGTTGTCCTCTGCTTTATTCTTCTCTCTGCTGTATTACAAATTAAAAAAAATTAAATAAAAAATAATAATAATAATAATAATTTTGGAACCTCGGATCCTCGACCTACACACTCTGCACTCTATGCAGACCCTTACGCATACACTCCCTTGCCCCTGCATACCCACCAGCCCTCTCGGCCCACCTGCTTTCCTAACTCCCACTACAACGTACGCTATAGCTTACTCCACTTGAGCCCTCATCCAACAATCTTGCCCACTACCCGGGCTCCCTTGCCCACCCTACCGCTTCACCTATATGCTGCCCAACTCGCCTCCCTGCCTTCGCAAACCCACACCCTTATAGCCGCTACCCCTTCACTTGACTCTCAATGCCCTCACCCCACACTCTCCACGCGCCCCCTTCCCACATCCCTACTCCACTACGCCACTCAACCTATGCTCCCTTCCCACCCCGTGGCGACCTCACGGCCCTCACCAACACTCCCCCTTATCGCTCCTCCCCACACCTGTCGGCAACCCCTCCCTGCGATACGCAACCCCCCCCCCCCATGGCCTTTCGACCCTCTCTCACATCTACGGCATACACCACTCACAATCTGCCCTTACTCTCCCTTCCCCACCTGTCGCTCCTCCCAACGCGGCCTCCCTACTCCACGACCCTTCTCCCACTTCCTATCACTATTATGCCTCTTCTCCTGCAGTTTACCCTCACGGCCTTTCGGCCTTCCCATTATTCAAACTCCACCCCCTTTCAAAACAGTCAATTTTTTTAATTTAATTCAGCCTTTTCTTTTATATAGCTAAATTTGTCTCCCTCTCCCCTTTTAAATTCGACCTTTAAAATTTTCTTTAATCCCTTTCCTTTTTAATTCCCCTCCCCTCACATTTTTTTAGATGTACCCATAGTACCCCATCCCCCCAATAATTTTTCCAATTTCAAATTATTTTTTAATTTAATTATATTAAATTAAAAAAGAAAAAAAAAAGAGAAAAAAACAGCAGAGAGAGAGGAAGAGAGGAAGTAAACAGCAGAAAGAGAGGAAGAGAGAGAAAATGAACAGCAGGGAATGAAGAGAAAATGGACTGAATACATAGAGAAAATTGCAGTTTTGCATTGTGATTTGTGGCATTGACATAAGGGTGACTTTCTCTAAAAGAGATTGACATGTGAAGATGAGTTGTTATTGGTGAAAAATAGCTCTTTGAAGAAAAAATTCAGCTGCTTTAAAGGCATCTTTCACAAGTGTTTTGTTGCACATTTTTGCTGCATATTGTATTAAACTGACATTGTATTGCTTCTTCATAGTTGCAATCAGAAAATTTTGTACTCTGATAATTCCTTGGAGTCATTTGTAATTTTTGAAAGAAAGTTGAATCACATTGTAAACGGGTGCATTTTCGGTTGAAGCCGACACCCTTTCATTTTTGAGCCTAAGTTGTTGAAATGGCTAAAATAAATGAGGCATTAGAGTTGTTGAATAACCTCATTTATTCCAATGTTGATGACATGATGAAAATGAGCAAGGATGCTCTTTGTAACATTCAGATTTGTTTGCTAGATGCACAAGAAAAGATTGAGTTTTTGTATTTGGAATCTCAGCTCCAACAAGATGAACTTCAGCAAAAGAGTCACCATTCTGAACCTGTTTCTGTTTAGAAGATTGAGATTGACTCCCATCAGCAGCAAGTCAGTAATGTTGAAGTCAATTCCCATTCAGTTCATTACACAAGAGTAGATGTACATGCAGATGCAGCAGCTCAGCCTGCACTTCCTAAACCCATCATCAGGCCTCAGGAAGAGCTTGTCCACAACAAGCACCGAACTGGTCTTGGATATGACAAGGATGTGTCCTTTCATATTCTAGACTACACCAAGCCCATCATATTTCAGGGTGTCGGATTCTTGTATGACAGTTCACCTGCAACTGTTCCAGATCCTGTTCCACTTCCACAACAACAATAGATTGTAAAATGCCAACACTGTGATCGAGTCGGTCATATGAAATATCACTGTTTTGATCTTCATCCATGTAAGCACTATGGTCGGCACACTCATTCTTCAGACAGATGCTTCAGAAACAAACCTCCTGCAAGAACAAACATTCATCTTGGATGGATCACTTCTTGGCAATGGGCATCAGCAGCCAAGAAGATGTTTAAGACACATGTCAGAACTTGTTCACGGATATTGAGAAAACTTGCAGTTGAGTTTTCGCTATCATCTCACCTTGTCCTTGACAGAGGGGAAAATGGTGGTCATTTACAAGCTTCGACATCAGATCAAGCGAGCCTGAGCCATAATCTCTCATTCCATGTTCAGAGTTGTAGCCAGAGACACAGCAGTTCAAGCGAGCCTGAGCCACAATTCGTCATTCCAGATTCAGAGATGTAGCCAGAGACACGAATGCCCATGAGCATGCCTTCGGTTGGTGGACAACCTTAAACCATCATCTTTAGTTGGTGGACAACCTTAAACCACCACAGGTAGTATACCTCCCTTCTTTTAGGTTGAAGGTCTCCCTTTCATATATGAGGGACACTTCCTCTAGCAAAAGCCTTCAGCTTCTTGCCAGCTTTGGTTGAGTTCCAGGAAATGCTTCAAGCATTCCAGAGTTGTTGGTAATCCTAAAACCATCACAGGTAGTAGACCTCCCTTCTTTTAGGTTGAAGGTCTCCCTTTTTTATGAGGGGCAATTCCTCTAGCAGAAGCTTTCAGCTTCTTGCCAGTTTTGGAAGAGTTCCGGGAACTGCAACAAGTTTTGCGTTCCAGTGTTTGTGGTCATCCTAAAACCACCTCTTTTTTCCAACATTTCAAAGAGTTGATTCAGCCAAGTGCTGCCATGTATACTTTGCAGATTTGTATTACAACTCTTTTCTTGGACTCACACATACCCCTTCGGATTAAGGGGGGGTGTTGGAACACCTAATCCTACATGGGTAGGTGTGGAATGCGAAAAGTCACAATGGAGTCCAAGTGACCTTGGAATGTGAAACCAAGAGTCACACCATTTTACTATAAATGTACATCTATGTATAATGGGAAATAAGAGAGCTACACGTTTATCCTTCATTGTGTCTTGAGTTTCTTGTTGTGTGTGTATATTCTTTCTCCTACACCATGTGTGTGTTTAACATGGTGTTTAAAAATCATCACATCATCAACCAAGGTACCAACCCATCAGCCACTACTTCAACCAAAGGCTCACACTCCCCGAACTGCACCCAAGTGGTACACCCCTTCTCTGCACCCAAAAATTCCTTGAGAGTGGCCACTTTGACAATAATCCAAGGATAGTCTCAACTTTTGGCTTCCAGGAGTTCATGTTGCTCTATGAGCTTCCAAGTATCCTTCTAAGTCAAACCCAATCAATTCTTAATCAGTTATAAAACCTAAACAAAAATTTCATCAGCTAATCACCATAACCAAAACAACTCCCAATCAATTTTAGAGTTCAAGCATAGGATTCACCAACTAATCACTAAAAACCAAGTTCACCAAAACTCTACTCAGTTACAAAGTCTAAACCGAGAACTCACTGACTAATCCATAATGGAGCCTTTAATCCATATGGCATGAAAAATATTTATCTTTTAAATATGCATGACCTCTCTCTCTCTCTCCCATTCCATATGGCACCGCGTGAGATCACATTGGCCCAAATTTTCTTTTCACTATCAACGCGTTGCCTTTTCCAATATGGAGTTCCACACCCCTCTACCCTTTTTATTAAATATGTTTACCCATGGAAAAAAAAAAAAAAAAATTCAGGCCTACCTCGTGAGTCGTGACAGTTCAGAGAACAAGGACCATGGATAATACAGGACTTGCTCTTTAAATTGATGCATGATGTCGTGCCATGAAAGCTAAAGGACTTTCAGGTTCCAATAGTCCAGCGATCGTAGATAATGTACCTACTGCCAGAGCCTAAATAATGCTTTCTATCGACTGGACCAAAATAGCAACTTTCAACTTTTAATTACACAAAGCTGAACCTCTGTTACCGACTGATGTCCGGATTCTGTTCCTTGAGTCATTTCACCGACGACAACAAGAAGCCTAACGTTGTGCGAATCCAAAGGAAACGATAAATATTTTTCCAACTCCAACCACGATTTTGCTTTAAGGTGGTTTCACCTTGTTTTGTATATTGGTGTTTCTTGCTAGAGTTCTAGGTTTATCCAAAAAATCATCCCAACGGAACAATTACCGGTGACAGAACGACAGATGAGACAGGAGTTAGGGTTTTAATTTTCTAACGGTTCAGAAGTACCAACTGAAACATCATGATGATTTCCGGACAAAAGAGAAATTTTCTGTTTTTAATTCTAAAAGTACACATATTACAAATGTTATGTCCTTTACGAACAAACAAGGGCCCACCTCTGAATTTGAGGTGAGTCTTATTTCTGGGTTTATTGGTGATTAAATGTGATTGGAGGCGAGTCTTATTTCCTGGGCTATTGGCCATTAAATTTAGCTGGGCATAATCTGCTCATGGTAAATCCAACCATGAGCAGATTATGCCCAGCTACATTTAATGGCCATTAGCCCGGAAAATAAGACTCGCCTCCAAAACTCGCCTCCAATCACATTTAATGTCCAATAGACTAGGAAATAATTTTTACTTGAATTTGACGTCTCACAGGGCGTTTGTTTTTATTTCAAGATGTATTTGACAAGTGGCATAAAATGTAGACGTCATATTCCACAACTGTGATTAAAATGCTAGAATTTTGCTTCTGCCATCTCTCTAGATCATGGGACGTTAACATGCGTACTTAAGTCTTATACTTCAAACCCATGGAACATCTCTTTAGAAGAAGAAAGAAAGAAAGTATTTTTAATGTCCACGAGGCTAAAAATAGCCTATGGGATAGATTGCTTTTCTATCTCGCCCTTATATTCGGCCCTTTTCCTTTGAAGTTTTACAATAACCGCTTCTAGCTTATCAACAAACTCTTCACTGAATAGATTGTCCCAAGAACTAGCTTCCAGAATACCTGCATAGTTTTCCCTGCTGTCATTGAAGGCCTCATATTCTAAAATGAAATGTTTTTCTATTTCCACTTTTCCGGAGGAGCAAAAAATACATACTCTTTCCTCCCCCAATTATTTTTGCCTTTTCCAGTGCCATGTTTCACAATGGAGTTGATGAGAATTAGTCCTTAATTGAGCAATAAGAATTTTAGATCTCTAAGAAATATTAGCCCCTATGTACACCTTTTATTGATGGTTATGCGTGGGGTTAAACTCTTCAATGTAGTACTTCTTCTTTCTCACTAGCTCTTTCTCCCAAGTACATTTGTGGAACTTATCCATAAGAAATTTTTTTTATCTCTTCACTGTTTGTAGGACACATGCTCAAGAAAATACCCCATTTACTAAACCATTTGTTATTTTGTTGCATCCAAGTCTTCTTTCTTTTGCACAATCTGTCACTAAACACAACCTTAAGCCATCTACCCTCTTCCATTTGCTCAATTTTTTTAGATACCTTATGACTCACACCATAGCAACTGCTTCAATAGGAGTAGCCCCTGTTTCACTTAACAAGATAGCATAAGGAACTGCACTTTTAATATTAAATTTGTTTGTAATCAAACACTTCTTAATTTTCTCAATTTGTTTCCACTGTATCTCAGTTGTGCTGCTAACCCACAATTCACAACAGTAGAGAATCATCGGAATCACTAGAAGCTCAAAAAGAGTTAGAGTGGTTTTCCAGTCCTACAGCTCTGCTTATCTACACCTGTTTTGAAGAGCATAAAATGCTTTCCAACCCCCTAAAGTTCTTTTCTTTCTACAACCATCCCAACTTAAATTTCTGTTGAAGTCAATTCTGAGGTATTTCCAGTCTGCAACTTCTTCCAAAATGCTGCCTTCAAAATAGAACTTATGTTGGTTACGCTTTCTTTTGTTAGAGAAAACCACTACTTTTGTTTTGCTAATATTGACTTGCATCCCAACCCTTCTACAAAAATGCTCAAGGGAGCGTAAGTGCTCTTGCAAACCAAGAGCCGATTTAGCAATCAATATAAGGTCATCTGCATACAAAAGAAGCCTTATAACGAACTTTTTCAATGATGTGCCTTAAAAGTTATACAATAATCAACTGTGGAATTTTTAGGTCTAAAACCTGCTTTCCCTTTAGCATGTTTATCTCTTTCTTCTGCGCATTTTTTGATTTTCTTTTCTACCATGCTTTCAAATAATTTTGCAAACAAGGGGTTTATCATTATGGTTCTATAATTGGAGGGATTATTGACGTCACCACTCTTGAAAAGAGGTTTTGCCATACTATTTGTCCAATCTGTGGGGAACCCCTGCTGTATGATGTCGTTGAAAACTTTTCTGATGTGAGGTGAAAGAATTTTTAAGCCCCACTTTAGATACTCTGCTTGGAGTTCATCTAAGTATTTTTCTTTTCCAGCGCCCAACTTCTTGATACCCATCTCTACCTCTTGTACTGTGGAGAGTTTTGTGTCTATGTTGACCAAGGGAGGAGGGTCAACCTTGGGGTCCTGCTCATAAATTTTTCTTGCATATTCAAACCATTTAGAAGCTATAATTTTGTTTTCAGTTTGCACCTTTTTCAGTTGGAGCCCCTTCCAGAATAATTTGGGGTTATTTTTCCCGAGGAAGATTATTTCTTCTCTCCTTGAAACCCTGAACTCAGCCTTTTTCTTTTTTACTATCTGCTTGTAAGCTTTGAGCTTTATGTTATCCGTGTCTGATTCCTTCCACTTTCTCCTTACCTTTTTGCATTCCTCGTCAAACCAAGCATTAACCAAAAAGCAATTTGTTTCAGACTTCTTAATTTTTTCTCTTTTGCACTCAGCAAGTGTGCTTTGAATTAAATGTGTTAATCTGTGACTATGAAGGCCATGAAATGAGATTTCCTCCTTCTTGAAGAGCCTCTCTAGCGTTATTTTGAAGGTATTACAATTCTCTGGAGTCAAAAGAATTCTGCCCTTTGGGGGATTTTGTTGAACACAATGAGTTTTTGACCCTAATTGCTTATTTCTGGTCCAAGAGAAACTTAAATAAATTGGCTTGTGATCTGATTTTAAGTCCCAAATTTGATCTCCAATCAGCACTTCCCCCATTTTCTCACACAAAATATGCGAGCAAATTACATAATCTACTACACTTGCTCCATTGTAAGTATTGCAAGTGAAATTACCAGACTTTTCCCATCTAGTCAAACCATTACAAATGACTAAATCAAAAGCCCCAAATAATGTAAGCAATTGTTCTCCAAAGAACATCTCTTTATATATCATTAATATGGAACATCTCTTTATATATATCATTAATTTAAAAAAAAAAAAAATTGTTCAAATAAATTTTATAATTTATTATTTAAATTTTATTAAAATTATTCTCTAATATTTATATTAAGCTAATATAAATTTAATTATTTAATAAGTTTTAAAAAAATTATTATTATTATTTTATTGGATAAATTGATATTTGGATTGATTTTCTTTTCAATTACATTATTGATTTTGACAACTATCATTATGATCCCCTAAATGCTTATATATATCTCTTTCCACAGCCCAACAAAAAACTTGAAACTCAAATATTTTAATACATAACATTTCTTTTTCATGAAACTTAACAATTAAATAACCTTCAAAAAAATAATTTAAAAAAATATATATAATATAATAAATTTTTCCCGATTATTTTTAACTTATCTTTACTCTTTATATTTGTAAATATAACTTCAATTTTTTAAATATAAATGTTATTTGTTTTTTTCATTTAATAATAAAACAAAACAATTTATTAATGATAAATTGATAATTAAATTGACATATTTTGTTTCAATGAATGGAATGTAGATCTTAATGGCTATTTTTTTTTTTTTTCCGAAGGAAAATAATGTTGTCTATTAGATATATAAATAGTACATTCCAAATACATCATATTCAAAGCTGGATAAATCACAACAATGTAATATCTTAGCATAGTATATATCCCTCCGTGGATATATATGAGTCTATAAAGATAACCAAAATCGAGAATAAACATTCAACATCATAAAGTTCACATGTTCATACATCAGGATGTAGATAAAACAAAATTTCGAAACAGAATCAGACATTTTTGTTCGTCCCACATTAATAAAGGAGATTACTGATAAAACCATAAACAAAACAAAAATACTCAGCCTCTCTTGAATTAGAGTCGGCACCCCAAAAAGACAGTATATAATTATCCTAGAAACAAAGACAAGCTCGCCTGTTTTAAGCACTCCATAATTGATAACCACATGATATGTCATGGGATGATGAGCACATAGGCCCATATTGTTCGCCATCTCAATATTGAGTAACACCAAAATAGCCTCGCTTGAGATACCAATTGCCAATCCTCCTCACATGAGTACAGAGATGGGTCAGGCTCACTTGGAAAAACTGTCACCACCACCTAGTTTGTGTCAGAGAGAAATAAAACGGCACTCTTGCTGTGCCTTGTCCATATATCATGGAATTGGGATCTCATTATCCCATATTTGAATCCCATTTCTATATTGTATAACCTGCAAAACCCCAAAGTTAGTGTTGATACCTTTTTTAGAAATTCCATCGGCTCTTGTGTTATTTTCTCTATAGATATGATGTAATGGTGGTTTATCCAGACGTTGCCAAATTTTCTGAGTCCTCCTGAGCCATCCTTGTAAAATTGGAGTAGCTAACACTGATTTGTCAGATATACAGTCAATAATCAATCGGGAGTCTCCATAGATGCTAACCTCCTTCAGATTCAAGTTGAGGGCAGCCAGTAAGCTACCCCATAAAGCCATCAATTCTGCCTTGTTATTAGAGCCCAATCCCCCATTCCAATATATGTGAATGCTTTCCTCCTGGGATATCTTAATCCATGCACTGCATCCCATCCTGCCATCAATGCAAGCCCCATCAAAAAAATGGTCGAGAGCGAAATGGGGTGAAGTCTCAAACGATGGGAGCAATCCTTAATACCGACCACCACTGGCATCCTTTCATCAATTCATCGCATAATAGCAGCATGAGTGATATGAACCATAAGTGGTCTACCCTAAAAAATGAACCTGTTCCTAGCAAGCCAGACTTCCCATATAAAAAAGAAAGGAAGCAATTGAAATTTACCAAAGAACTTGTCGCATGCCAAAGCAGTACTGATAAATTCTACTAGCGTTCATAATCGATCCATGCAATATTGATAGAAAAGCTTCCATAGAGAGATGACCATCGGACATTGAAAGAATAAATGCACCATCGTTTCCTCCTGTATACAGCAAATAGCACATCTACGCGGCCCATGGATACCCCTTCTGTTGAGGGAGTCCCATGTGAGAATCTTGTTTTTCCAGACAAGCCATCCAAATAGAACAATCTTAGTGGGAATATTCCTACGCCAAAAAGGCCAGAATACCTCTTATCAGTCATCCTCATAAGTCTTAAAATTGATATAGTTATATATATCCTTGACGATCAATGAATCACCATTTTTATTTCCATTCCACACTATGCAGTTGCCCCCTGGTGAATAACAGGTCCCCGCCGCCCTGATGGAATCCGTGAAGGTTCCTCAGTCCTCCGTGTCAGAGCCATTTAGATCCAGCTGCGCCGCAGATTTAATAATTGGGGCTCCATGGGACCAATAATGGATAATCTGTGAGAAATACATGATGCCTCAATGCGCAAGACGGTAAAGAAGGCGAGGATTTAGTCGAGCCTCCCAAGACAGTCCGAATATGCAGTCATGTCCCAAAGAAATTTGCAGTCCATCTCTAAAATTCCATGACAATCTTTCGCCATACAGTGTAATAGTTTCTTAAAGCTTAGCGAAATGGCCGAAATGGCCTGGGGGAAGGTAAGATTGTAGCAGTATATACGAAGAAGGGGATCGCCTAATAGATATTTACATCTAATAATATCAGTCCATATACCCAATCCCGAAATGACTCTCCATAAGGACTTAATTAGCAAAGATTTATTGAAAACCCTAGTATTCAAAATACTCCATCCACCATGTTGTTTTGGGCGTAATAGCTCCAGTCTACATAAATGATACTTCTTTTGCTGAGCACCACCCCATAAGAATTGTGAAAGAGTATGATTAATAATGGCGATAATATGTTCAGGGAACAACCCAAATCATTATAAGTCTACCACCCATAGAAAGTCGTCATGTATATATAGCATTTAAAAAATGTAAACTTCATCAATTTTTTGTTTATTTAAAGTGAGTTTGAAATTTCAAACCCAGTTTAGTGTGTTCGTTATAATTAAGAACAATTAAGAATAAAATGAAGAAGCCAAACATTAAATGAATCCCTTATTTTAATCACCAAAAACAAAGAAACTTATAAAATTGGAAAACGAAAAAGAAATTATTAAAATTATTTTAATATTGAGGCTTTTTTTTATTTGAATTGAGTTATTTTTTAATATATATATATATATATATAGTTTTAGCATGGATATTTTTATTGTTAATAATTTTTTGAGTGCGAAGATAGGAGAACTGTATGTCACAAACACATGTTTTCCCCAACTTTTCCAGTGAATCCTTCACTCATCTTCAAAAGATTCACCTAAAACATGGAGCAAACATATGTTTGTGGCACACAATTCTCCACAAGCCTTCATCACCATCAAATTTTGTCTCTGTATTTGAAATCATAAAGTAGTGTAGTTGATTTTAAGGACAAAAAAAATTAACAAAAATCCTTAAATCAAAAGGATTAATAAAAAAAAACCCTAAAATCTAAGATATCCACACCAAAAATCAATTCTTATTAACAGAATATAAACCATTAATTCAATATTAATGAAAATAAAACTTTAATCAACAAATGGTTTGATAAAACTTTAATCAAGAAATGCAAACTATTTAGAAGTTAATTCAATATTAATGAAAATAAAATTTTAATCGAGAAATGTATTAGTAGAAGAAAAAATATATATTAATATTAATAATTATTATAAAAAAATACGAATATATAAATAAATTTACTAATAATTATAATAAAATAATAATTAATTAAAAGCGGACTAATTATCATTAATAATTAATAAAATCAATAATCTTATAATAATAATGTTTAATAATTAATATTTAATTATTAATAAAATTTTATCACAGTCCATGGTTCACAATGCCACCACAAAAAAATATCAATATCATAGAATGAGAAAACAAACTCAATTTAAATTATTATTAAAAAAAAAATTCTAAAAAAAATATTAATAAAAAAAAGTTATTTTCTTTAAGAGTTAGTCTTCCTCTGACTTAAGGAAACAAGTTAATGGCAAGACACAAAGACATCTAGCACGAGTGAATGTCTGCCCCCTTACAAACCACCAAAGGGTAATTCCAAATACGATGGTTTTCCTTTAATAATAGTGATGAGTCATCCTCTATTGATGATTGTCCCTATTGTCTATTTGACAATTGAGTTGTGATATATATATATATATATATATATATATATATATATATATATATATATATATATATATATATATATATATATATATCCACTTATCTCATATAAAATATATATAGATTATTTATTACATAAATATTATATTAAAGTGTTTTCTTTAACATTTTCCCATCTTCTTCCCTAATGGGGATGGAAGCATAGTTGGTAAAATATAACGGGACCTGCCACCCCACACACTCTCAAGTTCATTACAAAGAGGGGGGGTGGCATGGCCTTGCCCTCCTCCTCCTCCCACTTAATACATGAAGCATGTGAAAGATAATTTACTTGGACGGATGACTTGTTGCATTTTGGACTATTCCATCGCAACTCCTTTGCCATGAGGCAAGCCTTTGTGCCTTGAGAGCAGGATCCCCCATCTATAGTGGTATTGTTATGCCCCCTTGGGAGTCTAGCTTTATGGAGAAGTGTTGTTGGGAAGCTAAAGGAATGAGCAAAGAATTGGAAGTTTCTATAATGGAATTGACATGTAGGATTTCTTGCTAATTTTGCACTCCTCAATGGCTTTAACCCCTATTTTTCTGGGCACAAAGAGGTAGTGTTTATCTCACTCAAGATGACAGTGGTGACATGATTAGTGGGTTGAATATTGTATTTGGTAATTGGATGGCTGGCGGGACCCTATTACGGAGTTAACCTCCAATTTTATGATTTAGATAGCTTTAGACCCTCCTCGCGATTATAATAAGGTAATATTGATACCCTCGCTTCAATTTCTTAGTTTTCAGCTCATGGTTGCTATTTGTGTGGTCTGGACCCTATTACTAATTATTTATTAAGGAATGTGGATTCTTTGTATCAGTTGAGCCAAGGGATTATGTTATTTTGGGAGTTGGCCTCTCTACTTAGGTTGATTGGTGTTTAGAAAATAAGTCTGCTTGTTGAGAAAATTCAGTATAGTTTGTTACATTTACTTCCATCTCTACACTTGCGCAATCTGCTTGTCTATATAGTTTCGAGAGTGGAAAAATTATGGTATGGGGAAGGCGTTGGGAGAGTAGAATTGACTAGTCCTTTGCTTCTTATGTATGTTTGGGTTGTTTCATGTTTGGTGTCGATGGAGTTGGTAGATTTTTCATTTTTGGTATTATGGGGCTTTATTTCTAGCTGGGATTAGTATGTCGCATCAACACGAGTGCAACCATCGTGGGGAACGGGGATGTGGCCAAAAAATCCGGTCACGTGCCGATATGTAGGATTAGGAGCCAATAACTACATACCATTCAACAAACTCTCCGAATATGCAGGTGCAGATCCAGTGGCTAGAGATACATGTTTGTCAAGATATACAAACCTATCCAGATTCAAAACTCTTAGATGATGTTTCTCACTAGGTCCCTAACCCTAGCCATACTTGGTGAAGGAGAAATTGGTACATGTATGTTATTACTCTCCACTAGCATATAAAGGCTCTGTTGGGATGAGTCTTAAAACAGAAACACGAGGACAAGAATGACATCATTTCTTTTCTAAACGAAATTCAGTGGAACCAATGGAAAACACATGCATGCTTGGGTAGGTTGGAATTTCACTTAGCTAGCAAGGAGAAACACATTCAATGTGAGTTCAAAATTCAAGAGCCTTTTGGTATGATTGCGAAAGACCCAACTGCTATGACAACTTCAAACTCCTGAAATGGTTATCTATTCTAGATTGCTTTCAACCAATAATTTTATGTTTTATGGTTATATGGTCTCTTATGTATTGTTGATGCTTTTTGTTTTTTTTGTAGAAACTTAGTGCTATCCTATACTCACCAACCAATCTGGTTTCTAGTGTGGCAAACTGACACTGGTATAAGTTTTTTTTGTTAATTTGTAATCAATGTTGTAATTTGATTTTAGAAGGAAACATAATTAACTTATTAAAACATTTTCCCATCCTCAATTTTACATATCATTACAACATAATTTACTTCATCTTCCCCACTACTACCTCTCTTAAAATCCATATCTATTCCTACTTTTGGTACATCATCGCCCATTTAAGAAGCCAAAGTTTGACCTTTTTAATGGCGATGCTTGTTTTCAAGATTTAGATCAAGAGTTTGAGTCTTATTCTAGTGATAGGGAGTAAGAATAGAGTGATAGAGAGCTCATTGGAATAGTCCCAAAGATGGAAGTCCTGCACCATGAAGTGTCTACCAATTAATATAGGGGTTCCCTCCCCAAGTTGGGAACGCAATTTACATGTTAATTTGCATGTTTAGCGAAGCTTTAAGGTGGTTGAACTAGGATACTCAATGGAAGTCTCCTCTATGATAAGAAATAAGTCTACCAATTCTCATGATAAATAAAATAAATTAAATGATAAAAACCCATATTATTACATAAAATATGATAAGAATAGGTTTATCAATTCTCCTCATAAAATAAATTAAATTAAATTATGGAAACCCATTTTATGGAATAAAATGTGGATGGAAACATTGAAATTTCATTTTCCTTTGAAAAAATATAATCCCATATATAATATCAACCTTTTTCTCTTTAGTCATTTAATTTCATGGAGATTTGAACCAATGTTTCAATCACAAAAAGTGCATTAATAATACACCTACTCACAATCAATACAAAGCCTCTTAAACTCTTACTAATTTTATTATATCACATTATTTACAATATTTAAAAATAACAATATGAATTAAAATGTAATCAATAATTATTTATTTTTGTTATTTAAGATTTTATAAATTTTAATTAAAATATTCTTAAATAGTTTACACGGTTGAGAATAGATGGTGTGAGGGTGACAAGGTGTTTTGTTAAGGTACTCTTTGGTGAAAAGATCACAATTCTAAAGTACATGGTAAAAAATCCATCTATGCTAAAGGTTGATATGGCCCAAGCTAAGTGTAACGCTTTGGTGATTTTGATGGCTTACATAAGAAGTGAAATCTTTGTGTTATTTAAATTGGTTTTTTTTACTATATATGTGTGTGTGTGTGTGTGTGTGTGTGTGTGTGTGTGTGTGTGTGTGAGGTGAAATCTTGATTTATGTTGTTTTAATTGGTTTTTTTTATATATATATTTACATATCACAACTTATATATAATTAGGTTTGGAGTAATTATTAAATTATTTTTGTTTGATTAAGGTTTGTATTTTTCAGACTAATAAATTTAGTAATAGGTTAATAGTTCAAAACTTGAGGCATTGGCAATAAAAATTTGAGCATCTTTAAAATAATTTCAAGTATCCTAATTTTACCCAAATAATAATGAATCAACTGCTTTTGCTCATAACAGTGATGACCAATGTTTGATTTGACCACTAAGTTACAATGAGTTATAAGGCCAGTGGATTTTAGTGCGATTTGTTGAAGGTTTTTCAGGTGGAATTTTCCGATTTAATTTCTCTAAAATTTGACAGAAATTCATTGAAAACAGAAATTTCATGAGTAACTTTGCACAATCGAAGTGCCCTAAAGGTTTTTTAGGGTTCTGAATTCATATATAGTAAAAAAAACAGTTTAAATAACAAAAATCAAAATTTTACGTCCCAAAAGCTCTAAAAAATTGCACTAAAAACAACTCTGTAGAATGATGAATTGAATTAAAGAAATTTAAAACCAAAACGTAAACCATTAAAATACATATATCGTAAAACTAACGGTCCGGGAAATGTGAAATTTGAAACAATCAATGAATTAAATTTCGAATATAAGTCGTGTCAATGTCAATTACAAAACCGCTGGTGTAAATTCGAGGGGCGGCGAGATTTTTCCGCCACCAGAGATTTTATGGCCTCTAATCAAAGAGGCAAGCTGATCAGATTTTTTTTTAAGCTCCCCAGAAATTTTATGTCCTCTAATCCAAGAGACAATCTCACAATTCTCCTGATATTTATTTTCGCAAATATCTCATCGAGTTGTACTATTGAATGAGGTCATTTACAGTCTAACAGATTCACAACCACCCAATTCAATTCTCGTTGGTGTTCAAAAAGGACTTCTCCCTATTTTTCTTTGAAATCGGAGCATATCAACAAATGTCTAGTCAGTGCCAATGTAACATTAGGTTCCCTTAGCAACTCATCGTCTCATTTTAATTAAGTGTTCATCTCATGTTATACATATATCAACCTTAGGATATATGAGTTAGGATGATCACATCTGTAAATCAAACTTTATAAGCTGCACTACTAGGAATTTGGTGCTTATACAAATATTAAGACTTTGTTTGCTTTTTATTTTGGGTACACCAGGGCTTTTGTAGAAGTTACAGTACTCAGAAATGTAAGATGGGCGTGAAATCGGAAGTGTTGGGTTTCTTGAATGTGAAAGAAAGAATTAGGATCTGGCAAGCGTATTGTAGTGCTTGCCCATGGATTTGGAGCAGACCAATCGGTATGGCAATATATTCTGCCATACCTGGTCCCTTATTATAAGGTAATAGTATTCGATATGGTAATCTCTGGAAATGTGGATCCTAGGCATTTCAACTTCGATCGATATACTCCGCTTTCTGCTTATGCAGCAGACCTTACCGCCATTTTGGATGAGTTCGAAGTTGAGAAATGCTTCTATGTTGGGCATTCTGTCTCTGGAATGGTGGGTTGTCTTGCTTCCATTTAAAGACCAATATTGTTTGAAAGATTAATCTTGCTTTGTGCTTCGCCTAGGTATGAAATTTCTATGTAATGTTCTAAATATGTGGTTTGACTTCTTTTTTTTCTGTTTCGGGTGTATATAGCCTTGTTTCGGGTGTATATAGCCTTGACTAGGTTTAAATCACTAAATATGTAGAGATTAAATCTCCCCACTTAACCATTACACCACATCCTCCTAACTATATGTGTTTTACCTAATCTCATTGTTTTGTCTTTTCTTTTTCAGGTATCTGAACGATGTGTTGGAATTTCTAAGAATTCCAGAACAATAAACACAGAGAATAATGCTCTCCTTCTTAACACAGAGAAAATAGAACAAATTTTTGCTCACATAACAAAGTTCAACACTTTGAAAAACTTCTATTCATTAACAAAACAAACTGTTACAAACAAAACTTCCTCTCACAAAGGAATTACAAATTCACTGTTGCTAACACAATGCTCTAAAACTCTTCTCTATCTCACACAGAAAAATATACTCTGTCTCTTCAAAATAACGCACTATTGTGCTTACAATGCAAAAACAATACACTGATGTGTTATAAACTTCGCATTATTGTGCATACAAACAAAAAACATAACACTACATAGCCTTCGGGCTTTTTCACTTTATATATGTCGTAACATATAAAACAAACACAAAACAAAAATATAAAAGACCTCTCGGGCCCACATACAAAATGCGCGTATATTATATATGTTAAAACATATATATGATATATCAATACTCTGTCGTGCAATATTAAAACAAATAATAAACAAAACTATATCATACGAATACTCCAGATTTCAAAATCTTTATCAACCAAATCACATCGGAGATTTTCACGTTACAATCTTGGGCTCCCAACGTCAGTGAATGTGTGTGCGATGGATTATCAAATCCATCACTTAAAATCATATCGCGTCCGCCGGGGCTTTTCTTCATACGGGCCTTTTGAACGCGCAATGAACTAATTAAATCGAGTCCATAATATGCATCGGGTCCAGAACTTTATGTAACAATCGGGCCATATCAAAACTTCCGATTGTGATTGAAATGGATGCGCGGTGAGTTATAAACTTCGCCATATAAAATGGCATCGGGTCCAAAATTCAACTATGCAATTGGGCCATGAAAATAACTCTTGCGATTCAACATAAAACTGTCGCGTGGTCTGTGGGACCACACCTCCCGCGGACCTTGGCTTAAGGCGAAGGGCAATTAAACTATGTGTGATTGTGATTGGCCAATCACATTGCATCATTCCAATGGTGCAAACATAACAAAAAGCGGAGGTAACTCAAACAACTTGCGATTGCGATTGCGATCGCATCGCAACCTCCAACATCAACAAGACACTTTATATTTATTCAACTTGCGATTGCGATTAAATAAAGAATGTGGGGACCACTGGGTTTCAAAACAAAAAAAGGTCTCCCGCGTATAACCAAAACAAAAATAAAACACTCTGTTTACTGTGTATAAAGAAAGCTCTGTTTCTTTCAAAGTACAGCGCTCTGTTTTTTTTAATGTACAAAGGCTATGATTTCAAAACCAAAATTTACTGTTCAGTGATTTTTAGAAGGCAGCTATGTGCCAAAGCCCTTCAAACAATTATAGCAAGTGGCTCTGAATACAAAAACCTGGAGAAAGAAAATGGAAAGCGGCTTGTTGTACAGAGGGCAGTTGAAAGTAATATTTCAACACTCCCCCTTAATTTCAACTGCTGGGTTATCAGTCATACCCAGACATTTCCTCAAAAACTCAAAACTCTTCTGCCCCAATGGCTTGGTCAGAATTTCTGCAAACTGCTCCTGAGTTCTGCAGTGTTCTAAAACAATTTCACCATTCTTCACTAGCTCCCTAATGTAGTGAAACTTTGTGTCAATGTGTTTCGCTCTCTTGTGAAACACAGAATTCTTGGATAATGCAATAGCTGAGCTATTGACACAAAAAATCATTGTTCCTTTTGCTTGCTCTTGGCACAAACTTCTCAACATCCTCCTCATCCAAATTGCTTGACATGCTGCTGTTGTAGCTGCCACATATTCTGCCTCTGCTGTAGACAATGCTACAATAGGCTATTTCTTAAAAGCCCATGAAATGGCTCCTAAACCCATGTGAAAAACATAACCAGAAGTACTTTTCCGATCATCTACACTTTCAGCCCAATCACTGTCAGTGTATCCAATTAAATCTAAACATTATAAAGCAGTATATAAAATACCAAATCTCTTAGTACTTTTAACATACCTCAGAATCTTTTTTGCTGCCTGCCAATGTGCTTCTTTTGGCCTCTCCATGAATCTGGAAATCAAACTAACAGCATGCATTATATCCGGCCTAGTTGCAGTCAAATACATGAGGCTGCCAACTATGCTCTTTTACAAACTAGGATCAAAATCCTTGCTGCTGTCCTCTCTGCTGAGTTTTAATCCCATCACTGTGGGATTGATTGTTGCTTTGCTCTCCTACATATTAAATCTTTCCAACACTTCATTAACATATTTTTCTTGTGAGATAAAAATCTCATTTTCATTTTGTTCTACTTCTATTCCTAAGAAATATCTCAACAAACCCATGTCAGTCATTTCAAATTCTTCTTTCATGACTGTTTTAAAATTTTCAATAAGGTAATCATCATTACTTGTGAAAATAACATCATCAACATATAACACAACAATTAGAATTTTACCATCTTTTTCTTTGATGTAGAAAGTGGGTTCTCCCTCACACTTTTCAAATCCATTTTCCAATAGATAGGAATCTATCCTACTGTACCATGCTCTTGGCGCTTGCTTCAGCCCATAAAGAGCTTTCTTCAATCTGCACACTTTGTGCTCTTGGTCTTTCTTTTCATAGCCTAGAGGTTGTTCAATGTAAACCTCTTCCATTAACACTCCATTTAGGAATGTTGACTTCACGTCCATTTGGTAAACTTTTCACTTGTTTTGTGTTGCTATGGACAACACTGCTCTCACAGTTCTCATTCTAGCAACCGGTGCGAAAGTTTCCCCATAGTCTCTCCCATGCTACTGCTTATACCCTTTGACAACAAGTCTGGCCTTGTGTCTCTCTATTTTTCTTTCAGCATTACTCTTGCTCTTGTAGACCCATTTAACTCCAATAACTTCTTTACCTTTTGGGAGTTCAACCAAATCTCATGTCTTGTTTCTTTCTATGACATTAATTTCCTCATCCATAGCTTCTATACATTTTCTATCTTTAATAGCTTCCTCAAAATGAATAAGGTCATCAACATGACAATATAAAGCGAACAAAGAGTTCATATGTTCATTTGATGCCTCTTGCTCATAAATTTCATTTAAATTCCTGAACTTCTTACCTCTTTCATTTGGTGTATGAGTGCTTGAAGTAGCACTCGAATCTCCTCCTTGTGGTGTGCTTGGAGAAGCACTTTAATTTCTCCTCAAGGGTGTGCTTTGCTGCCCTTGTGTTGGTGCTGCTGTTGGGGGATGTATTTCAGCCAAATATTCATCATTTTCATCATGAGATAAATAATGTTTAACATTCACTGTTTTCTTTATGCTTCCATCCCAAGCTTCCTCCTCAATGAATTGAACATCTCTACTCACAATAAACTTCTTGGTGGATGGGTTGTACAACCTATAAGCTTTGGATTCCTCACTGTATCTAATGAAAATACATTTCTCCCCCTTGTTGTCCAACTTCTTTCTTAGTTGATCTGGTATGTGTGCATAAGCCACACAACCAAAAAATTTCATGTGGGTGACTCCTTGCTTTGTCCCACTCCATGCCTCTTCTGGCACTTTGTTCATAACTACTTTTGTAGGGAATTTATTCAAGATGTACGCTGCACAATGTATAGCCTCAGCCCAATAATCATTCAGCAAATTTTTTGCCTTTAACATATTCCTTACCATATCCATGATTGTTCTACTCTTCCTTTTGGCAACTCCATTTTGCTGCGGAGTGTACCTAGTTGTAAACTGCTTATGAATTCCATTTTCTCTAAAAAAATGTAGAAATTCTT
Source organism: Pinus albicaulis (assembly GCA_034641835.2). Lineage (NCBI taxonomy): Eukaryota > Viridiplantae > Streptophyta > Pinopsida > Pinales > Pinaceae > Pinus > Pinus albicaulis. The sequence continues at coordinate 478,860,323 of CM076570.1, read as the reverse complement.
TGGAGATATACTCACCTCCTCTATCAGTCCTTAGGACTTTGATATGCAGCCCACTTTGGTTCTCTACAAGTGCTTTGAAATTGCAGAATCTTTCAAACACTTCACTTTTGTTTTTCAAAAATTAAACCCAAGTTTTTCTAGTAAAATCATCTATGAATGTTAACATATAGTGGTTGCTTGCAAGTGATGGAGTTTGCATCGGTCCACATAAATATGAGTGGACAATCTCTAAGGGTGCTTTTTCCCTTATGCTTTTCCCGGATGGAAAACTTTCTCTGTGTTGTTTACCCAAGATACAACAGTTACAAAGGTTGTCTAGCTTCTCAATCAATGGTAAACCTCTTACCATTCCTTTTATATTCAACAAGTTAAGACCTCCAAAGTTGAGATGTCCAAATCTCAAGTGCCACAACCAATTCTCATCTTTTGGTTTGCTTTGGAAAGCCTCTTGTGTCACTGCTGACATTTCTTCTCCATTTTTCAAATTTGCTCTCATTCTGAGAGGGAACATCCTGTTCCTTGTCATCTTCACTTCAGCAATACATTGTTTGCTGGGTGGTTTATCCATGATGGTGCATACATCATCTTCAAAAAAGACATTGTACCCATTTTGAACAAACTGTCCAATACTTAATATGTTACACTTCATTCCAGGAACATAATAAACATCTGCTATGGATTTCTTCTCTCCTTTCCTTGTTAAGAAATTTACTTATCATTTTCCCATAACAAAAACTTTACTATCAGTCCATAGTGTGACTTGTGACTTCACACTCTCATCTAACATAGAAAACATGGCTATGTTTCCTGTCATATGGTTACTGCAACCGAAGTCTAGAAACCATAAATATTCACTCTTTTCCTCAGCCATATTACAAGCTAAAAACAATTTATCTTGGCTGATATTTTCTCTAGTGAAATTTGCACTAGTTCTATTACTCATATCATGCTGCTTCTTCCTACATTCATTTGCATAATGCCCATATTTTTTATAATAGTGACATTGGACATTGGATTTATCATACCTTTGCCCATGGGAATGTTTCTATCCACCTTGTTGGCTGTTGCCTTGGCCTTGGTTCTGATTTGGATTGCTGCCCCTTCCTCGAGCATTTGTTGGACTGTTTCTTCCACTTCTGTTTTGGCTTCTGTCTCTTCCTCTCTTGTTTCCTCTGCCTTGACCTCTTCCTCTTCCAAAGGACATCTGGGTCTTAAAGGCATGCTCTAGAGATGAGTTTTCATTTCTACCCAATCTCTATTCATGTGTCATCAGTGATGCATGTAGCTCATCAACTAAAAAGTTTGTGAGATCCTTAGTCTCTTCTATGGTGGTAACAATCACATCAAACCTTGAGGGTAGGCTCCTCAATAGTTTCTCCGCAATCCTTCTTTCTTCAAGAGTCTCTCCATGAGACCTTATCTGTGTGACCATTCCAATCACATGTGTGAAGAATGAGTCAATGTTATCTGACTCCTTCATGTTATATTACTAACGGCTAGTTGGAGCATTCATGTCTATTTAATCTGGTTTTTTGGTTCAGATTTCTCATATTGTCCTGATGATGAACCGCACTAGCTGTTCGAAATGCGTCGGCAAAAATTCCCAACATGTGATTTTCATCGAAATAATTTTTTACACAGTCTCAAAATATCTCTTCAATAATTGTAGTTTTGTTATCTTCACTTTCTCCATTCCTTGATAGGTTGTCTTGAGAGTTTTCCATGCTTCTTTGGATCTCTTGGCTACTGCTATCATTGGAAACACACTCTCATGCACTGCTTGATACAAAAAGTAGAGGGCTCTAGAATCCTTCTTCTTATTGCTCTTCAACAGTTCCCTCTCTGCCTGAGTTAAATCATCAAACTCATTTTCATCTGCTGGTTCTTCAAAACCATCCTCAACAAGTTCCCATAAGTCTTGGGAAGCAAACAGGGCTCTCATAGTTATTGCCTAGTAGTCATAGTTTTCCCATTAAATTGTGGGAGCTGAGTATTACCAATACCCATGCTAGTGTTGTCTCTAGCCATTCTTGCACTCTAACTATGCTTCAAAACACTTGATTGTGTATATAAAATAAACTGACTGTTCTACAAATAGTAACACAAAAATTGTCTTGAGAAATACCTTGAATTCTTTTGACTAAGTCTTCACTCTGCTGGAGAAGCTGCTGCAACAAGAAATTATTCCTTCAGCTTCTTTGACACCTTCAAAGAGCCTGCACTAGCTCTGATACCATGTTGGAATTTCTGAGAATTCCAGAACAATAAACAGAAAGAATAATGCTCTCCTTCTTAACACAGAGAAAATAGAACAAATTTTTGCTCACATGATAGAGTTCAACACTTTGAAAAACTTCTATTCATTAACAAAACAAAATATTACAAACAAAACTTCCTCTCACAGAGGAATTACAAACTGACTGCTGCTAACACAGTGCTCTAAAACTCTTCTCTGTCTCACACAAAAAAATATACTCTGTCTCTTCAAAATAACGCACTGTTGTGCTTACAATGCAAAAACAATACACTGTTGTATTATAAACTTCGCACCGTTGTGCATACAAACAAAAAACATAACACTACATAGCCTTCGGGCCTTTTCACTTTATACATGTCGTAACATATAAAACAAACACAAAACAAAATATAAAAGACCTCTTGGGCCCACATACAAAATGCGCGTATATTATATATGTTAAAACATATATATGATATATCAATACTCCGTCGCGCAATATTAAAACAAATAATAAACAAAATTATATCATACGAATACCCCAGACTTCAAAGTCTTTATCAACCAAATCACATCGGAGATTTTTGCGTTACAATCTTGGGCTCCCAACATCAACAAATGTGCGCGATGGATTATCAAATCCATCACATAAAATCATATCGTGTCCACCAGGGCTTTTCTCCATACGGGCCTTTTGAACGTGCGATGAACTAATTAAATCGAGTCCATAATATTTATCAGGTCCAGAACTTCATGTAACAATCTGGCCATACCAAAACTTCCAATTGCGATTGAAATGGACACGCGATGAGTTATAAACTCTGCCATATAAAATGGCGGTGGGTCCGGAATTCAACTATGCAATCAGGACATGAAAATAACTCTTGCGATTCAACATAAAAATGTCGCGTGGTCTGTGGGACCACACCTCCCGCGAACCTTGGCTTAAGGCGGAGGGCGATTAAACTATGTGCGATTGCAATTGGCCAATTGCATCGCATCATTCCAATGGTGCAAACATAACAAAAAACGAAGGTAACTCAAACGACTTGCGATTGCGATTGCGATCGCATCGCAACCTCCAACATCAACAAGACACTTGATCTTAATTCAACTTGCGATTGCGATTACATAAAGAATGTGGGGACCACTGGGTTGCAAAACAAAAAATATCTCCCGCGTATAACCAAAACAAAAATAAAACGCTCTGTTTACTGTGTATAAAGAAAGCTCTGTTTCTTTCAAAGTACAACGCTCTATTTTTTTAACGTACAAAGGCTGTGATTTCAAAACCAAAATTGACTGTTCAGTGATTTTTAGAAAGCAGCTTTGTGCGAGAGCCCTTCAAACAATTATAGCAAGCAGCTCTGAGTGCAAAAATCTAGAGAAAGAAAATGGAAAGCGGCTTGCTATACAAAGGGCAATTGAAAGTAATATTTCAACACGATGAATCCTACCATGGAGGTTTCGAACGTGGAGATGTTGATAGGCTTTACTGTGCCATGAAATCGGACTACACAGCATGGGTTTCAGGTTTTGCCCCTTTGGCGATTGGTGTGGATGAGCCCTCAGTAGTTAAAGAATTCAGTAGAACAATAATGAATATGAAACCTATTCAGTAGAACAATAATGAATATGAAACCTGAAATTGCACTTGCAGTGGCCAAGACCATCTTTGACAGTGATATGAGAAGCATATTATGTGATGTGAAGACCCCGTGTAGCATTATCCAGAGTTGTAAGGACATAGTTGTTCCCATGGCCGTCCCATACCACATGCAAGGAAGCCTTGGAGGAAATATGAATACAGTTGACATACTTGATGGGGATGGCCACTTACTGCTACAGGCGTTGAAACAGGTTCTAGAAGTTTCTAATGGAGAACTGGTACCTGTGGCAAGTGCTAATTAATATATGTTTTTTTATTGCAGGAGATTAATATATGTTTTTTTATTGCAGTCTAATCTCCTGGTGAGTCGGAGACTGCTACGGGAATTTTAAATATATGATGTTGGCGTTACAGTTTTGAGGAGACAATTTGCTTGTTGTGAAGCAATCTGGGGAGAATGGATGAATTGTATCTCCAGAATGGATTATTTAATGTTGTAATGCATGTTAATTTATGAATGTTAATTCGATGGGTTACACTCATTTCTGATCTTTATGTTTCCTGCTGTAGAAGTTAATTTTGTTATGGTCATTGCATTTTGATGTTTAAAGTTTTCAGAGAATAATGGAAGAGCATAATTTGTTTTCTAAAAGCTTTTATAAAATGTCTAAATCGTTCGTTATATGCCACACAGTTTAGTTTGCTCGTGATAAATTGTCTACGTACTTCTTGCACTCTTTTCGGGTTTTTCTTTCTGGTTAGCAGACATATCATGCTTCTTAGCCAAAATCGGCGATTCAGAGATAATGTACATGCAGATGAGATGTGAGGCATCGCGTTGCACCATATTTATCATAAAAGGGCAGACATACTCAATGAAACTTAAAACAAGGCTGAAATGGACATTTTTACTTAATTATTATTTGGAGTAAGACGGTGACTAAGAAATACTTAAATTTACGAAGTTCAGATTTATTACTTGAGAATATTTTTGCGTCATAATGTATCAATTAAATAAAATTACAAAAGCTCGTATATATATATTATTCGAAAAAAAGAAAAATAATAAGAAGTCAACTTAACTATCTCTTGGTATATTATTGGGATTTATCTTGATTCCGTTAAATTTGAAATGTAAATATTTCTATTCAATTTGAAATGAATATAATGTTATACTGAATAGAGTGTTATAGGAAATTTATTTCTAGATTTGTAGTGAAGTCCCCGCCATATAAATCATTTTTTTTTTAATCTTTTCATGAATTTGGATGGTTAAAATAATAATATTAATTATTTATAAAGGAAACATTGGTAATATTATTCTAATTTTTAATTTACAAAGTGATTGTGGTTGTGTCTTTCATTCAAAAGAATGATGAACATGGTGACTTAGTTAAATGTACTTTGGGTTGAATATGAAAATAAATTGTTTGGAGTTCTCAAATGCAAATGAGATTTTAAGTTTGATTGAGATTTATAAAGTTGTAGTAAATATTGTTAAAAATGATAAAGAAAATTGTAATAGTTAGGAAGTGAAAACTATGATAATGAAGTGGAACTATGTGAAAGAAAACTTGTAAAAGATAATGTATGTTATGGAAATGAAAAACTAGAGCTTAGAATTTATTTTAGCATGATTTTTTCAAATAAATGCACATGGTGACCATGGTATATAATGTCACCATAGTAGCTTTACAACAAATAATGTGCTATCCACATATGTAACTAGTGTACATTTCTCCATTCAAATCAACCTTGCATTCATTTAGGGTTTTAAGTAATACCATAAATATTCTAAAAATGGTCTCATTATAGTTCATTAAATATTTAGAATGACAAAAACACATCATTCAACTTTATTCATTCATCAATTCTTAGATGTTCTCCTACTAGAAGAAACTACCCTAGGTTTGCAACATATGAGACTTGAAGAACTAAATGATAATATAGAAAGTGTGTCTGTGTAATTTAATCATAATTTAACATTAATTGAATAGAAAGAGAAATAGAAATTTAATAAAAATTGAAATTGTTATGTGCATTGGAATCGATGCATTATAAATTGAAAATAAATAGAAATTGACATTGAAGAGAAATTGAAATTGATAAGGCATTGTGGGAGTTAAGGGAGGTATCTCTTAGTGGGGGTTGTTTTGGCCATGAGAGACTTTGACTTGGCCTTGTAGGAGACATATTGATGCAGGAGCATTGAACTACCCTTAATCAAAATTGAAATTCCAAGTTGTTGGAAGGAGAAACGTGGACAACAATCTAAAAAGGGGGCTAATTTCCATGAAATTGGGCTATATTGATAAATTTGTTTCCTCAAAGGAAAAATCGATTTCATCTAGAAGATACGATTTGTTTTAATAATCTGCCACATAGTTAAAATGGAGTGATTTCAGGGATTAGTTACACGATTTTTGGAAGGAAATCGTGGATCTTAGATGATCCACTTGTTTGTAATTTCCTTTAAAATGTGAAGATTGTGTTGTATGAGGGAGGCTCGCACAATGTAACTTCAGTGTGAATGCGTGATCAGGCCCATAGTGACCTTAGCCTGTAACTCGAGCTCGACAATAATGGAATCCGTGTATTTTGATGTATCCAGGAATGTTCTGGATCATTTGTTATATGTGTGTGTTAATTAATTTCGATTTCTCACTGTGTATACGTATTCTTCTCGTTTCAACAATGTTAGAGTATGTGTTATTGAATGAGATAGCAGATAAGAATTCGATGTGGATGATTAAAGATCGTTGAATGTTGCTAGAGTGGCTATGTGATAGATCCTTCGTTCCAGTTTCTGGGTTTGCGTGAAGATTTTGCAGCTTTGTTGCATCACATATTACATAAGTTTGGGGTCTAGAGGTATTGTTGCAGTCAAAGTGGTGGCCTTGACATGCTTAGGCTTACACAACAATGAAAAAGCAATGTGTCAGAGTGCGGAGAGGCATTGGTCTAAAAGGGCGGAGAGCGAAGCATAGAGGGGAGGATGCAGAATTGGGGGAGGATGGAAGGTTGAAGAGAAGTTGGGGGAGGAGGTTGCTCACAATTCAACTCCCTTTCTTGGCCAAGTTGATCTCCCTCCACTTTTCGATGCCTTAGAAACTCAACTATGGCACGTCACTGCTCTTCTGGAGCAATTGGGATAAGATTAACATGATGATTGCAATGCGTCCATAGGTTTTATGAATGGAATACAACACAATCAATTTCATTTACAAAACTGATTGGCTTCATTACAATGTGACCAAAGGAAAATTTCAAAGCACATGGACCGTATGGAGGTGAGGTTGTCTCATGTGGAACTTCACATTCATAGTGATCCCAAACCTCTAGATTCACTTCACAGTAGACCAAAAAACCCAACTCTGGTAAATCTTTATGTTCCTTGATGTATGTGGGTTGTATCTTTATCTTGGGGATATTTTGGGCCTTCTAGTATTTTCATTTCTGGGTTCTTGATAGCATATGGAATTTTGTAATTAACTTTTGTGTTTCTCTTGTGACCAACAATTCCAGTAGGAGTGAGACCGGAAGAGCTAATAAATTAGAGCATTTATAGTGTAATATTTGGATGAATTGAAGGAAAATGGAGATGGAGTGCACGGGCGATTTTTCTGTCGACCTAGGTTTTCTTACTTCCATTGCTACCGCTGCTGGTCGGATCTCGCTGTCCGGGGGGTGCTGCCATAGAATCGATCACTGGGGGTTCTCTGTCGTCCCTCGTGGAGATGTCTCTATGGGGTGTGGGAACCAGTTTAATCATTTGGGCAGCCTGGAGACGGTGGGGTGGTTTTTTGGGACCCCTTGCTACACTGACTGGCGGTCTGGGCGCTCGCACTAGGTTTCGAACTTGCTAGATGGAACCCTTTTACTGTTTGTCCGAAATCTTGGTGCTGGCGCGAGCTTTGAGGGGTTTCGTGGGTGCGCTGCCCTCCCGCCGGCATTCATTTTATTTGCAGGGTTACCAGAACTTGCTTGGCCGCCACAGATGTAGGGGATCCAGGATAAGCCAGCAGCCGAAACCATTTACAATGCTAAAGACCGAACACAGGTCTGCGCACCCGCCTTGAATGTACCCAAGGGTTGTCTACATACCCACAATATCGATCTTCAGGTAGGCTCTGTCCCATACCAAATATTCATTAAGCTTCCCATTGGAAATAGTATCATTTTATGGATTCGGCACACAGACACGATTCTTTATCTGAAGGAAAAAATCCAGGCTGTTGCGGGGTACCCATTCCATTTACAGTCATTAATTTTTGGGGGAAAAGCTTTAGATGATACCTGCACTCTGAAAGATTATGCCATTACTATTGGGTCTTCTATCTGCCTTAACCTCAGACTGAGAGGTGGAATGATGGGCCAAAACAGAGCATATGGAACCCCCATGGGTGCAAGTGCATCCAAAACAGTAAACACAAAAGGTACATACAGAAATGTATTACATGGGGACAAAAACAAAACTGCAGCACCTGCTGCCCCTGCAGAAAGCTCTCCCAAGCCATACATTGTGGAACTGCAGGACAATGTGCCTGAAATAAACATAGACAGTCTAGATATTGATGAGCATAGAAATGCCTATGAATCCCAAGCAATAATAGGCAGATTCGAATGTTTCTGGCCCAAACCAATGGAGTTGTTCCATTGGATTTTCACAAAATGGACCATGGAATGCGAAATACACCTATGGTCCAAGGGGTTCTTCATTGTCAAATTTTCATCTACTGAGGCCAGGGATTCCATCCTTAGACAGGGACCATGGTTCTGGGGCTCCACGGGACTCTTCATCACACCATGGTTTCCCCGTTTTGATGCCAACACCATGGAGGTTACTAGAATGTCGGTCTGGGTTAGGCTCTACAACCTCCCGCTACATTTTCGGAATGAAAATGTACTTGGCTGCATTGGAAACACCCTTGGCAGATACATTAAAACAGACACTCAACGCCTGGAGGAGCGCATCTTCACCTTTGCACGAATCTGTGTGGAGGTTGACTTGAGCAAAGGACTCCCAGAGTGCATTATGCTGAATAATAAACAAGAGAGATGGACTCAGCATCTAGACTATGAGAACACAGCCTTCAGATGTCGGATATGCAGGTGCACAGGACACTTACAAAACTCATGCCCGGAAGCAAAAAGGGACAACAGAAGAAAAGAAGAAACCAGGAAAAGCTGCCAAAGGATGGCAGTTTCCCTCTGAGGAGCCAGAACAACAGGACGAAGAAGAGGAACCCTCACCACATGAGAATCAGCAAACAGATACCTCCTTGGGCACACAAGAACAGGAAATGCAAGATCCACTTGACACCACCACAAATACTCAGCATGATATGGTTCCGGGAGCACCAGACAGTGGGGGTTACAAAAGAACACATACTTCAGACACATTAGACTCTGATAAAGACAATGGAGCACAAGCGGAAGAAAATCAGCTTGTCCTTATCGAGACCACGCCAACACAAGGTGCTTGGCGTAAGGTTGAAAAGAAAAAAGGGAGAAAATCCTAATTGTTTTTCTTTGCATTTTTTATCTGCGGCAATTTGTACGTCTTTGGACGTTTACTAGCTCATGTAACATGTAATTTTGTTTACTCATAAATAAAATTACGAATTTTTTCTTTGTGAAAAAAATATTTGGATGAATTAATAGAATCATTTTGACCGACAAAAATAAATAAATTGAAATTAATGTAAGTATTTAGAAATCAATGCATTAAAATAGAAATTGATGTGTGGAGTATAATAAAGCTTTAGAAATTGACAAATACATTGAAATTAAATTAAATGGGAATTGAAATAAAAGTATAATTGGCATTGACATAGAAATAGAAAAAGACATTGAATGCAAATACAGATTAAATAGAATTGAAAATACAAATTAAAAATTGAAAAGAAATTGGAATTTTCATATACACTTAAATAAAAGCATTAAAAACTGACATGTACATTAAAATCAATAATTATATATATATGTTCTATTCAATAGAAATAGAATTTAACATGTACACTAAAATCAATGTATTAGAAATTGACATGCATATTGAAATCAATGACTTCAAAAATAAAATAAATTAAAATCTAAATAAAAAATGACATTTAATAAAAATTGAAATTGACATATACATTAAAATCAATGCATTAGAAATTGACATGTACATTCAAATCAATGCATTAGAAATTGACTTGTACACTAAAATCAAACATTAATTTTTTTATACAATTTCATCATTCAACATTGGAGTTGTCTTTAGTGTGACTTTTTGGAGTTTTAGGTGCTAGAATCAGGTAAAAATATTTGAGGTAAAATATGGATTTATGCTATTTAAACTGGTTTTTTGACTGTATATATGGATTCAATGCCCTAAAAAATCCCTAGGGCGCTTCCATTGTGCAAGGTTACCCTTTAAACTTTTGTTTTCAATGAATTCCAACCAAATTTTAGAGAAATTAAATCGGAAAGTTCCACCGAAAAAACCTTCAAAATGTCGCACTAAAGACTACTCCTTCAACATTATTACTTTATTTCTATTCAACTTATCCCGTATGTAACTCTTGAAGTATATTTCTGAATAATAGTCTCTATATGCTCAACAAACCGAGAAAACTAATTAAAATTGAAATAATCAAATTCATTCCAAACATATACATATATATAATTTTGGATTATATATCAATTGTGTCACTATAATAAAAAATAAAGAAGATATATTGACGTTAATCTTTCTTAATAGAAAAAATCGATATTTTCAACTAAATCACAAAAGTGAGTAAATTTTAAATGATCATATTCTTAGACATATGTATACAAAATGTTGATCATCTACAAATTTTATGTGATTGTCCATGGATAAAACTAACCTAGGTCCATCTTTATCTTGGATCTATCGAGCGTTGAGAGGGATCAAATCTCTTGGGATGCAAATCTTTCCTCGAGTTTTTCAATCTAAAGGAGGTTTGAACCTTGAGAGATTTGATCCATCTCAATGCTTGATAGATCTAGGGTTAAGGGAGACCTAGGTTGGTTCGAATAGTGGGTTATCACACAAAGTTTGTAGATGATAAAAATTATGTATATGTCGAATATTAATTGATCATATGAAATTTACTCACTTTCTTTACTTGGTTGAAAGTATTATTGAGGAGGATCAATGCCAACCTATTTTCTTCAATTTTTTCTTTTAATATCGATACAAATTGTAGATGATATATATATTTGTGTGTGTGTGTGTGTGTGTGTGTGTGTGTGTGTGTGTGTGTGTGTGTGTGTGTGTGTGTGTGTGTGTGTGTGTAAAATATTAATCTAAGCATTTTAAATTCATTCACTTTTATTGATTGTGTTGTGATAGAAATTGCAAACAATGAATTAAGGAAAACAATTTTGAACTCATAAATTTAAACAGGGAAAGGTTTCTACTCTATTGCTTAATATTTACAAAGGGTTTATAGCACCACATACACATAATTTCTTTGTATAGATTTGATAAAATTTGGATATCCAAGGGATTTGAAATTGTCTCACCAATTCAAGAATGTGAAGTTCCATGTTTTGAGGAGAAATTATTGACTATTGTTGTCATCACCCAAGAATATTCACCTTGACAACAATTTCTTGATACCTTACCCAAGCACACTCATCACCTTTTTTGTAATCCAATAGAACCTAAATTCCAATTTAGCATCTCTAATAGTATAGGTTTTGTGAATATCTATACACAATTTTCTTGTGCATCATATACTCCATCTCCATCAACAACGTGTCTTAAAAAATGTTATTTAATATTAATGTGCTTAGTCTTTGTATGATAAGCTAGATTAGAATCCAAATGAATAACACTTTCACTATCATAACATACATTCACATTATCTTTCTATGTCTAAATTCATCCATAAGGCCCTTTAATCAAGACAGCTCTTTTCTTGTATGTGAGACTATAATATCCCAAAATGGGGATGCAACAATACATGAACATAAAACTGGAAATAGCAGTGTAAATCAACTCATAAACATGGGAGACCAAAATGGAGACATTAAACCATGTATTATATCAACAAATCCATACATAACAGTGAGGCATGAGTCATATACAGTGAAGGAACAAGCCTCCCATAAGAGATCACTCTAAAAATGAACTGTTGTCACAAAACAAGAATGCCGGAGACTGCTACAACGCTGTTGGAAACACAATGATACAGAAAAATGATGTACAAAATATGTAGGGCTGTTATAAGCCTCAAAATATATGTTCAATATAGATCTAAGCTCTATACAAACTCCTACAAGAACCTGGAAAAGGGGTTTCAGAAATACACTCTATACAAGATGGGATCTAAAGCCCAATGGCTGAAGATACACTGCAAAACCGAAGAAAAAGAGTGTGGAAGGCTGAAATATAATATATCTAAAATATATCCCCTCAAATATCTCCTCCCATGAAAGTATGAACCCCTCAATCACAAGGAAACGTTGCAAAGGAACCACCAGAACTTGTGTTGAAGCTGCCTTTAAAAATAACGCATTCCCTAGATGGAACAGTGCTAAGAATGATGGGAAATGTATGGCCTGATGGCAAGGATCAGAAATGTGTCCATGAAATCTCCAAACAGAGCTCCCAAGAGAAGGAAACCTTCCTCCTATGAGAAACTAGCTCAAAAAGTGGGATTCTAATCCCTCCACTGTTGCACCCTACAACACAGCACAATAACCTGCAGAAACTGCACTGATGATGGAGTTGTAGCTTGGCCTAAAAACCTAAAAGTGGAAATGAATACCATACTCTTCTAAGAGGCCTCTTAAGGAAAGAGGTGGGATTCCCGCTCAAGAACACCCGGTGCTAAACAGAACTGTAACCCTGCTAAACAGCAAGTGGAAGCAAAAGTCTAAGCAGACCAATATCAAAATGATAATCTAAAACATGATCTCAAATGGTTTCTATCCCCTTCCGTAAGTAGAATGTGAGCTTTCATGTCCTTGGCCCCACTCAATTAGGTCATTTCCTTCATAAGGTTCACCTCCCTCCAAAATTGTGTTATTCTCTAATTAATCTCCACTCCTCCTTAACAGAACTATTGACTTGGTCAAAGCTGACTAAATAAACATGATCCAAACCCTGTTCACACATGGAGGAGCTTTATTTAACTGCTACAAAGGTCCCCTTTCACACTTAAAGTGTTTTTATTTCTGCTCAAGAGACTTATGGGCCTCCTCACCCACTTATTCACCTACCTAGTGATAAAACAACTATAATATTCGATTTAGCTTGAAGGCTAAATTCTTGGAATATTACAGTCCTCCCCTCCAAAATGTTGCTTGTCCTCAAGCAACTATACAAGGAGAGAAAAATTCCTCCCCTCCTCCTCTTGTGGCCTCCTCATCAATAGTCCCCACCACTGCTCAAAATAATCTGCAATAAATCTGCCCTCTAATGTTTCCTCCCAAGTATGCAAAACCACATGGCTCACATCATAAAAAGGTGGAAGGTGTAAGTGGAAACCTTCTTGTTGTTCAATGGCCTCCTCAAGGTAGGAGTGATGGAAAACATGGGGAATATCATTCCCAATGAGTGACTCCCACACCCATGCTATCATCCAAATGAAATGAACATTCTAGATAGCTCATCAAAGAGATCCTCAATCCCCGGTTCATACAATGTGTTGGGGTTGCATGGAGAGATTGGATCCTCCCACCCAAGTGGTTTCTCTCCATTTGTGGTAAGTATGGGGCTATTGTTGATCTTGGGCTGAAATTGCATGGCCTCCAAGAATGGCCCAAGCCACCCCACCAAACAAATAAACCATGAAGTGCCTCCTCCAAAAACTCAAACTCTCCAGATGACTCTTCCCACATTGAGAAAAGAGATGTAGTTTGGAAATCACGGGCTTCCCATTGCTTCCCCTGAAACATGCATCATGTAAAGTTAGGAGAATCATACTCCCAATGGGCATCTCCAACTCATCTAGCACTCTCCAAACAGAGCTCCCCATGAACATAAGAATATCAGCAAAATATGGAAGCAAAACCCAATGAAAATAAGCTGCCATATGACAACTGGAGAGTGGATCATAGTTCCACACATGGAACCAATGCAATGCATCCCTTGCCTGCATCAAAACAAGTAATAACAAGTGCTCTCCCAGCCACTTGTTTACTTCCACAATCACTCTATAAGATAAAAACATGAAGGTACAATGTGGTGTCAATGGTGCACACCAAAATTTATGTGGCTTCCCCCACAAACCACCAATAAAACAACCAATCTCAATGCTACAAGTGGCTTCAAGTACATCATCATATAATATGAAAGAAGGGAGGATACTCCTTGGTAAAACATGATGCTCATATAAAGTAAAGAAGTACAAAACATAATGTGAAATTATACCTTCTCCACCATGTACTTGGGACCTTGAGCTGGAATGGATCAACCAAAAATTCTCCCTCACCTCCAAAGAGTAGGGAAGTGGCTATGACATCCTCTCTATCACCATCCGGGCTATGCATCTCTCCATATGCTGAAATATATCATGTTGGATGCCCTCCCAAATGAACTCCTCTACCAAGGAAAGATATGTATCAAAGTGCATGGGAAGGTAGTCCTCATGTGCTGCATGTGGCAGCTTCTCCTTGAGCTTAGAAGCTCTAGTCAAGAAGACTCTGCCATGAGAATAGATGACCACATCATCCACCATATATCTATCATCTCCATCTGGGTCATCAAGAATCATGCAAGCACTAAGATCCTTGGAGTACTCTACCAAGAGTTGAGACCTCCAATATGGATCAATCCTCCCAAGAGATAGTGTTGATGATCTGCAATGTGAAGCTCCCCACATGCTGCTATCTTTTCCTTTGACATCCCTCATGCCAAAGTCATCCTCCAAATTTCTGCCATGCCCATCATGCAGCTGCTCATGCTAAAAAAGGAGTAGTGATTTTTGGAAGTTGGCCTCCCATGAGAATCTCCCATCCAAAAATAATCTCCCAATCTTGGCCAATGTAAGCATGAGTGGCCTCCATCTACTCCAATGTATGGAGGATTCCTTCCTTAAATGAAGTACCCTCTATTTCTCCAAATTCATGGAGCAGCTCCCTTGCACCATGAAGGTGCCATCCTCCATCACTGCAGCAACTTCTGTCAACGCAATATGTGTAGTGAGAGTGGGTGATTCTGAAAATGGAAGGATGTCCCCCTCCTCCTTGAGTCTATCCCAAACTCTCTGCGTTGTACTAGACTCCTCCAAATTCTTCACTTCTCTGGAATCTAAGAGGGGTGAACCAAATGGCAAGATGTCTCTTACCAAATCCAGATCTGGTGGCCTCCCAGGTGGAATGCCTCCCTGTAGTGAGACATTAATGTCAATATTAGACTGTACATATGGTTGGGCAACCTTGCCCTTGCCCTCACAGCGCAAATCATTCTGCCTCTTCTTTGCACCAGCTCTCTGAAATAGATAGGGGTGTGTGCTCCTCATAAAATGATGCTGACCTTCCTCCCTACCTTCTCCTTCCATCTGCAATGTCTCACAACCATGCTACTCATTGATTGTGCTTTGTCCTCCATATGTGAGATCCTGGGGAATTTCTTGCAATGATACAAGAATTCCTCCTGTTGGAGCATGTGCTCTTCCTTACTCTGCATGAGGGACTAGATATTCTCTAGATCTGACAGTGTTGTTTCCCCCATCCTTCTTTTCCTCTTCAATATGAATGGGATTCACCTACTCAATAAGAGGATCCTCTTTTGAAAAAGGAACCTTCATGCCCTCTTGTCCAAAGATATGAGACAGAGATCTTGCCTCTAGCAAGGTGTTATGTGAGATGTGAGCCTTTCCAACAGTTTTTTGAAATGGATTTGAGTTTATAGGCCCTTCCAACCCATGCAAAAGTTATGTTTGTCTTGGTTTTTTTGGTTTCACCGAGAATGTTCTAGATTGTTTTCCATCATACCTCTCCACTAATCTCTTAGTGAAATTAGCATAAGATGAAGTATTTTCATTTCTTAATGAAAAAGACTTAAATATCCACCAAGCATAGGCCTTACCTTCAAAATGCAGCACTGCAACTTTGATGGCTTCATCTTCAGAAACTTGGTGTTGCTGCAAATAGGTGTGTAGCTCCTCCACCCAAGCTTTGGCTGAACGTGTTGGTGATCCATCAAAAGTAGATAGAGAAAATCTATCCATGTCATGCTGCCTGCTCCTCTCCACCTTGATCTTGAAAAACTCCTAGAAAGTGATATGATCTCTAAACTTCTCAGTTTGAGATTCATACTCCTGTAGAAAATCACTAAGAGTTTCCCTCTTAGGAATTCCTCCTTCTTTCATCTCTCTCATGATAGATCTGGGCATTTGAATGCGTTGTGCATAATAGGGTGTAGCTGCATGCTCACACCTATCATGTGAAAATCTGGATTTGGCTCTAGTTCCAAACTCCTCTGGAGATTCCATCTCCCTTCTCATTTTCTTGAGATCTTCTTTAATGCTATGCATAGATTTAGGAAGAAGCTTTGAGAGCCTCTCCTCCTTCCTTCCTCCACATAATGGATTCTTCCCTTTTCTGTACATCGTATCTTCTCCTTCTTCTCTTAATAGCGTAATGGCTAAGATTCCACACGCTGAGCCAAGATTATGCTCTGATACCACTGTAATATCCCAAAAAGTGGATGCAGCAATACATGAACATAAAACTGGAAATAGCAATGTAAATCAACTCATAAACATGGGAGACCAAAATGGAGACATTAAACCATGTATTATATCAGCAAATCCATACATAACAGTGAGGCATGAGTCATATACAGTGAAGGAACAAGCCTCCCATAAGAGATCACTCTACAAATGAATTGTTGTCACAATACAAGAATGTCGGAGACTGCTACAGCGCAGTTGGAAACACACTGCTATAGAAAAATGATGTACAAAATATGAGGGCTGTTATAATCCTAAAAATATATGCTCAATACAGATCTAAGCTCTATACAAACTCCTACAAGAACCCAGAAAAGGGGTTTCAGAAATACACTCTATACAAGATGGGATCTAAAGCCCAATGGCTGAAGATACACTACAAAATTGAAGAACAAGAGTGTGAAAGGCTGAAATATAATAAATCTAAAATAGATCCCCTCAAATATCTCCTCCCATGAAGGGATGAACCCCTCAACCACAAGGAAACACTGCAAAGGAACCACCAGAACTTCTACTGAAGCTGCCTTCAAAAATAACGCATTCCCTAGCTGGAACAACGTTGGGAATGATGGGAAATGTATGGCCTGATGCCAAGGATCAAAAATGTGTCCAAGAACTCTCCAAACAGATCTCCCAAGAGAAGTAAACCTTCCTCTTATGAGAAACTAACTCAGAAAGTGGGATTCTAATCCCTCCACTGTTGCACCCTACAACACAGCACAATAACCTGCAGAAACTGTGCTGATGAAGAAGTTGTAGCTTGGCCTAAAAACCTGAAAGTGGAAATGAATACCATACTCTTCCAAGAGGCCTCTCAAAGAAAGAGGTGGGATTCCCGCTCGAGAACACCCGGTGCTAAACAACACTCCAACCCTGCTAAACAGCAAGAGGAAGCAAAAGTCTAAGCTAACCAATATCAAAATGATAATCTAAAACATGATTTCAAATGGCTTCCATCCCCTTCCTTAAGTATAATGTGAGCTTTCATGTCCTTGGCCCCACTCAATTAGGTCATTTCCTTCATGAGGTTCAACTCCCTCCAAAACTGCGTGATTCTCTAATTAATCTCCACTCCTCCTTAACAGTGTTGTTGACTTGGTCAAAGTTGACTGAATCAACATGATCCAAACCCTGTTCACACATGGAGGATCTTTATTTAGCTGCTACAAAGGTCTCCTTTCACACTTAAAGTGTTTTTATTGCTGCTCAAGAGACTTATGGGCCTTTTCACCCACTTAGTCACCTACCTAGTGATAAAACAACTATAATATTAAATTTAGCTTGAAGGCTAAATTTTTGGAATATTACAGAGACAACGATATATTTTCCTTACTATTGGATAAAGTAACTATTTCTATAAGGTTTGACTTCCAACTAATAGATCCTCCTCCGTGAGTAAAAGCATCACTTGAAGTACATCTTCTGTTGTCCAAATCACTTGAAAATTTTGAATCAAAATAGCCATAGACTAAATCATTAAACCCATCAAGGTTGATGTAGTAATTAATTGTTCCTTGAGATATTAAAGCACCCATTTCATTGTTTTGCAATGATCCATTTCTAGATTTTCCATGTATCTACTAAAAACACCAACTACATGTAAAATATTTGGCCTTGTGCATACCATCGCATACATTAAATATCCTACTAGACTCATATATGGCACTTAAGATATATGATCCCTTTTTTCTTTACCAGTAGGACATAATCTCGAAGACATATTAAAATGCTAAGCAAAAGGTACATTTACACGATCCACATCATCCATACCAAATTGGAGAGTATTTTCTCCACATCTATTGTGATAGCCAAAGTTTATCGTTTTTTCTATCTTGTGTAAAATTTCCAGGCTTAAATTTTTCTCCCCCTCCTAGATCCTCATATAAAAAGTCCTAGCTAGCCGAGCCTTTAACCTGTTGATCTCAACAATACTTCATAACTCTTATTTTATTAATTTAATTTTTATTTTATTATTTTCCTTAGGAGGCCTATATTAGACCTCAAAATTCCCGAATGCCACTTTACTTCAAGTATTTATGAATTTAGGGCACAGTCTAGATAAAATTGTTGACCTGTACTACGCTTCAATACAAATATGCATACTTTATAATGAATATTTATTTTGAAAAAAGTATATGTGAAAGAGGCTTCAATTGCATTCTATCACACTACATATTTTCCTATCCAATTGATGGGATTAATCTCGAATCAAAACCATGGTTGTTAGATTCACATGGGTTTATGTTAGTTAAATATATTTATTTTGGATTCTATTGTTGCAAGAAAACAATAGAATACATATATAAACATAAGCACAAAATTTCAATAGAAATAAAACTTCATTTCATTAATATTAAAGAACTGAAATATGCTTACATACAAAATGGAAATAAATAGCTCGAGCGATGGTAACGTATCTATGAGAAGAGATGTGGTGGATACATGCTTCTGAACTATATTAAAATGAGGCTTGGTGGCCTTTCTATCATTGAGAAATAATGAGAAACCCTAAAAATCCAAAAAGCTAACCCTAGGAGATGAAGCGCAAAAATCTTGTGGTCCTTGTTAGGCTAAGTTGGAACGTCAACTTCCCGGGGTCGTAACTTTGGCATATGACCTCCGCTTGGCTATCATAATACCTTGTTTTTAAGTTCTCAAAGAGGAGGTTGAAATAAAATATGTAAACTAATTTGGTACTTTTCCGGTCTCTTATTTTTTCCTAAAAAATGTCTTTTAGTCCCTCAAAATGGATCCAAAAGTCTAGGACCCAAAAATTGCCAAAAATAGTAATTTGTGCTACAATTAAGGAAACTAAAAAATTGAAAGAAAAAATGGTGGTAGTCCAAGTGGAATAGGCGGGTGGACACCAATATCCACCTGGATCGATCCTCCCCCTTAGGAAGCAATGGTCCCCATAGCGTTGAGTGCCTCCATGAGTTGGGGAAACTTCTGCTGAACTTGGTTCCCAGTGAGCCACTTGCCTTGGTGTAGGAGTTCTCCAGATTCAACAACCTGATATAGTTGGATCTTCTATTGGTGAGTGTTTTTTATCTGTGCCCATGATCCGATCAGTTGTGGCATGTTCCATGCAGTCAGGGTTTAGCTCTGTTGGTGTGTTGCTCTGCAATGTCAGATGTGTCCAGTAATGGTGGAAAGTATGGCCTAAGGTGGTTCATATTGAACACTGGGTGCAAGCCATGGAACGGTGGAATGTTGAGATCAAAGGAAATGTCTCCTACAACCTTGTTGATGGTGTATGGCCCATATCGGAGTATGTGAAGCTTGCGGGGGGTCCAACGAGGTGCTCCTTCTGCAAATGTAGCCAAATTTTGTCACCCACCTGGAACTTGTGTGGAACCTGATGCTGATCATGTAACTACTTGTATTTAGAATTGGCTCTATCAAATATGTCATGGACCTGCTAGCTGATGTTCTTAATGCGCTCAATGAAGATGTTTGCCTTATTAGCTTCAGATTGGACATGAGCTGAATTAGCATGAGTAGTTGCAAACGGCATGGCCACAACAATGGGGCATATTGGATGGAATCCCAATCCCACCTGAAAGGGGTTGTGTCCAGTTGAGCTATTGAGAGCTCGGTTGTAGCTGTGCTGGACATAGGGAAGGCTTGCATCCCATGTACGAGGATGCTTCGAGTTATACATGCACAGAATGTGCATGATCATCCTGTTGACGACCTCTGTTTCGACATCAGTTTGGGGGTGGAAAGTAGTGGACTTAGTGAGCTTGGTATCTAACATCAACTAGAGACTTGACCAAAATTTACCTAGGAACCTGTTGTCCCAATCTGAGATAATGAACTGTGGGATCCGAAAGTGCACTTCAAAGACAATTTTAGCAGTGGCTTCTACTATGGTACCCTTCTTGCAGGCTGCCAGAATGGTCATCTTAGAGAATCTGTCGATGACCATGAAAACACAGCTATTTCCATGCTTAGTAGAAGGAAGGTCCGACATGTAATCCATGGAGATGGATTCCCAAGGTCAACTAGGAGTAGGAATAGGAGTATAGAAGCCTTCCTTCTTGATGGTCGACTTGGCAATGACGTAGGACGTGTAGGATCTGATGTACTTCCTAACATCTTGTCGAAGGTTTGGCCAATAAAAATACTTCTGCAGTATCGCCACTATTTTCTCTAACTCGAAATGTCCAGCGTCCCAACTTTAGTGTGCTTCCCAAATATTCTTAGCACACTCACTTGAATGTATACAGAGGTGTCCCAAGTGGTATAACAGTGCATCTTGGAGGTGATAATTTGGAACTTTATTACCTTCTAGGAGCATCTGATATGTGTTGCTGACTTTTGGGTACTCTTGTAAAGATTCAGCCACCCCAAAGTCTCATGTCTGCAAGAGTCGAGAACAATGGTCATCGCCATGATCGAAGGTCGGATGAGGCAGTCTGCAACATTTTTGGTGCAACCCTTCTTGTATTTAATGTTCGGATGGAAATATTTTAGGTATGTGGACCATTTTTTATGGCGATCATTTTGCAACTTCCCTTATGTCTCTACGAATTGGAGGGGTCAGTGATCTATGTGGATGACCGTTTCCTTCCTCGGATCATAATGCTTCCATTGTCGGTAGACCTACACAATTAAATACATCTCTTAATCATTGATGGGATACTTTCAGATTGTTTCTGAAAGTGTCTCACTGTGATATGCCACTGGATCCCTATGTTAAGTAAGAAATATGCACTAATAGCATAGTCGGAGGCATCGATATCGATCTAAAATAGTTGTTATAAGTCTTGTTGGCTTCAGGGGTCCTGACCTAGGTTCGAAGGTTAAGGTTTGCCAACAAACCCCTATACTATTGGCCCTTTCAACAATGGCCTACTTGCACAGGCCAAGGTCTCACTTGAAGTAGTATGGGAGGATGCTGGAACCAGGTTTCCGCACCCTGGGAGAGAGTAGGTAATTTAAGGTAGATATTTGTTATAACTTAGTAGGTTTGCATAGAATGATTCTATTCATAGCTCTTTTAACAATATAATCATCACATAACCATAGAAAAGATATTATTACTAACATATCTAATCAATACATTCGCATCCACGTGCGCATTAGCAAATACCATCACAGAACATTATAATCGCAGTCAATTCCAGATCACAAATACATTCGCAGCTTAAGTAAATATCATAGATGCACTTCACAATCAATCAGGATAACACAAAGGTACTTCAAATATCTTCTGCATTCATTAGCATCAAAACTCCACTTTCAACCCAACACAACCCGTGCACACAACCAGCAGGAGTCCTTACCCAAAACAAGCCAGACAGATCTTAACAATTCACACGTATCATCAATATTATGACTTCCTACTTACTAGATCCAACTATCTATCTATTTATAATATTGTAGCCTTCGCTATCCTATGGTTCGCTAGAGCTACCCCTTAACCCATTACAAAACATTAGGGGCTTTGACCCACCCCAAAACCCCTACACAGGACCGACTATTACAAAATTATACAAAAACGCAGGTTAGGGAACCCTATTCCAACAGGTTTGGTAATGTGAGCACTGGTGTAGAGTAGAGTCGATGCTTCAACTCGACATATGCCTTCTATTGGGATTTGGACCAAAAGAAATTTGCTTTCGCCCCTCCCTTGGTGACTTGACTCAAAGGCCAAGTGATATGAGAGAAGCCCAACATGAACCTACGGTAGAAGTTAGAAAGGCCCAGAAATTTGTGGAGCTATGTTAGAGTCATTGGGGCTAGCTAATCCTGAATGACCTGTATCTTGGCTGGGTCCACATGCACACCCTGCTCATCGTTGATGTATTGCAGATATTGAACTTGGGTCATGCTAAAAGTGCATTTCTCCAAATCTGCACACAACTTGTGTTTCTGCAGTTTTTGGAGGACTTGTAGAATGTGGTGGACGTGCTCTTCCAAACTCTAGCTAAAGATTAGGATGTCATCCAAATACACCATCATACATGAGTTAGTGAAAGGTCACAAAATTTTTTCCATTGGCCTCATGAAGGTTGGGGGACATTCATCAACCCAAAAGGCATGACCAACCAATAAAAAATGCCCTCCTTGGATTTGAAGGCAGTCTTCCACACATCAGAGGGTTCGATTAGCACCTGTTGATACACTGGACTTCAAGTCAATCTTGCTAAAATATTTTTTCCCTTTGAGTTGGTCCAGCAGGTCATCAATCCGTGGAATCAAATACCTATTCTGGACAATGATCTTTTTCAGCACTCGATAGTCAATACAAAGTCTCCAAATCTTGTCCTTCTTCTTTACCAACACGATTGGCCTCCCAGAGGGCGATGAAATTGGCCTAATGATCCCTTTATGAAACATCTCCTTAAGTTGCCTCTTGATCTCATCATTCTCCATAACATAACATAGATATATCGACTCATTGGGTAGTGACGCACTGAGGATTAGATCAATGGAGTGGTTGACCTAACAATGTAGAGGTACCCCTATGGGAGAGGTGAAAATTTCCTTGTACTCCTCCATGACCTTCTCCATCTGTTGCGGCCATGCGGAGGATCCCTGTCTGGAGGCCTTGGCCACAATATTCTTTTGGCCCTGAGGGCGAATCACAAGAAAAACAAATTTCTCGATCATGGAGACAATCTTACTGCATTACTTTGCAGTGATCAGAGAGATGGCGGTAGGTGGTGCTAACTCCAGTATATTGTTGATCTGAATTGGACAAACTAGTTTGGAGTGCTAGCTTCCTCATCATAATAAAATAAGAGTGCTTAAGTATTGTGTCAATTAGCAAGTGTTATGAGAGGGTTTATGTGTTAAATTTGTGTCTTTTATGAGCAATTCATGAAGTAAATTAGCTTTAAAACACACATAAAAAACAAGTAAATTACAAAGAATGTAATACATAAAAAACACATTACAAAAAGTTGATAAAGGAGTTCACCCCTCCTGGGCTATGTCTCCTTGGACCTGCTTCAATGGCTTGGCCCTCTTTGGATTAATGGTAAATTATATGATTAGATGCACCTATACTACTCTAATGGATCTCCAACCTACTCCAATGGATTCAGAAGACCCAAAAACCCTTTTCTAGGCTCTGAATGAGTCGAGTTTTATTTTTTGAGTCAAAAGTTATGCCTCATTCAAAATCTCCTCCAAAACCTCTGCTAATTTAGCTAACTGTGCCCCTAATTTAGCTAATTGTGCCCCTAACTGGCAGTTCCGCCTAATTTTAGGGAAGTCTGCCAAGTTTTTCGGAGTATTAAACGCCTGCAATTATAGCTAGCCACATGCTGGCATTTAATTTTAATGTTAGTGGCTTAAAGGTTTGAAATGCGTGCCATTTGAAAATTCGTTGGAATGGAGTTTTGGTGGAGTGGTCAATAAATCAAAGCATGTTCTTGCATTTTACAACTAGCCAATACGTGGCCCAATGGTAAAAAACTTTACTTGCACATTGGAAGTTCAGAGTTTGAATCCCACTACTGCCAACTCAGCCCTGTGGGCCATTTTGGCCTTTCTCTGGCTGCCACATGGTAGCCTATGATTGGGCCACGTGGTGTAATGTCTCCTAATAATTATAAAATAATAAATTAAAATATAAATAATATAATATAATTAAATAAATAAGTAAATAAATAATAAGTCAATAGAATAATGAAAATAATAAATAAAATAGTAAACAATAATTGGAGTTCTAAATAAAATAGTAAATAATAAACTGGAGTCCTAAACAGTAAAAAAATCAGTGAATGTGTGCATGTGGTTCCCATTCCATTGTTTAGTCTATTTAATAGACATTGAGGAATATTCATGGATCATTCTTTCATCCATTCTTTGGAGAGAAAGGTATTGTGAGGCAAATGATACCCTTGCAGTAGTACGTTGATTGAGGGCTCGGGAATGGCCAACTGTGGAACGATTACATATAGTTGAGCCTACAGTTGGGTGGAGAGTTGTCCCCAAAACCTTGTTGTGGTCAACAGGATTCAGATAGCATTCAACTTTGGAGTCTCAAGTAAGGAATATCGCCATTACAGGTAAGTCGTCTTACTCATGTTTATGAAAATTCTATGATGATTAGTTAAATAGTTTTTGGGGTGATCATTAATTGTTTATTTGATATAATTAATTGCATGTTAAATTTGGGGTTGTTACATATGGTATCAAAGTGAGCTTCAACCTTATGTGACCTCTAGGTAAAAGTAAAATCTGATTTTTTATTATAATAATAAGAAAAAGACTCTTAATTAAATAATGTAGTGATTATAAATTAAATATAATAATTGTATTTATTATTAAAAGTAAATTTGAGATTAGAGTTTTAAAATAAAAAGAAAACTAAAAATCCCACATGCTTGTCGCATGCACCTTTCCTTTAAGTAAAATATATGCATGAACCTTCTTTTATATATATATTAAAATAACAATTAATATATATATTTCAAAAAAATATTAATATTGCTTTAATACTATACATATTTCTATTATATATGCATGCATTGTATATATATATATATATATATATGAAAATAACAATTAATATATATATTTCAAAAAAATATTAATATTGCTTTAATACTACACATATTTCTATTATATATGCATTTATTGTTTATTTATTAAAATGGCTCTTTTAATACGATATATATATATATATATATATATATATATATATATATATGCAAATTCGTTAAATAAGATATAAATAGGAAAAGGTCGAACTCACATTTGAACTCGTGTTATTGCACTGAGAATCCAATGTCCTAACCACTAGACAATGGGACCGGCTCGAAACTGTCAAACTGCCAACGCACCACTTATTTCCGACTACAGCCACGCTAAAACACGAACATATTCACATGAAAAAATCTCAGCGCTAATAACGAACCGAGTTTTTAGAAGGAACTTGAAACCCCTATTTTATTTCGTGCTACTTCTCATCACCGCCAGAACGTATTAACGGAGGGAACTTGTAACGCAAACTAGTGAGATGCACCCCCGAGTAATGAAAACGAGTCCATCGGTTTTATTATCCATTACGATGTAGCGTTACCCAATCGAGAGTAACGCAAACGCAGCTCATCACCAGGTACTAAAAGCAAACTGCAACAATTTTCCTGAATTCGAACATTGCCGGATCAGGTAAATCGAACCTCGGTTAGTACCCTTTGGGAGGTCATAATAAGGAGATCACAATTCTTCCATCTGGGGAATCGAACACCGGTAAGTATCATGGCCGCTCTGTAAAATATTTTGCAGTTTTAATTGTGTTGCTGTTCGAACCCGCAAAGAGCGCACTAATTAAAATATTTTGCAGCACATTAATTAAAATATTTTGTTGTCTTGCATCCGTCGGCAGCAGGATTCGAACCTGCGCGGACGTATCCAACAAAATCCATGCCTGATACGCAGTCATGACCATTGGGCCATTTCCGTGAGAGGTCACCCCTCGGCTTCTTGTTTCTGGCCTGCAACTTATCACAACCACCAATACAGTAAACGCAAACGCAAGGCAGCAACTGTTCTCGTCGCCATTGCCAACCCCAATCTCAACCTCTGCCGCTCGCAATGACTTCTACCTGCTTGTAAATGTTTATAAACTTCTTCACACAAAATTATCCACTTTCCAATTATATAATTCTTTACGAAATTCTCATTACATGGTACATCTCATCACATCACATGGTCCATGCATACATAAAGGAAACCGATACATAAAGGAGACCTTTTAAATTTTGGGTTATTAGATATTTATTTATGCCTTTACGTATATGAAGGATATTATGAGATAATTTTAATATATATATATGTTCTAAATGTATTATTCTAATTTTATTTTATGGATGTATAATAATAAGTTAATAATGTTAAATAAACCAAAGTATAACATGGTTATAAAAGATATATGATGAGTAGAAGCTTTATAAATTTTGTTGTGAGTAGAAATATGGTTTTATTTGTAAATGTTACTTAAAAGTTACAATTATAGAATTAGTTTAGTTAATTGTTGAAAGGTTTTTAGAAAAAATTCGTTATTTGTTTAAATGGTGAGTTTAAATTAAAAACATTGTGGTTATATGGTTATTATTTTGTATAAATGTAACATTTTGAACTGGGTCGTTACAGGAGAGATCATGGCTCCTAAGCATCGAAGACAAAGCCAAGTCACATAAGGGTGGCTGGCTGTGGAAGGATTACATACAACTGAGCCTATGGTTGGGTGGAGAGTTATCCCCAAAACCTTGTTGCGGTCAGCAAGATTCAGACAGTTGTCCCCAAAACCTTGTTGCGGTTAGCAAGATTCAGATAGTTGTCCCCAAAACCTTGTTGCGGTCAGCAGGATTCAGATAGCATTCAACTTTGGAGTCTCTAGTAAGGACTATCGCCATTATAGGTAAATTGTCTTGCTCATGTTTCTAAAAATTCTATGATGATTAGTTAAACAGTTTTTGGGGTGATCATTAATTGTTTATTTGATATAATTAATTGCATGTTAAATTTGGGTTTGTTACATATGGTAAAGTAAGTCACCCCTGAGGTGGAAACCCCACCTCCTGCCACTACAGAAATTGGAAACCCCGCTAAGCAAGCTATATTACTTTCCCTTGGGGAAATGACAAGCATCTTCAAGGATTGGGTTAGAAGCCACGGTCAAGGTCAAAGAGATGATTCAGGTCAAGGAAGGGAGTTGGAACAAAAACAGAGGCAAGACTTAAATTCTTAGTTCAATGCTGAAGCTAAACAAACAAACCTCGATATTATGAAAGAAGTTCAAAAATCAAAATTACTAGAATTCACAGGTCAAGATGGCAGTTCAAAGGCAGAAGTGTGGGTTGTCGACGTCAAGAGAGCACTTAGCTTTAAGGAATATACTCCAAGGGAAAAGGCTCAAATAACAATGAGCCTACTAAAAGGAGAAGCCTTATTATGGTGGGTAAATGAAGAAATGACTATGAAAGTCACACCACTGCAAGTTACTTCGGAAATGTTTGAGGAAGCCTTCAGATCCATGTACCTATCAGAACTACAAACACCAACAAATGGGGGCTTTCCATGCAGTGCGACAGAATGGGAGATCTATCGAAGATTATGAAGCTGAATTCTATAGGTCGGTACATCATGTGGACTATATGCCAGATGACAAACATCAAGCTGAAAGGTTTTTCCATGGGCTCTATCCTTTGGTTCGAGCAGAAGTCGCCATGTGGAAACCCACCACTAATCTAGCCAAATAAGTCCCGAGGATGATAAATATGAAAAATCAAATGGAAGGTGATGAAAAAATAGAGAAAGAGCACCCCACGATGAGGGTAAATAGATCAAGGGGGCACCCCTATGGATTTCAAGAAAAACGAAACAATGTTGCCCGGATTGCCTCCAAGAGGATGTAGGGGTCAGCCCTACTTGAGAAGAACTAATGGCGTAGGTAGATAATTCGGTAGCCAAGGATCGAGACCAAATGAGAATCAAAGGCAAGCATAATGCTGGGAATGTGGGGGTCCACATTATAAAAGAGATTGTCTAAGGTATTAAGCAGGGATCAAACAACAAGGACATAAAGAAAGAGGAGGAAGACCACATAACCCACATCGAATTCACGTTGCCATTAACCATCGCCAGGCCAAGCACCAAGCCACATTTGTGGAGTCCGCGGGTATGATAAACAACATTCCTCTATCTTTGTTAATTGATCTAGGTACCACTGATAGTTTTATTTCTCCTTCAACATTTCTCAGGCGTGGATTGATAGCTCATGAGCAAGGTAACTTTAGAACAGTAGAAATGGCATTAGGCTCTCAGCAATCAGTAAGATCACTGGTAAGGGATTGCATTGTTAACCTTGGGGGATGTGACACCAAGATGAACTTGTACAACACGACTCTAGGAACTTATGACCTAATTGTAGGAATGGATTGGCTTGAATCTCATCAAGCTGTAGTGGCTTGCTATAATAAGACAATTCTCTTCAAAAACGACTAGGGAGAATCCACAGTAATCGGGGGAATCAAATGGGATATTACGTTGTGCCTCATATCAGCGAAGAAGGTTAATAAGTTTATGAGGAAGGGATGTAAGGTTTATGCAGTAGAAATGGTTAGTGTCAACAGGAAGTCTTCTAATAAGTTGCACCCACTACTTTCTGATTTTGCAGATGTGTTTCCTCCAGACCTACTAGGCTTGACTCCTATCTAAGAAATTGATTTTTCCATTTCCTTGAAACCGGGAACATAACCCATATCCAAAACACCTTATTGAATGGTTGTTCTGGAGCTTAATAAGCTGAGTATGTAGCTTAAAGAACTGCTTGATCAAGGATTCATTCGACCCAATGTGTCACCTTGGGGTGCGTCAGTGATCTTTGTGAAGAAAAAAGATGGGACTCTTAGGTTATGTATTGATTACCGAGATCTAAATAAGGCCACCATCCGAAATCGGTACCCCATGCCCCACATAGATGGCCTCTTTGACCAACTAAAAGGAGCTTTAGTAATTTCCAACATAGACTTACGGTCAGGTTACCATCAACTAAGAATCAAAGAGGAGGAAATACCTAAGACAACATTCAGAACACAATATGGGCACTATGAGTTTATAGTTGTACGATTTGGTTTAACTAATGCCCGACAACCTTGATGAACTTGATGAATAGTGTTTTCCGTAGATATCTGGACCATTTTGTTCAAGTGTTCCTAGATGACATCCTAATTTATTCCCGCAATGAGAAGGAACATCAAGAGCATTTGAAACTGGTGCTTCTATGTCTTAGAGAACATAAGTTATATGGAAAATTTACTAAGTGTTCTTTATTTGAGAAGGAAATTCAATATCTAGGCCATACCATTAGTGGGGAAGGCATTGCAGTGGATCACAATAAGATTGAAACTATAATGGATTGGTTTGCTCCTAGGAATGTCAAAGAAGTACGCAGCTTTATGGGGTAGGCAGGCTACTATAGAAGATTTGTAAAAGGATTTTCAAGGATATCCAATCCTGTCACAAACCTCCAAAGGAAAGGGTTAAGTTTGAATTGAAAAGTGAGTGTGAGAGAGCATTCAACGAGCTAAAATTACGCTTAACAACTGCCCTAATATTAAAGGTGCCCGACATGGACAAAGACTTTGTGTGTGCACTGATGCACGAGGAGAAGGATTTGGGGCAGTCTTGATGCAAGATGGAAGGGTTATTGATTATGCTTCCCGTAAACTCAAGACCTATGAAAGAAATTATGCCACACATGATCTGGAATTAGCTACAATTGTAATGACCCTGAGACTATGGAGATATTATTTGACGGGGTGCCAATTTGAATTAAGGACGAATCATAAAATCCTTGAGCATATATTCCCCCAAAAGGACCTTAATGCTCGACAACGAAGTTGGAGTGAATCACTTAGTGAATATGATTTCAAAATATCCTACATCAAGGGGAAAGAAAATAAGGTTGCAGATGCTTTAAGCAGGAGACCTAGAGTTCATTCAATACTGTCAGTAAAGACAGACCTTAAAAGTCGGATTCTAAACCACCTAATACGGGACCCACAATACTAGCAAATAAAACTTTCCTTACAAGAAGAAGTACCAATGGCATCAAAGTGGGAAGGATACAGCTTAGATGAGGATGGGTTGCTACGGTCATTAGGGGAATTTTGAGGTTTAAAATGGGCCTCCTAAGGAAATTATAAAATAATAGTGGAAAAAATAAAATAAGATTTGATTACATCATCAAATTTTAGAGGGAAAAAATAAAAAACTACTTTTTCAAGTCGTATTTTCAACTTATATCCCAAAGTGTTTACTCAAATTTCAAGCGGGAGTACTCGCTGGATGAAAATTTTAATTCCTCATCCAAGGAGTACCCATGTTGCATACTTTTGATGGATCTTGCTACACGAAAAATGAAAAATACATGAAAAACGTGATTGCAATCACATTTTTTCATGTATTTCTCGTTTTTCGTGTAGTAGGGTCCATCAAAAGTATGAAACATGGGTACTCCTTGGATGAGGAATTAAACTTTGCATCCAATGAGTACTCCCGCTCAAAATTTGAGTAAAAATTTTGGGAAATAAGTTGAAAATACGAGTTGAAAAAGTAGTTTTATTATTTTATTATTTTTTAATATTTTTACCATTTTACTTAAAAAATGGTGAATTATCCCTCATGGTTGACATCATCATCTTGAATCCTATTGGCTCTTATAAAGTTTATTTTGTTGTACATTTTTCTCAGGAGGCCCAATTTAGACCTGGAAATTCCCCTAATGATAATGGTAAGATGTATGTACCAACTGATGATGAACTTTGGAATATAATCATGAAAGAATCCCACAAAGCTCCATATGTTGCACATCTAGGAGTCCAGAAAATGTATGCAGATTTGAAACAACTATTTTTCTGGGAAGGAATGAAAAAATATATAACACAGTTTGTGGCCTGTTGCCTAGAATGTCAACAGGTTAAAGCTTTACATTGTCACCCTACAAGTCTTTTACAACCACATGATATATCAAAAACTAAATGGGAAGTGGTTTCAATGGATTTTGTTGGGGGAGTACCTATGAGTTACCAAAGACATGACTACATCATGGTCGTTGTTGAAAAATTAACTAAGAGTGCTCACTTCATTCCAGTTAAGAGCACCTTCGATGCACCAAATATTGCTCAAGTTTTCCTAAAGGAAATAATTCGCCTTCATGCACTCTAATTCCAGATTTTGGAAAATCCTTTTACAATCTATGGGAACACAACTAAACTTCAGTACTTCATATCATCCAGAGAAAGATGGGCAAACAAAAAGAGTAAATCGAGTATTAGAGGACATGCTTAGAATTTATGACATGGATCAACAAAATCAATGGGAGAAATACCTTCCTTTAGTGGAATTCGCCTACAACAATAGTTATCACAATTCAATTCAGGCAGCTCCCTTTGAAGTCTTATATGGAAGACCATGTCATACTCCATTGAGCTGGGATCGATTAGAGGATCACGTCATGTTAGGACCTGAAATACTCCAAGAAATGGAAGAAAAAATGGAAATAATTAAGAAAAGAGTAAAAGAAGCCAAGGATCTCCCGAAAAGTTATGTCGATTCAAAGAGAATTGATAGAAGCTTCGAGGAAGGAAGCCAAGTTTTTATTAGAGTCAAACCCTCTAAGAGTTTCTTCAAATTTGGCAAGCGAACAAAGCTATCCCCTAGATTTGTCGAACCATTTCAGATACTAGAGAGTATTAGACCAGTTGCTTATAAGCTCAAGCTGCCATTCCATCTAAGAAGAATGCATAATGTGCTTCATGTTTCTATGCTTAGAAAATATGTATCTGACCTATCCCATGTGCTAACATTTGAGAAATTAGAGGTATCTGAGGAGGGAGCCCTTAAGATCGAACCATTCTATATACTGGACCGCTGGGTTCGTCGGCTCAAGAATCGTGAGCTTGAGCAAGTCAAGGTCCATTGGGACCAATATAGCCCAGGCTCCACTACCTAGGAAGATGCAAATGTTATTTTTAAAGGCTTTCCTTATCTATTTGATTAAAATTGCGTGGTGACCTAAATAGGAGCGCATAATTTAGCTAAGGTAGAAAATTTCATGAAACCTCTAAATCGTGTCTTACTGCATAAATTTTATTTATACACCTAAATCGTACATTATGATTTCAATTATGGTTTTAAAATTAACTGTTATGAGATGATGGTAATAATGCACCTGTGGTTCTTACTTATATAGTTGTATGAAAATGATGATTATGATATGCATTGGGAATATAATGTTATGATTTGAGGTTATATTGACATGTGATTAGTTTATTATGTATGTTGATGTTATAAATTGTGATGGTATTTCATGATGTGAAGCATTCGGAATCACTACAGATTTTGTGACATGCATGAGGATGCAGTTCTTTACTATTTATAAAGTGGTTATTAATAATGATGTTATATTATCATGATGAAATGCAAGGGTTAGGATGTGAATGATTTTCTATAATGTTATGATTATAACTAATGCATTGGATGCATGTTGAGATGAGGTGATTGGAAGGAAATCCACAAACGGGCCAAGAGGGCCGGTTTATTTGATTATCTCATGGGAGCCCATACCTACGAGAGAGAATATGTAACACCATATGGGTTGGGGACAAACTCAATCAACACTACATATGCTACTGGTTCCTTTGTCTTGTATAACTCTTGATGGATAGCTCTTGAAGGGCTGTGGGACTATCTTGAGGAGGCCAACGGCCTGATATTATAGGCCAAGTGACTGGTATTGGATTTGGATGCCGAAGTCTAGAAGTGGGTGTAAGACTTTGATGCCTAGGGCTGTGCACGTTAGGGAGCTGTGGAGGTAGTGGGTCAGCCTTGCGAGATGCCTGGAGTACTGAGCTGGGTGCCTGCCTTGGGGTAGATGAGGTTTGAGTTGGGCATGAGCCTTGGGGCTAGCCTTGGCTATGGACAGACCAGGGAGGCTTATGCTTGGTTCCGAAAGTGGGAAAAAGAACAGAGATTCCTTGAGATTTCCTGGGTGTTGTGGGAACTTTCGATGCAAAGGGTGTTGTTGGTTATACTAGTTCAACAGAGGGTGTTGGTCACACATGAAGTAATAAATAATAAATAATATAATATAATATCATTAAATACTTAACTTCAGGACGAAGTTCCTTGAAGAGGGGGAGTATGTAATGTCCCCTAATAATTATAAAATAATAAATAAGTTATAAATAATATAATATAATTAAATAAATAATAAGTCAAGAAAATAATAAATAAAATAGTAAGAAAATAATTGGAGTTCTAAATAAAATAGTAAATAATAAACTAGAGTCCTAAACAATAAACAAATCAGTGAAGTTAAGAGTTAATTAAAAAAAAAGTAAAAAGGAATAAATTAAGAAAGATTTAAACTAAGAAACTATAAAAACAAGTAAAGTTAACAAAAAGTAAATAAAACTAAGAGAAACACTAAGTAAGTAAAGTTAACAAAAAGAAAGTTAAACTAAGAGAAACACTAAATCAAGTAAAACTTAAGTTGCATGTTGACACAGTGAATGTGTGCATTTGGTTCCCATTCCATTGTTTGTTCTATTCTTTAATAGACATTGAGAAAGATTCATGGATCATTCTTTCATTCATTCTCTGGAGAGAAAGGTATTGTGAGGAAAAGGATACCCTAGCAGTAGTACGTTGATTGAGGGCTCAAGGATGGCTAGTTGTGGAAGGATTACATACAGCTGAACCTACGGTTTGGTGGAGAGTTGTCCCCAAAACCTTGTTGCGGTCAGTAGGATTCAGATAGCGTTCAAATTTGGAGTCTCAAGTAAGGAATATCGGCATTACAGGTAAGTCGTCTTTCCCATGTTTCTGAAAATTCTATGATGATTAGTTTAAAAAAAAATTGGGTGATCATTAATTTTTTATTTGATATAATTAATTGCATGTTAAATTTGGGGTTGTTACTCGTGGCGACTTGAGATTGACCAAAAATCCACCAATAAAATTTCAGCCAATGAAAACTTTCCACTTGGTGTAACTTGGCGAAGCCACATCATCCTGCCACGTCATTTCCAAATCAGCGTGCCACATCATCATCCTGGCAGTTATGCACAAATTTTAGTTGTTTGTGAAAACAAACAACATGCTATAACTTTCACATACAGATTCAATTTTCAATGAAATAAAGTGCACCGGAATCAGGGCGATGAGACCTATCCGGTCGTATAGGTTCCAATCCATTCTGAGAACCTTGAATTTTTAGCAAATATTTGCCCCCAATTTAGTTTATCATCACTCCTTCCCACTGAAAGGCTTTTGGACCCACAAAATCTTGTTATCTAATGATATTTTAATCCTCTTCACCTTTCCAAGTTCTATAGACTTGATTCTACTTGAAAAACATTCATTAAAACCACTTTGGTTCACTGACATGCCTTACCTTGCAAATGGCTTGGCACTTCAACCAATGTTCGCCTTTCACTGCTGACCCAATCCAACACTTGTGGGTTGTTTGCTGACTGATTAAACACCTTGTTGTACCAAATCGATCCCTCAGTGCTTGGAAAGCTGACTAATGGCCTTCCCACTCAGAAATTGTTCCTCCTTTGCAGAAACATGCATTTGATGCAAGCTGCTCCTTGGAAACTCTTTTCCAATTTAAGTGCATCTGAGTGAACTACAACAATGAGTTCCAATATTAGTGAACAAAAGAAGATAAATGACCATTCTTTTTACCTCCACGGTTCCAAATTCCACATATTGAAGAATGCATTCGCCATCTCTTTCGCTTCTTGGCATCAACACATCAAATGGTCTACAATGGTTGTTGTTCTGGATACAAAATTTTTTGGCATCTTGTCCACTTTCCACATCTTTATTCCATCATCCTCCACTATTGACATGCTTCTCATGCCATGATTTGAGAATGAAGGCTAATCATGAGCCTCTTGCTCAAGAGTGGACATTCCAAAATCCCGAGACATCTTGTCACAAGAAAAACCATTAATTTGAAAAAACACATCATGTAAGAAACAAAACTTGAAAGCCTCTTCCCTTTGCACCTTCAAAGCAACAAATTTCACATCCTGTGAACATCACCATGTACTCTTACATCTTGGTGTACAAATCCATCGGCGAAATACAAGTCGACAAAACATGCATCTTCAAACCATTGACTCTCAAGTCAAACAAAAGCATGTACAACACTTGACAATAATTTTTCCCAAAATAACAATAATTTCACATCTCATGAAAGAATTCGTCAACATCTCCCTTTCATCCTTGGAGACAAAATCAACTCTTCCAAGTCGATAATACATACATGTAATAATCAATCGACCAACACAAGTCGGTCACTTATGCATGTGAAAATGATCAACACTCTCCAGTTGAAAACATCCATGTTAACAAAGCAATAAACCAACACAAGTCAATCATTCATGCATGTTCAAGCATAATGAAACTATTAAAAGTTCCATTTTTCACACACACAAACTCTCATGCATGTATACAATGTTCAACTCTCTTGCAAGTACAATTACAAGTACAAGAATCCCATTGGTATGTATGAGTACTTAAAGAGCTGAAATCACCAAATTTGTTGCAAAAAAGTGAGGCAACATACTCCAATTTTAAACACCTTCCTGGCGTAAACATGCAACATGCATTCTAGAGAAAAGGAATTGCATTCACATGCAAATTGCAACTACAAATTTCCATATTTTTTGCATCCAAGTGAGTCAACATAACTCTACTTTTCCAACATGATCTTGCTTCGTGCAATATGAAACATACTTTCAAGAGAGAAAAAAAAATGCATTCAGTTGGAAAATGAATACATCAATAAGGCAAGATTTGCAACAATCATCAAAAGAAATGCAAGGCCTTAATTGGTTAAAAAATCTAACCATCTCTTTCGAAACCACTTCAATGGTGCTTCTTTCAGCTGCACTTCATCATGTGAATCATCCTTACCCACATCAATTATGGAATCCTCTTTTCTGTTCTTTTCAAAATCTCTCTCCACCTTCTTCAAATGTCATGGATGACTTGTTGGATACAAAGTCCAAAACTTGTCTACAAGATGACCCTGCTTATGGAAATGAGTGCAAAATAATTACATCTTCTTTCAACATGGTTTTCATTGTCCATTGGAACTTTGGCTTTTGGTCTCCTTTGTTTTGAAAGTTTCTTGTGCATGGCTATCTTCTTCCAACACCCCGAAACAATATGGTTATTCAAACTGCAAAAAGAACATGTAAATTTTCTCCAAATCTTATGTGAGGATTTTCCATGTTTATCATAGTTAAAAAAAACTTGATTAAAGACAAATTTATGCCTTTCACATTCACCTTTGTCGCCTTCTTGAGGAGGTGAAATTGATGAGGTAATGGCTCTCTTCATAATACCATCAATGGCTTCAATGACTTTAGAGATTTCAACTGATCTGAATGGAAAATGGCATCCACCCATGGTATTCATCTACCCATGTTATCCATCCACCCATGGTATTGTAAATGTCATCAACCCATGGTATTCATCCACCCATTGTATTTATTTTCCCATGGTATTGTAAATTTCATCGACCCATGGTATTCATCCACCCATTGTATTTATTTTCCCATGGTATTGTAAGTGACATCTATCCATGATATTCAACCACCCATGGTATGTATCCACACATGGTATTCATCCACACATGGAATTTACCCATGGTATTGTAAGTGGTATCTACCCTTGGTATTGACCCATGGTATCCACATATGGTATCTACACATGGTATTGTAACTCAAAAAAGGCTATAAATAACAAGCCTCAGTTTGTAAAAGGATAGGTTGTCCATCACGATGTAGCTTCTATAGTTATTCTCTGTTTTAATAAAATGTAAGTTTCTTTGTGGTTTTATTTGCAGTGTGTTCTCTCTTTTTTATCACATTCTAATTTTTCAGATCTTGGGGGCCTCCCCCCAAGATCTTCATCAGTGGTATCAGATTCAGCATGGGAATGAGGGTTTGAAGCATATTTCAGTTTCAATGTTTTGCAACAATCTTCAGCAAACTCCATGAGTTTTTTGGGCGACGAGTTTGCAGATAAGATCTGAAATTTTTTGGAATATATCTACATAAAAAGACTAGATCTGGATTCCTTGTGAAAAAATACCCAAATTCAAAAAAAAAATCAACCGAATTGGAGTTCGGATGAGGGAGATATCACTGATTCAAAATCAGCAATGTTGCAGCGATTTTTCTGACGACAATTCATGGACGGCGAATCTCCTATCATTTCTCGCAATTTTTAGTGGGAATTTTCAGATGAATGGTTACAGATCTGTGCTCCCCTTGAAAAATCGGTCGAATCGGAGTCCGGAAGAGGGATTTATCGCTGATTTAAAATCAGCTATTTGTTTCATAAATTTTGTGACAGCGGGACAGTTCCAGTGCGAATCTGAGAGTCCAGGGTCTCCAGATATTGATTTCAAACACATTAGAAGATGCGGAATGATCATTCCATTTCCAAAATCAGGTTATAATAAATATTCTAAGTTATATTGACTAATTTATGCTCATTTTAAATTTGGAGCAGCATTCAGAGCGGGTTCCCTTTGGAGACGTGCCCTCCCACCCCGCTTTAGTAGGCATCTGCTTCACATTCATCAGTTTCAGCATAGCGGCATTCAT
The DNA here is from genome assembly GCA_034641835.2 of Pinus albicaulis. Taxonomy (NCBI): domain Eukaryota; kingdom Viridiplantae; phylum Streptophyta; class Pinopsida; order Pinales; family Pinaceae; genus Pinus; species Pinus albicaulis. The sequence goes on along the minus strand of CM076570.1, from coordinate 478,822,619 downwards.
ATTTGGTTATTTGGAGATGTGCCCTCCCACCCCAGGCTATGTAGGCACCTGCTACTTCATCAAAAATCAGCACCACAGTTATGGGTCAACTGCACAAAATCCTTCTCATTGAAGTCCATTTGCTAGGCCGCACACTGTTAGTAACATAGTTGGTCACAAGAATTACAGGGTATCTCTATCCTTGGATCTTCGTTTGTCATGGTTTTGGTTCATCCACAAACCTACACTTCATCGAATTCCATTTGCTAGGCCACACACTATCAATATCACAGTTGGTCACAAGCATTACAGGGTATCTCTATCATCGGATCTTCGTTCATCACTTTTTATGGGTTAACTACAAAAAACCCTTCTCTTCAGTGGCTCTTCATATTCAACAAAAGCTTCTCAAGAGGGAACTTCATGCAATGGGGACCATTGCTTCCTAAGGAGGGAGGAATGATCTGAATGGAAAATGGCATCCACCCATGGTATTCATCTACCCATGTTATCCATCCACCCATGGTATTGTAAATGTCATCGACCCATGGTATTCATCCACCCATTGTATTTATTCGCCCATGGTATTGTAAGTGACATCTATCCATGATATTCATCCAAACATGGTATGTATCCACACATGGTATTCATCCACACATCGAATTTATCCATGGTATTGTAAGTGGTATCTACTCATGGTATTGTAAGTGGTATCTACCCATGGTATTGACCCATGGTATCCACATATGGTATCTACACATGGTATTGTAACTCAAAAAATGCTATAAATAAAAAGCCTTAGTTTGTAAAGGGACAGATTGTCCATCACAATGTAGCTTCTATAGTTATTCTCTGTTTTAATAAAACATGTTTCTTTGTGGTTTTATTTGCAGTGTGTTCTCTCTTTTTTCTCGCATTCTAATTTTGTAGATCTTGTGAGATCCATTTCAACTTTTTAGATCTTGTTCCCCCCCCCCCCCCCCCCCCCCACAAGATCCATATCATCAACATCCTCTTGTTTGCCATTTCCATTAGTTGCATCCTTATGAGCATCTTCTTGCAAAGTGGGTATAAAACTTTTTCATTCCTCATGAACACAAACTTCACAAGCTTGAGGTAATGAACATGTAATGAAATTATTTCTTGGAACACCTTCATGTGCCTCCTTGGCTTTGGAGCATTCTCCATCTTCTTGTCCATAACCAAGACTCAAATAACTAGGCATTTCCTCAACAAATATTGGCTCAACTATGCCTTGTGCATGTTTTCCCAATCCTTTACCTTCATATCCCATCTTCATCAATAATTTGGACCCTATTCCTCTATTGTGTCTTTCAAAAACACCAAAACATTCATCTTGAGAGGAAATTGAAGATAAACTTGATTTTCATACCTCATTTTCACACACATACTTAGCTAGGGTTTCCTTTGCAATATGGAGCTAAGTCTACATCTCATGCATGTTTTCAAGAAGCTCTTGCTTCTCTTCCTTCATGGAAATCAACTTCTCTTGAAGTATAGTGTTCTCATTCCTATATTCAACCAAATATTGCACCATATCTCTCATGATGTAGAGGTTTTGCAACACCTCTTCATCAAAGAGTCTTACTAAGGAAGATGGATTAGAAACAATGTTGGATGTAGCTTCCATCAAGTGAGGTTTCTAATTAATGCATAAAAGCTTCTTTGTTGTGATTTGAGACCTGGGTCCTCAATCTTGACCTTCTCCTGAAGAGAGGAGATACACATAAACTTGCACACAGTTAAATTCTCCTTGCACAAATACAAAACCAATAGCTAATTCTCTAGCTAACCTTGGCAAACCGTGATATAAACTCGGGCTAAAATGAGCTAAACTGTGCTCTGATACCAACTTGATTTGAATTGGACAAACTAGTTTGGAGTGCTAGCTTCCTCATTAGAATAAAATAAGAGTGCTTAAGGGTTGTGTTAGTTAGCAAGAATTATGATAGGGTTTATGTGTTTTTTATGAGAAATTCATGAAGTAAATTAGCTTTAAAAACACAAACAACAAGTAAATTATAGAGAATTTAATACACAGCAAACACATTAAACAGAGTTGATAAAGGATTTCACCCCTCCTAGGCTATGTCTCCTTGGACCTGCTTCAATGGCTTGGCCCTCTTTGAATTAATGGTAAATTATCTGATTACATGCACCTACAATGCTCCAATGGCTCTTCAACCTGGTCCAATGGATTTAGAAGACCCAAAAACCCTTGTCTAGCCTCTGACTGAGTCGAATTCTCTTTTCTGAGTCAAAATTTATGCCTCATTCAAAATCTCATCCAAAACCTTTGCTAGTTTAGCTAACTGTGCCCCTCACTGGAAGTTCCGCCTAATTTTAGGGAAGTCCACCAAGTTTTTCAGAGTATTAAGCATCTGAAGTTACATCTGGCCACATGTTGGCATTTAATTTTAATGTTAGTGGCTTATAGGTTTGGAATTCACACCATTTGAAAATTCATTGGAATGGAGTTTTGGTGGAGTGGTTAATAAATCCAAGCGCGTTCTCCCACTTTAAAACTAGCCAATACGTGGCCCAATGGTAAACAACTAAACTTTCACATTGGAGGGCCAAATTTTGAATCCCATTGGTGCCAACTCAGTCATGTGGGCCATTTTTGCCTTTCTCGTGCTGCCACGTGGCAGCTTGTGATTGGGCCATGTGGCAGCATGATATTGGCCAAAAATCCACCATTAAAATTTCAGCCAACGAAAACTCGCCACTTGGATCAACTTGGTGAAGCCACATCATCCTACCATGCCATTTCCAACTCAGCATGCCACGTCATCATCCTATCAATTCTGCACAAATTTTAGTTGTTTGTGAAAATGAACATCAGGCTCTAACTTTCACATACGAAGTCGATTTTCGATGAAACAAAGTGCGCCGGAATTAGGGCGAAAAGACCTATCTATTCATTCAGGTTCCACTCAATTCAAAGAATTTTGATTTTTTAGCAAATTTTTGCCTACAATTCAGTTTCTGGTCAACTATACAACTTATTTTCCAAAGCAATAATAACAGTGTGAGGTCTAGATTCATACACAACATGTCACTTCCACAAGTATGGTTGGCCTAATAATTCATCACAAATTTCGAGATGAGCAACCTCACATTATACTTCAGCCGTGAAGGGCTTAATGTTGTAGGGAAGACAACACTGTTGACTGACGTGAAGATCTCGTCCTTGGTGAAGCCACCTGATGGTGTATGAATGCAGGTGCATTGTGGTTGGTTGGCCTAGCCGCTTCAAAGCCTCTATTGAAATGAGGTTATTTTGGCTCCCGTTGTCGAAAATGAACCGCAATGAAGAACCCTTCACCCACATCTATGAGTGGAAGAGGTGCTCCCCATCCTCCGGATCTTCGGGATCATCCTTATTGACCTTGGTGATGGAAAAAATGGCACCGAGCTCCACTTGAATAATCTAATTCCCTCTGTCATTACTCTTATCGGGTTCTAACTTGGAGTCATAGCATGTATCTTATTCGAAAGCCTTCAACTCGGTCACCAGTGACTGCTTGTCTCGGCACTCACTTATGTTGTGAGTGGAGCTCTTATAGAAATCACACCAATTCTTCGTGTCCTTCTTTGTCTTCATGGTGTTTTTCTTTTCTTGCGGCTTCGATGGGTTGTCATGGGTCGCCCCGCCTTGGCTTTTCCCTTTTTTCTATAGTTTGGGGGCACCTTTCTCTTGCTTCAGATTCAAAGATCCAAAGTCCTACTTCTTCTGTTTAAACTTCAGCTCGATCTTGACAACATATCGATAGGAGACACTAAGCGAGGAGATGTCCAAGAACTCCATTTATTTTTTGATGTACTTATGCAAACACTCGCGATACTGGAGTAGAAAATTCCGCTCAGATTCCTTGATGCCAAACTTCCTGTGAAGGGCATGAAAACCATTTGTGAACTATGACACATCTTTATCCCTTCCCTACTACAGCATGGTCCACTTTATGTATTTGTCTTCATAGCTACCGACATGGTAATACTATTCCTTGATGGAATCTCAGAAAGAATTCCAAGTGGGTGAGGCTAAGAACAATGAGGGTTCCCCCTTGTCCTTTTTCTCACAATTGGTTTCCCACCAATCCTTGACATGGGGGGTATCCTTCAGGAGTGCAAAAGTAATCTTTTCCCGATTGGAAAACCCATGAACTGAAAAATATCCTTCCAATAGATTTAACCATTTATCTACGACATCTGCATCTATCTGGCCTTCAAATATGGGAATTTCAAATTTAACTTGTACCTTAAAAGGTGTGGCACCTCCAGAGTGGCTACCAGATGAAGATGCATCGTCTATGGGTAGTCATCGAAGGATTTGGGAAAAGTTATCCATCATCGTGTTCCTTTTTTTCTCGAGGGTCTCCTCGAGCAAAATTTTGAAAGGATCTCCTGCTCCCTCATCTTTCTTTTCTTCCTCCATGGGAGGTCATCAAGGTTTGTGAGGCTGATCTTGCAAAGGTTCAACCAGATCGAGCCCTAACACCTTATACCCTGATCTCGTTGGGGACATGCAAAGAAAAACCAAGAAAGAGTAGACTGCTCTGATACCACTGATCCAAACTTAAGCAGGAACGCAATAGAATACATATATAAAAATAAACACAAAATTGCAATAGAAATAAAACTTCATTTCATTAATATCAAAGAATTGAAATATGCTTACATACATAATGGAAATAAACTAGCTCGAGCGATGGGAGCATAATTCTGAGAAGAGGTGTGGTGGCTACATGTCTATGAGTAGTGTTACAATGAGACCTAGTGGCCTTTTTATCATTGAGAAACAATGAGAAACCCTAAACATCCAAAAACCTGACCCTAGGAGATGAAGCACCAAAATCTCGTGGGTCCCATTGGTGTAAGTTGGAACATCAACTTCCCGGGGTCGTAACTTTAGCATACGATCTCCACTTGGCTATCATAATACCTTGTTTTGAATATCTCGAAGAAGAGGCTGAAAACAAATGAGTAAACTAGAGTGGGACTTATTCGGTCTCTCTGTTTTCCCTAAAAATGTCTTTTAGTCCCTCAAAATGGCTTTAGAAGTCTAGGACTCGAAAAACTACCAATAATAGTAATTTGTGATACAATTAAGGAAACTGAAAAGCTGAAAGAAACTTTGGTGGGGGTCCAAGTGGAATAGGCGGGTGGCCACCAATATCCAGCTGGATCACTTGCATCCAATGATCAATAATAGGTAGAACCTGTGTTGGGATGTGTAGGGTATTGTTGGATATATTTTTGCAGATTCCTAATTGACATGCCATCATATGAGAGATTATTAGTATTTCCACAAAACATGTATTTCATGTTATAATATTGTAATTATTTCCACAATTTGAAGAAAGTTTTGGAAATGTAATAGTGTTGTCACTGCGACAACGACCCTTCAAAAAATTTTCCTAACTTGATTTTGGAGCCTACGTAAAATGTCGTTTCAATGCACCTAGGGTCATCACATTGTTTGATTTGTTATTCCTATGTTTCTTCTAAATATTCTATCCTCCTAATTCAATTTTCTAAGTATCGTCACCTATCCTTTAGAAGCGTTCGTGTTATCTTCTCCATGGTTAGTGAAGTCATAAATTTTCTTGACTTAGAAACTAGCCTTATTCGCCACACAAAAGTAAACAAAATCAAGAAAAAACACTTTTAAATAAAAAACAATCTCTAAGATTACAAAGAGTTTCTCTTGCATTGAGCGCACTTCTTCGAGCTGAACAATTGTGCCCTCCTTGGAGCGCACTCCTTCATGCTCAACCAGTGTGCCCTCCTTGACCGAATTCCTTTGACACGAAGACATGTACCCTTCTAGAACTCATGTGTTTTTTTTTCATGTGGCTACACTCCTAGAAAATAGGTGCCCACTTCACTTCTCTTAAATAACTCGTTCACTTGTCGACAAGTGGCCAGCATGCACGACGTGGATTTTCATGTAATCTATTTTAAATCAACCTAGTTAATTTTTCTTTCTCATCATCATTCTCATCTAGGTTGGGCGCACATCTTTGGATTAAGAATATCTTCGTCGATCTTCATTCCAAGTAAGTTTTTCATGTCAATTCTATTGGTTGTATTTCATGTTTTTGTTGTCAATCTTGCTTTCCTTGCTGGTGTTTCTTTTCTTTTTAGTTTATTTATTGGCGTTTCAATTCATTCTTTCCTCTACAAGTGTTAATTTGTCGTCATAGGCTATGACTCTACATATTCCTAAACTCCTTGCATTCTAATCATGATTGCGACAACATCTCAGTAAAAACTTGTATATCTTTCCTCTCCCCATTTATATCATGAAATATTGTTGTTGGACTTTTCCTTGAGCCATTTTATGAGAGAGTGGACTTCTGAAAGTTGAAGCCCCGACTAAATCATAAAACTATGCCCAGAAAAGATAAGTCTTCCTCTATAGTGCACTCCTTCATCACAAGAACTGCACCCTCCTTGAGCGCATGAGCACACCCCGAAAGCTTGAATGTTTTCCCTTTATCTCTTCAACATGCACCAATGTACCCTCCTTGTCCTCTTGATCACATGAACGCACCTTGAAGGCTTGAAGCCTCGAAGCTTGACCCCTTTGTCTCTTCGGAATGCACCCTTGCACCTTCTTAGTCTCCTTGAGTGCATGAGCACACCTTAAAGGCAAGAATGAGTTTCCATGGTGCTCCATCAGTGTGCCCCGTGCCCTTGATTTTTTTTATGTTGTCCTTAAGCACATGAGCGCACTTCAAAGCCATAAATGACCCTTGAATTTCCTTCATGATTTGAAAGTTCACCCTCCTTGTTGTAGTGCAAATTTATTGCCCATGCAAGTAGCTATGTGCCGTCATTGATAAGCTTACATTCTTAGTTACATTCAATGACTCTCTGAATATGATTTTCTAATATTTTTCTACCTATAAATAGAATATTTTATAAAGCCAATCCTTGTCTCCATGAGTGTGCTTCCACATACAGGTGCTCAATTTGCAAGTATTGTTACTCTTTCTCATCTGTTGGAACCATTCCCCATGCTACATGTTAAGTGGCCAGCAAAGAAGCTTCAGAGGCAAGCATTGAAGAAGCAATTGAAGTTACAAATCCTACCATTCCCATCCATACATATACACAATGCTTCATAGATAACTCTATTGAGGTCACATGGAATGACATCAAAGACACATTCATGTAGAAATAGTTTGCTGAAAACTTAGAAGATTTGCAAGCATACATCAATACGAAGTGGTCCAGGATGCACAAGATCACATGTAGATTCCCAGTGATTCCTTGTACAAAAGTGATTGAATGGATTATTACACACAAGGATGATCTTGATCTGGTGCTCTGTAGTGAAAGCAGTGGTCAACCATGGGGGCTCCACTCAATAAACCTCTCATGTATCACGTGCGTTCATGGCATACTAAACAATACCCTTATTTTGACTACATATTGGAAAATACCTCTAAAAATCACATTACTTAACCCCCTATCAATATGAACCCAATACACCTTCCCAATTTAGAAAACTATTACTTTCACTAGATATTGTAGGTATCCATTTTTTCATTAAAAAATTTTTATACCCCTTTATATTTTTCATTAGTTTTGAGCTCCATTTTTTATATCTGGCAATATAAAAATCCTTTACCCTCTATTATATGATCAATATATCATGTCATTTTTTCCTCAATATATATGCCCCAATATGAATGCACGTGGTATGGTATTTCTCCCTCGATCAAGCCCCCGTGTGGTCAACTTGCCACCTATTATAGAGAAGACATGTCAACTTATTATAAGATGCTTAAGCCCACAATGTATGCCAATAATGAATTTTACACTAGATGGGATAACCTCGAGACGAGTGATATCATCAAATATTGGTGTCGAGTGCCTGCTAAGTTCCATCACTGCCCATCTACAGTTTAGCCGACTAATATTCTCATGGACACATACCAGTACCTCACTGTTATGTGTTGTTGGTTGCATGGGTGAAAGAACACTGAAGTGTTTGAAGAAAAATGGATATATATGCTCAAAATCGTAGTTACCCTTGGTAATATCTTCAATTGGGAATATATACTTTATTTTGAGTTACAACGTCATGTGGGGCAGACAAAAGAATTTTTGAGGACAAACAAGGAACCAAAATTCTATATGTATGCATTTCTACTGGATGGAATCTATGCACAATATAATTTCCTAGGAATGTATTTGAACTAGAACCTACAAAACAAGTTTCTAGTATATTTCCATTGTAGGGTGTTGGCATAATCAAGTTTTAGAGGGGCATATGATAGATTGGCAGAAAATTTATTCATAGTAATATTCCATCGATCGATCATCCTCACATGATCGATCAGGTGAAGTAGTCACTACGTTATATTGTAGATTGGTTTGTTGCGACTAAAGGAACATATATCAGATGCTATAGATGTCAAATTTCTCCTCATCTCATGCTACGATATGTGACTAATAAAGTGGTTTTTCAAGAAGTAGCATATCGACTGGATAAAGGGTTGTCATGAGTTCTTCATAGAAGGAATAAACCGGCTTGGCCAACCTTTCCTTTAAGGATCAGATTGTATGAAATGAAGAGCCAAAAGGCAACAAATTCATAAATACAAGAGCTGGATTGCTTGCACTTTGCACTTACGGACTTTCATGGATATAATCCTAGGAGAGTGTGCAGGCAACAATGTGAAAGGATTGGTTTCAATTGGTGATATTCATCAATGTTTGATGCAGAAGATGAGGAGGTGAAGAACTAGTACAATGCAGTTAGAAAGAAACATCTAAGAATGGAAGTGGGTTCCCCCCAAGTTCTAGTGTCACTTAATGATTATGGACATACTAATGTAGTAGTAATGGGATAAATTTATACTCCAAATAATTTGTATTACTCAAATTTTTTATATAAATAAAGAAATAATAACATTAAAAATAAAATTTGAATTGAATAGAAAAAAATACCCTATGAGAAATAGATGTATTATAAAATATTTTATATTAAGATAAATTTTAAAAATTTTGATATATTTTTTGACAAGTAAAATTATAACTCAAATTAAGGTAACTTTACCTCTCCATTTAAATTTTCAAATTGAAAGTTTTTTTTTATCTTTATTTATTTTTTAAAAATTGAATATTGGAGGCGTGACATTTAGATTGTAACCACAATGATCAAGTGTGTCTAGAATCTAAGTAAATTGTAAAAAAAAGTTATAGACACTAACATTAGTAAAAAATGTTATAGACACTAACAATTGAAGATTTAAATAACTAATTATTATAATTATTAAAATGTACATATTTTTATAAAATAAACTAGTACGAAATAAAAAGAAATATATTTGATGAATTTATGAAGAAGAATGTTTATTAAGATTGAATTGACTTTAAAATTTAAAAATTATTTTTATATTTCAAATATCTTAAATAATATTTCAAAAATATATTTATTTTAGTAAAAATATAAAAATTATTATAATAATTTTCTTCTTAAAAATAAATAAATAAATAAAATTATTGTGTTGAGAGATACTCTATAACTTAATATATTGTCATGTAGCATTGTGTGTGTGTGTGAAACGAGTAGGTTTTTTTGTATTGATTCAATTTGGTTTGAAGGCTGGAACCTTTTACATCTATTACAAAATCTTCATCAACTAGATTGAACTACATATTTCTATTCTAATATGATTTTTCTTAAATATTCTCCAAAAGAGTCCTAATATAACTACATACTTACAATGCATAGATTAAAACTAAAGAAGAAATTATCTTCAACCCTTGGACCAGGAACTACATTTCTTGCAATTTAATTTTCTTCATTCCATGGCTAGAAAGGAATGGAATCCATATCCACACTCAGTACAAGGAAAAGACCCTCTAGCAGAGGTTATAAAGGAGGTTTTTAGTGTTATAAAATTGGCCAAAATTGTCAAAAAAGCATATGCTACCACATCCGTTTCTGGGAACGGAGGTTTTGGCGGAGCTTTTAACAGAAATTCAACAAAACTAAAAAAAAATGGGCGGCTGGAGGTTATTATGGATGTTTTTTCATCGGTGCGCTACTGTGGTTTTAACGCACCGGTGCGTACATGTAGAAGGCGCCTCGGCGCAGTCGAAGGAGAATGCATCGGGCCATTAAGGTATAAAATAGAATCGGGCGTAGTGTTGGTGATACAACGCACGGGGTCGTTCTAATTAGTCTTGGGATTTGTACGGTGCCCATAGGTCATATCAACGCACCGGTGTGTATACCTTTATGATGCACCGGTGCGCCATATCACAAAAAGGCACCGAGATTTATAATTGGTGTCGATATTCGTGTGGTGCACATGGATCGTACAAATGTATCGGTGCTTATAGATACATAAACGCCCCGATATGTAGTATCACACAAAAGCACCGATATTTATAACTGGTATCAGTATTGGTGCAGTACCCATAGATCATAAACGCACTAGTGTGTATAGACCCCAGTGCGTATAGGCACCGGCGCGTATAGACACATAAACGCACCGGTTGACAGTTACTGACACGCACCGTTTTTCATTTTTTCTTTTTAGAAACATCAACTTGTGATAGTCCAATTATTGTGATTGTTTTAAATTCATTATTCATCAAAATTCGACACATCTTATAACAATATTCATATTAATTGCATTTTTAATTAATGCATTTGAATGTGTTGTTTGGATTAATTTGTTATATCATATCAGAATTATTGTGGTTTTTAAAAATTCATTATTCATCAAAAGTTGACACATATATATCTTATAACAATATTCATATCAATTAAATTTTTATTAGTGCATTTGAGAACGAAAATGGAGAACGAATAGAATAAATTAAAACATATTTTATGATTATATATAGTATATATGAATAAGACATTCTTTATCATACAAAATGGGATAGTTAATATTCGTATCCCTTTGTCTTTCAATTGGGACACTATGTCCATTACATTAAACAAAATGTCTAATTTCACAGGCATATTTCAAAAAATAAAACGCCTTGATTTGATATCCAAACATAGTGATCATCATTCTTCGCTTGAACTGCTATCACTGCTAGAGCTACTTCCATGACTTGGGTTATTTTTTAGGAATGTTGTGTTCATAGTGTTGATTGTTTTCTTCTTCTTCACCTTCCATCTACAAACATAAAAATAAACTGAAATGAGTGTATATACATTGGTGAGAATAATGAAAATTGCAATATTAAATAATATACATCAATGTAAATCGAAAAGAAAAATGATGTACCACAGCAACAATTGACTCATAAACTATACACATTCTTTCAAAAGCATGTACCATGCCATCTTTCAAAATTCCATCTGTTGGCGCAGTTCCATACTTTTTTTCTGCAAGTTTTATACCCCATAAGAAATCATATATTTAATATAAAATATGTATTTGTTCTATTAATTATAGACGGAGCTAAGTAAAACAAGATCGATAGATGCTTACAAATTCCACAAGTAAATTCTGATATGTCAACATATACTCACAACCCATATTTAACCCAATTTCAATCAATTCGTCTGATGGTTCTTCTTTGTATGTTAGCACCTGTTTGAAGACATTCAATGATTATTTTTGTAAAACAACTTAAAAAATACAAAAATGAAATCTAGTTAAGTTGTTATAAGGAAGTAACAATTACTCACAAACTTAGAGATCAACCATTTTCTTCCTTATCGTCCTGTTTTATGTGTTGAATGGGTTCCATTTTATTTTCTTTTCTATAAGAAAAATCTTGAAAATTAATATTTAATGCTAAATTATTTATTTATTGTACCTAATGATCGAAAAAATCAATGATTACATATTACATTTGAAGCATGTTGTTGTTGTTGGAAAGAACATCTATACATTCGTTCCACTAGATCCCTCAAACTTTTGTAAAAGTTTTTCCCCCTTTCGTTAACTTCCAGTACCACTCCATATGAGCTAAGGAGCAATTGATTTTCATTTGCATGTTCTATTTTTTTTCTTTTCTTACAACAACATTCCTTTTCTGAGTTGTTGGTCCTTGTAGAACATTAAACAGATGTGAATCAGTAGACTGTTTGACACATGTTATCTAATAATTTTAAGTATATTATTAATGATAATTAAAAAAAGAAACTCATATTGGATCGATAGTATTTTTTCATTCACCTGATTTATCCTTTTGCAATTTTTCCATTAAAATTTTACGCTCTTCTGGTCCTAGATCAGAAATAATCATATCGAGATTCATCATTTTGTGGCTCTGCATGATACACAGTAAGCAATACATATTAGTTAAACTTACATATAGTCAAAAATAATATTTTTTATAAAGAATTTACAAAGAACTTGCCTTTTTTTCTTTTCTTGATGTGTTAATAGTATTTTTGTTACTTGATCTCTTGTCAGACATTTAATTGTCAATCTGAAACCTATATCATATCATTCATTAATATATTTATAAATAAATTTTCAACTCTTCAAGTAGAAAATAAATCTCAAGACACCTGTGCGCCTCTCATGAGGTTTGCACCGCAGCCGGTGCGTGGGGATATTAACAACGCAGCACAAAACAGTATAATACATCGTACGGTGCATTGGGTATTATAAATGCACCATAAAAAAAATATTATAATAGACCTAACGGTGTGTGGGGTATTATAAACGCACCACAAAAACGGTGTAATACATCATACGATGTTTGCCTAGTTAAATGGAGTACCGGTGCCCTATTTTAGATTTGGCGCACGTATTTAGAAAAAAGTTTTCATTTTTTTTACTATAGTACTTGCGCGGTGCGCTGTATAATATAGTGCACCGGTGTGGTAGCGTACGCAGGGCGCACCGATAAAGAAAAATCTATTTTTTCAAAAATTCACCAAATGGTCGAATGGATTGGGATCCGACTATGAAAGTCATCTCGTGGGTTGGAAGTCAATCTAAAATGAAGAAATCTAATTCTAAAATCACAGAAACAGGGAGAAGAAAGGGCAAAAACAAAATTGAAGGGTTTAGGGTAAAAATGGATAAAACTGCAGAAAAAAAAAATTTAAAAATAATCAAATTTAATCACGAGATGGTTTCAAATTCTATGATACAGGGTTTGAATCACCAGAAGTTTGGTTTCTGATTGTCTAAATACTTTTGTTCAAACGTATTTTGCTGCTCCACAGTGCCCTCCTGCTCTCTTGCTCCAGGTCTATCTCCTGCAAATATCTGGCTAAAAATTTTAGCAAAAATAGTGAAATAATGAAAAAAAATTAGTATTTAAAGAATTATTTTATGAAATTAGATTTTCGAAAATATTTTGCTGCCCATTTTTCAAATTGCCATTTTTTTCACTTAAAGAAAATAGAGTTGTGTTTTTTTTATTTGCATTTATTCGTTACCGGTGCGGAAGAGTTGTGACGCACTGGTGCGTCGTATTAATACAACGCACCGGTGCATGTTAGGATGATAAGTGCACCGGACTATATAAAAAAAAAATTTATGTAAGATCATAATAAAATAATGATAATTATAAAGTACATGAATTTATTTTCATTATTTTCTAAACTTTATTATGTTACAAAAATTCATATTATTCTAAATTTGTTATTTTACAATTATTTGCAAATTTACAAATTTAAATATTTTAATAAAATCATTTCACATTAATACAATTAAAATTTTCACATTAATAGAATTAAAATTTTACAAAATTACAATTAGAATTAAAATTACAATTACAATTTTACATTAATTTCACATACATGAATTACGATTAGAATTACAATTACAATTTTAATTTTACATACAATTACATTTACAATTTTACATAGAATTACATTTACAATTACAATTACAATTTTACAAATATTTTACATACAATTCAATTAAAATTACAATTATAATTTTAGAATTTTACATACAATTACATTTACAATTTTTCATAGAATTACATTTACAATTACAATTACAAATTTACAAATATTTTACATGCAATTCAATTAAAATTACATTTACAAATACAATTACAATTTTAGAATTTTACATACAATTACATTTGCAATTTTACATAGAATTACATTTACAATTGCAATTACAATTTTATAAATATTTTACATACAAATCAATTAAAATTACAATTACAATTTTAGAATTTTACATACAATTAGAATTACAATTACAATTTTACAATTTTTCATATATACAATTACAATCATTTCGGAATAAATTAAATATTACAATTACAATTAAAATTTTATATTAATAAATATTTTACATACAATTACAGTTAAAATTACAATTAGTACAAATACAAATACAATTTTACAATTTTACATACAATATGAATTTAAATTACAATTACAATCACGACATAATATTTAATAAATATCATGGTCATTTAATATTAAATTAATGAATAAACATCATCACGATCATGATAACCATCGTACAAACATCATATTCAACTAATAAACACATTCAAACATCAAATTAATGTTATATATTAACATCATCACAACATAAACATCAAATATACATCTCAATATGTCAAATAACTCATTCTCTCACATATACACATCTATCTGCAAGCTAGACATTAAATGAACATATCTAACATGACCTAACAATATGCGCCAAATCATGATGATCACCAACATAAAAATTAAGTACAACTGCAACATGAACATAAAAAACATGGACCATATATATATGATGCTATGCATGAATAATATGAGTCGATTATGAAGAATGATGTCTGGGATGTGGTTCCAAGACCGGAGGACAAAGCAATTGTCACCTCGAAATGGCTCTATAAGATCAAGCATGGATCTGATGGAAGTGCTGCAAAATTCAAGGCAAGATTCGTTGCCCATGGCTTATCTCAAAAGGAAGGCATAGACTATGATGATATATTTGCACCTATGGCCCAATATACCACCATCTGATCTATCATAGCCCTTGTTGCTATGCAAGGATGGAATCTTCATCAGATGGATGTGAAGACTGCATTTTTGCATGGTGCGATAAAGGAAGAAGTGTATGTGGAGAAAACTATGGGGTTTGAAGTCCAGGATCGGGACACCCATATCTGCAGGTTGAAGAAATCTCTCTATGGGTTGAAGTAAGCACCCAGAGCTTGGTACAAGAGGATAGATAGCTACATGATGAAGCTGGGATTCACTCGTAGTAATGTTGATATGAACCTTTACTTCAAGTTTGATATAGAAAAGCCTCTCATTCTGGTGCTATATGTGGATGACCTCTTCCTGACAAGTGCTGACCCTCTCATTCATCAGTGCAAGAGGGAGCTCGTTGCTGAGTTCGAGATGAAGGACCTAGGACTGATGCACTACTTCCTAGGCCTAGAGGTCTAGCAGAGACTTGGCGAGATTTTCCTTTCTCAAGGAAAATATGTTGTGAATATTCTAGAAAGATTTGGTATGGTGGACTGTAAGTCCATGTCGACACTGATGGAGCTCAATTTTAAGAAGTTGAGTGGCAGCGTTGTTGGGCCTGTGCTAGAAAATCCTACTGAGTATCGTCAACTTGTAGGGGCCCTGATGTTCTTAGTGAACACCCGTTCGGACGTATGTTTTGCAGTGAACACTTTGAGTCAACATATGGTTGAGCCTCATCACTTTCATTGGGTTGGTGCCAAGAATCTGTTGAGATATCTTCAGGGCACGAAAAACCATGGGTTGAGATACACTATCGGGAGCGTGACATTCCATGGATATACTAATGTTGATTGGGTTGGCAGTGTGGTGGATCATAAGAGCACATCGGGATGTTGCTTCACTCTTAGTTCTGCTTCGATATAATGGATGATCAGGAAGCAGAAGTCGGTGGCTTTGAGCACCATGGAGGCCGAATACATTGCAACGAGTATGGCCTGTTGTGAAGTAGTCTGGTTGCGAAAGCTCTTCAGTGAGTTGTTTGGGCATGTGCTAGATACCACCGTGATACTCTGTGATAACCAGAGTGGGATTCAGTTGTCCGAGAATTCTGCGTTCCACGATCAATCCAAGCATATTGATATCAGGTACCACTTTATCCGAGATATGGTACAGCGAGGCATCGTAAGGCTCGATCATATAGGAACTGATGAGCAGGTCACGAATATTCTCATAAAGCCCCTAGGGAAGGTCAAGTTCCTAACCTTCCGTGAGAATATCATGGAACGACCCTACTCTGAGGGTCCTGTTGGACGATGAGCTCTGGGAGCTCTAGGGGGATTTTGGGATAGCTTATTGAAGCCATAAGCAACCACAGAGCTAGGCTTGTCGAACCTTGTTGGTGTGCTTCTGCCCCACCATTATCCTCTCACGATCTGTGCCCCATATGCATCCTACCCATTGAGTTCAGGGCTCATGGGAAGTACCTCTCATTTGGCCAGTGAGGTGGGAAAAGCTAGAGACTAGTAGAAAATATTGATGGATGCATCAGATATTTCCGTACTCACTATCTAGGATGGCACATGTCCAACCACTTGATCTGGGATCAATTCTAATGAGGTTTCGGACCTCCTACTGACTTCGGGTCAGATAAACCAACTTCGGGTTGGTATGAGATTCTCTGAGTCCTATAGAGGTTTCAGACCTCTGGGCTGAATCTATCAGCTGGGAATGATGTCTTTGTGACTGACCCACTTATGTTCTGAAATAAAGAAGCCATCAAATCAAGTTACGGCGGGATGACGCACAATGTTTGGATTGCACAAGTGGATGGATTTCTCCCTAGTTGAGAGGGAGTGTTAATTTTGGACAACTAGGTCCAAACTCCATGTTGTGATACTTAGATGAAGATGCCAATATTTTTATTGGACTCCTCTTTCGGAGAGGTGCAAGATCGATCTAAAGATCATCTTGATCCGATGAGCAGAACATTTATTTTGAATTTATTCAAAATATGTGTAGGTCGGCCCGAAGGTTTGGAGCCTCAGAAGTTGTGTCACACACCCTCATTGATGGATAAAAATTGGTCAACGTTGGAGGACATTTTCACTCATCACATCCTCACACATTCTCTCTCATCATCTGATTGGTTCGATCACCTTGGAGGCTCTTCTCTTCACACGTGGGAAATTCTAGCAAGGAGGAAAATTTTGTTTTCAGTCTAGGGTTTCTACCGCAGCATTGACCAGCGTTGACTTTGGTCAACACATGGTCAAATTGACTTGAAACTCTCAATATTTCGATTTCTTCAATCTGCATTTTTTGGCACAATTCCCAAGGCTGGACCATTAGGGGAATTTTGAAATCTAAAATGGGCCTCCTAAGGAAATAATAAAATAATAGCTAAACCAATAAAATAATATTTATGAATTTTAAATTCATTTTTTTCACCACAATCCATGTAACCATAGTTAAATTCAATTCAAAAGTTGTACCAAAATAAAATTAATAAAAAAATTGTATTGATGTGACTATAAATAAGAATGGGTTTTTCAAGAAAAATTCATTATCATTGAACAAATAATTCATTTGTCCTTTGTAATTAAATAACTTAAAATAAAATATAAATATGAATTTATAAATTCTTAATTATATTATATGCTATTAATTAAATTTATATTATTTAAATTGTATAATAACATGTAATTAATATACTATATAAAAATAATATAATATAATATAATAAATGTATAGGGATATGCATTGTTTCTTTCAAGAAATATGAAATGACAATAATATATTTTTATTCAAAAAGTGTGAAATGACATTTATTATGAGTATTTTACTTTGACTTTAAAAGTACTTAGAGCACTACCATGGTTAACCATGAGTTTTTATCCACCATTGAGAATGTGACAAGTAAGTACCTTTAACTCAAGCAATGCCACCTCAACCATTAGAGATGATGTCATCCCCTAAAATGTGATTGGTTCTCATAAAGTGAATTTTGATTGTACATTTTCCTTAGGAGGCCCATTTTAGACCTCAAAATTCTCCTAATGGTTGACTTTTACTTGGATGCGTTGACCTTGCTATTGCTGCTCTTTGCATTGATCGTTGACTGATAGCGTTGACTTTCGTTGACTCTTGGGGTCGACTAATTTGGTTGTTCTAGAGGGTTGTGTTACACTTCTGGTTGCCTGACCGTATTGAGACTTTGTTGGATGAAGCATCCTCTTGACCGCCGTAACTCACCAACACACTTATATATTTGGCTTGTCTTCTGTCGATCTACTGGTATGTTATATCAGCATTTTACTTTCTTGTTTATGTGATTGTTTACAGATATTGGGATAAAAAGTAAAGTTGCATCAAGCATAGAACATATACAAAAATTTACATATTCCCACTAGGAAAAGGCCTTGCAGCCATTATCGAATGGAGAACACCTGACTCTCGCAAACCAAACTCCTCTTCACTATGGTTGCTCATGTTGTAACATATTTTGGCACACCTAAAATTTTTAATTTTCGGTGAAAAATTGTCAATTTCTTACTAAGCTAAAAATGTTGAGGTATATATTTATTATGCTTTGGAAAGGTTTATTTCTTTTATATATGAATTTTTTATTTAAAATATATTATTTTTATAAAAATATAATTTTTATGGAAATATTTGTTTTAAATTAAAATTATATTATAAAATTAATTAAATTTTAGCCTAGGCCATATCCAGCATTTCAAATTATGAAGGACGGTCTCCATTGATTTCGGACCCCGTTGAGCTTTTCGATATTTAGTTGAGGGGGGTCTGAAATCTTGTTTTTCCAAAATAGCTAATGGGTATGTGGCAGCATCTGAATTTGTTCGCACCCCCAGCAGCAAAACCACGTACCATTGTGGACCCCCTCCGAATTTCTGCTCATGGTTTTCAATGACAGCGCAGGAAACTCGGTTCAAGTGTTGAGGATTTTGCATCGGGTAACTTATCATTGTTTTATGGATGGCCTATCTACTAATGAATTCTTCTATGAATCTAGATGCCCCAGTTGATGAATCGATTTTTGATCCAGAGAAAGGGCAGGGTTACCCATATGCATAGAGAGTAGTTGACATGTACCATGGCATTGCCAAGTTTGATCCCGCCACTACCAAGCAATTCAAGGGAAAGGCTCCAACTCAAACCTACACAACTTATTTCGCCAAGGCTTTGATTTCAGAAGCTGAAACTAACAAAATATGTTGTTGCAATCCATGCTACAATGCAGGGAAGCACTGGCCTAAATATGTTTTCCAAGTGATTTCCCACAAGATTCGTTGATGATTGGAATAGCATAACAACATGCTATTACTTTAGTTGCAGAAGGCCTGAAGCCCTTTTCTGCTATATATTCCTCTTTTCTGCAAAGGGCCTATGATCAGGTTATACATGATGTAGACTTACAAAAATTTCATGTCATATTTGCGACGAATAGAGCAGGGCTAGATGGAGCAGATGGTCCAACTCATTGTGGAGCATTTGATGTGACTTATTTGGCTTGTCTTCCAAATATGATAATCATGGCATCTTCTAAAAAGACGAACTGTTTGACGTGGTTGCAACTGCAGCTGTTATCGATTATCACCCTGGTTGCTTCAGATTTCTAAGAGGAAATGGAGGAAGTGCACAATGTCCGCCTGGTAACAAAGGAGTGCCCTTAAAGAAAGTTGCAGATGCCAGATTCAACAAACCACTTGATCGTGATCTAATTCGATCTCTTGCAAGGGAGCACAAGGTAAAAATAATGATTGAGGAGAAAACTTCTACGATTCCTCAAGAATGAATAGTTCTCCCAAGGGAGAAAGATCATTTGCAAAGGTGGAATTGCAAGACCCCGATGAAAACTCTATTGGAAGTTTAAAGGGAGTTACTGAGGGCAAGACACTTTGAAATTATAATATTTCGAAGTGGTTGGCAATGGGATGAAAGTCAAAAAATTCAAACCTGTAGGGTTCAAATATAATTAGAAAGGAAAGAGATCGATCTTTTTCAGTTTTCTCAGGATTTAGATGAATATCAGTTACATATGTGGTAGAGGACCAATAGAAGGACGATTGAAATTGCCAATTTGAAGAGATTTTATCAGATAATAATATATCTCGAATTTGGGGGCAGGATATTTATAACTATAGCATTCAAAGATCAGTCCAAATACAAGAGATCTTGTGGATAGAAGTGGCAGAATTTCCTAGGCACAAAACCAACATTGAAAATTTCATTGCCTTGATTGACTGACAGTTAGCAGATTTTAAGGAAACGGATTCAGACCTTCAGGAAAAAGATCAGCATATCAAAAGGGCTAATTCTAGATTGAAAGAGAATTTGGCATCGGAAGCTCTAACATTTCCAAATTCTTTTGCAATCAACTTCTTATATTTAGTTTTATTTGATTTTATTTCAAGAAAGTTTGTAATAAATTAGATTTTATTTTTAGTATATTGTTAAGATTTTGTTTTATTTTCCTAAAAGCTAGCAACAACCATCTTATTTTAATTTCTATATATTTGATCATTTATAATAAGAAAGGGTGGGCTTTTGAGGCCAAGACCTTTTCAGCTTTGTAAAACTTTTCTCCAGAAATTCTAATTAGAGTATTTCAGCTCTGGCTTTGATAATTTGTGTTTCTCGTACGTTTTTCCAGTATTTCCATATCTATTTTCTTCATATGATTTAATTCATGTACAATTACCCAATTGAAAATTTAATTGAATCACAGTTTCGTTTCTTATTCGTTGTGAAGCTATAATTGGATTAAGAGATTAATTTACAGGGCTATCTGTTATTGTAAATTCCTCTTGAAATCTTAATTACACAAGGTTTCTATAATGACTTGATTATATTTTGTTTATTATGAAAACATAGTTTTCATAATTTCTGATAACTATAATTGTTTAAAGAGATTAGTATAATCAGATAGTTTGTCTGATCAAGCTCCTATTTGAAACTAGTTATTGTTTGACCTTCTATCTTTTGTTGTAGAAATCTTCTACACGCATCCAAATCTCCCTAGTCGTTAAGTAGTTAGTCTGGTTGCTACATTATTAGGGATCTCCTTACATTCTTCTGCCAAATTCTTATACAAATCAAGTCATTCTGTCAGGTTGGAAGTTGACACTTTGAGAAAGGACTCTGTGAAGGAGGGATTTATTCATGAATAGGGATTGTCATTAATAGCCAACCACCCCCAATTAAAAACCATAAATCTGGCCATTGTGCTTCAAAAATTGATTTTTGGTGACAGTGAACAACGTTAAACAAGGCCTCGAAACAACTGAGGGAGCCCCCTCTCGTTCAAGCGCCAGCTTGAACCTAATGCTGGTTGAGTTGGTTTCCTGGTGTAGTTTTTGCAGCCAAGGACTGCCTACGGGAAACAGGTACAACATTTGGTGTCGTTGTCGGGGAGCAAGTGACGAAGAAATTTTTCCCTGGTTCACGATAACGACTAGGTCTATTACTCGCTGGTGAACAAGAAGTAGACATTTGTATTGGTTGCATTATTTTCACCTGGCGACTCTACTTTGTCGGATGGAAATTCCACTAAGAAAAAAATCCCACTCTTTTCAGATTTCAGCTGCCTTTATTGCTATGCAAGGTTCGTTGATGCTTGCAATCAGCAGTATATGTCTCTTCCTCTTAGCCATGGTCAGAATTTTAAAATGTCAGCAAAGGATGCAGCTTTTAAAGGACACATGTGAGTATAAGTTTTCCATCGGATTTTATGTTCATATTGTATATATTCTTCAAATTTTTAGCTGTTGGAAACGTGGGTTGTCAATAAATCCACTCCGCACTTGGTTACATTGGAAAACAGATTACACCTAACAGTGCAACGTTTCTGTAGAAATTTATAAACACAATAATGTATTTCCGGATTCTCTTTATCTAACAATTTAATCTTATGTTAAATACAGAATCCTTCCACTTAATTCTTTGCAGAAATTAAATTGCCAATTTCAAAACACATATGAAGCAAAATCAATCGCACGTAACAAGATGTTTTACCAAGAAAGCTTAAAGCTAAAATCCCCAACTATCATATATTATGTATATCAATGGAACATGTAACAATCTCATACAAAGCTCAGTTCATAGAGCTCTCAGTACAATATACAATCTTCGCACATTGTCATGCAGAAATTTGCATATCTATGCACCAATTTCTTGCCTCCTAATAGCCTGCCTCCACTGTGCAATCCCTGTTGAAGAAAATCCCTGAATGAATTCGATCTTGCCTGGCTTGCTCTGCGCAATCCTCATTGGCATCTCCAATGTCTGTGTAGAGGCATTGAATACATCACTATAGTCACAACTGATATTCCATCTCACCCTTTCACCTATCTCGCCACTAGGTCTCCACTGGTTCTGACATTCAAGTAGTTAACTGCTCTATTTGTTCAGTTGCAAGTAAGACACTACTTGTGAATTAATTAACTAATTAATTCACTCATCTTTCACTAGTGCATCTTTAATTACAACTAGCACAACTGATTTTAACTCACTTAACTGAGTTAAACTAAATAACAACTCACATAACTACTCTTCCAACTCTATTACAACTTGCCACAATCAGTTATAACGAAGTCTTCCATGCATGAGTCACCAACCACCCTAGGAATTGTGTAATTCCTTCAACTCACTGATGTGCCACATCTGTTCACTAAAATAAAGTGCTCCAAGAGAATAAGTTACTATTTATTATCTGATTATTATTAAGGGCTAATAATAATTGACATGCATTCTATTTTTAGATTAGCGATCTATAAATAGACTTCCTCCATCTTCTAAAATTAGAAATTCATCCAAAGATAGAATTTTCTCAACCATTTAGAATCAGCATCCTGCTAATTTTAGAATATGCTCACCATTCTAAAAATAGACATACACCTAAAAATAGCCTGCGGGCCCCACCTAGTGAAGGTACTTAATTTTCACTAGACTTATCATCTTGTTGAATCTCAATAGTTTCCAGTTCAGTTAGATAGAAGTGTGGGGATTGAATAGATATTCAGAGTTTTAGTATGCAATAGATCAGTGTGTTCATTATTTATGAATGGTGTGATAGATCAACTTATATTTTCAGTCTAGAATTTTTAAGTTTTCAGTTTTCAGTGCTGGCATATGGTTGCATTTCAGAGTTGCAGGTTGTAGTCTGCATTAGTAGGTTATTCAAATGACATGATTAATCCGTGAGAATTGGTTATGGCGAATGATGGCTGATGATCAGGTTTACAATATGACTCTATGCTCAACGCTAAAGGCAATTGATCTGCTTGTTCTCTGCATCCCATAGGGGGAAGCAGTCCTCATTGGAGCCGATGTTGTAACATATTTTGGCACACCTAAAATTTTTAATTTTCAATGAAAATTTGTTAATTTCTTACTAAGCTAAAAAAGTTGAGATATATTTATTATGCTTTGGAAAGTTTTATTTCTTTTATATATTAATTTTTTATTCATAATATATTATTTTTATAAAAATATAATTTTTATGGAAATATTTGTTTTAAATTAAAATTATATTATAAAATTAATTAAATTTTAGCCTAAGTCTTATCCATCATTTCAAATTATGAAGGACGGCCTCCATTGATTTTGGACCCCCTCGAGCTTTTCGATATTTAGTTGAGGAGGGGGGTTTGAAATCTTGTTTTGCCAAAACAGCCAATGGGTACATGGTAGCATCTGAAGTTGTTTGCACCCCCCAGCAACAAAACCGTGTACCATTGCGGACCCCCTCCGAATTTATGCTCATGGTTTTCAATAATAGCGTAGGAAACTCGATTCAAGTGTTGAAGATTCTGCATCGGGTAACTTATCATTATTTTATGGACGGCCTATCTACTACAGAATTCCTCCATGAATCTAGATGCCCCAGTTGATGAATCGATTTTTGATCCAGAGAAAGGGCAAGGTTACACATATGCATAGAGAGTAGCTGAGAAGTACCATGGCATTGTCAAGTTTGATCCCGCCACTAGCAAGCAATTCAAGTGAAAGGCTCCAACTCAAACCTACACAACTTATTCTTCCAAGGCTTTGATTTCAAAAGATGAAACTAACAAAATATATTTTGCATTCCATGTTGCAATGCAGGGAAGCAATGGCCTAAATATGTTTTCCAAGCACCTTCCCAAAAGATGCTTTGATGTTGGAATAGTATAACAACATGTTACTTTAGCTACAGAGGGCTTGAAGCCCTTTTTGCTATATATTCCTCCTTTCTGCAAAGGGCCTATGATCAGGGTATACATGATGTAGACTTGCATAAATTGCATGTCAAATTTGCGATGGATAGAGCAGGACTAGATGGAGCAGATGGTCCAACTCATTGTGGAGCATTTGATGTGACTTATTTGGCTTGTCTTCCAAATACGATAGTCGTGGCATCTTCTAACAAGCCGAACTGTTTGACATGGTTGCAACTGCAGCTGCTATCAATGATCACCCTCGTTGCTTCAGATTTCCAAGAGGAAATAGAGGAAGCACACAGCTTCCACCTAGAAACAAAGGAGTGCCCTTAGAGAAAGTTGCAAATGCCAGATTCTGCAAACCACTTGATCGTGATCTAATTTGATCTCTTGCAAGGGAGCACAAGGTAAAAATAACGGTTGAGGAGAAAACTTCTATGATTCCTCAAGAACGAATAGTTCTCCCAAGGGAGAAAGGTCATTTTCAAAGGTGGAATTGCAAGGCCCCAATGAAAACTTTATTGGAAGTTTAAAGGGAGTTACTGAGGGCAGGACACTTTGAAATTATAATATTTTGAAGTGGTTGGCAATGAGATGAAAGTCAAAAAATTCAAACTTGTAGGGTTCAAAGATAATTAGAAAGGAAAGAGATCGGTCTTTTTCAATTTTCTCAGGATTTAGTTGAATATCAGTTACATATGTGACAGAGCACCAATAGAAGGACGATTGAATATTGAAATTGCCAATTTGAAGGAATTTTATCAGATAATAATATATCCCGGATTTGGGGGCATGATATTTGATAACTATAGCATTTGAAGATTAGTCCAAATACAAGAGATCTTGTGGACAGAAGTGGCAAAATTTCCTAGGCACAAAACCAACAGTGAAAAGTTCATTGCCTTGATTGACTGACAGTTAGCAAATTTTAAAGAAACGGATTCAGATCTTCAGGCAAAATATCAGCATATCAAAAGGGCTAATTCCAGATTGAAAAAGCATTTGGCATCAGCAGCTCCAGCATTTCCAAATTCTTTTGCAATCAACTTCTTATATTTAGTTTTATTTGATTTTATTTCAAGAAAATTTGTAATATATTAGATTTTATTTTTAGTATATTGTTAAGATTTTGTTTTATTTTCCTAATATTGTTAAGATTTTGTTTTATTTTCCTAAAAGCTAGCAACATCCAGCTTATTGTTATTTCTATATATTTGATCATTTGTAATAAGAAAGGGTGGCCTTTTGAGGCCAAGACTTTTTCAGCTTCGTAAAACTTTTCTCCAGAAATTCTAATTAGTGGCTTTGACAGAATTTGTGTTTCTCATACGTTTTTTCAGTATTTCCATATCTATTTTCTTCAAATGATTTAATTCATGTACAATTACCCAATTGGAAATTTAATTGAATCTCAATTTCGTTTCTGATTCGTTGTAAAGATGTAATTGGATTAAGAAATTAATTTACAAGGCTATCTATTATTTTAAATTTCTCTTGAAATCTTAATTACACAAGGTTTTTGTAATGACTTGATAATATTTTGTTTATTATGAAAACATAGTTTTCATAATTTCTGAAAACTATAATTGTTTAAAGAAATTAGTATATCAGACTGTCTGTCTAATAAAGCTCCTCTTTGAAATTGGTTATTGTTTGTCCTTCTATCTTTTGCTATAGAAATCTTCTACACGCATCCAAATCTCTCTAATTGTTAAGTAGTCAGTCTGGATGCTACATTATTAGGGATCTCCTTACATTCTTCTGCCAAATTCTTATCAAATCATGTCATTTTGTCAGGCTTGAAGCTGACACTTTGAGAAAGGACTATGTGAAGGAGGGATTTATTCATGAATAGGGATTTTTATTGATGGCCAACCACCCCCAATTAAAAACCATAAATCTGGCCATTGTGCTTCAAAGGTTGTTGTTTGGTGACAGTGAACAGCGTTAAACAAGACCTCGTAACCACTGAGAGAGTCCCCTCTGGTTCAAGGGCCAGCTTGAACCTAAAGCTGGTTGAGTGAGTTTCCAAGCATAGTTTTTGCAACCAAGGACTGCCTATGGGAAACAAGTAGAACAGCTCAAATCATTCTAAGAACATGTCAACTAAAATGAACTAACATTACCATAGCTCAAAACCTTTCAAATAGGCGTTCTAATTTAGTTAACCAACTAGTAGTCAACCAAAATTTAGTTATACTTATGAAAAATGTAAACATGTATATGTAAATTAAAAAGAAACCATTCATTACAATAAAATTACATTAGCCTAAAACCATCCCAATTTTAATTTTATTAAATTTCAATTAATATAAATATTTTCTAATAAAAGATTGGAGATTTAGAATAATTTTGAAGAAAGTTTAATGGGAAGTCGTGTTAAGTAAATTATAAGATATAAGATTTAAATTTCTCAATTAATTTATATTTACATTTACAGAAAGATTAATCAACCAATATTTATATAGAAACATTCATAAGTAAATAGACATCTAAAATTTATAATGGTAATTGAAAAAGTCTAACCAAAATCTTAACATAAATAAGTAAATAAAAATCTAAAACTTACAATGATAATTGTAAAAATCTACATATCATACTTAAAAAAAATACTAACCCAATTCCTATTGCTATAATTACAAATGAATAATTACATATAAAATAAATATCATAACAAGTTATACCATTTATTACTCATTCTTTTACTTACAACTGATTAAATACATATAAAACAAATATGCAAGTTATACCAGAAATGTTTTATTGTATGATTACTAATAGTATAATTAAACTAATTGTGGCATCACATGGATGAAAAGGAGAAACGACACAGAGATATCATGGCAAGCAGCAGAAAACATGCATGTAAAACAAAGTGAGAA
Source organism: Pinus albicaulis (assembly GCA_034641835.2). NCBI lineage: Eukaryota > Viridiplantae > Streptophyta > Pinopsida > Pinales > Pinaceae > Pinus > Pinus albicaulis. The sequence goes on along the minus strand of CM076570.1, from coordinate 478,795,626 downwards.
GCTATTGTAGACAATGGAGTTGTCTTTAATACAAAGTGAGAAGCTACTGTAAACAATAGAGTTGTTTTTAATGTGACTTTTTGGAGTTTTGTGGATGTGGATTTGGATTTTCTTTGGATATTTTGGCCAGAAATTGGTTGAAAATTTTGAGGTGAAATATTGATTTGTGTTATTTAAACTGGTTTTTTTATTTTATATATGGATTCAACCCATTGATAAACTCTTGTATCCTTATGGCACTTCAATTGTGCAGAGTTTACCCATCAAACATGTGATATCAATGAATTCTTACCAAATTTTAGACAAATTAAATCGAAAAACTTTTCAAAACTCACATTAATAAATAGACAATCACATTAGACAAATTAAATCGAAAAACTTTTATAGACAATCACATTAGACAAATTAAATCGAAAAACTTTTATAGACAATCACATTAGCTTTCCAGCCCTGAATGCCGATCACTCTGTATTTTGACTCAATCACGTCCTTCTCTCCATCCAATACCCACATCAATTCTTTTATTCAGTATTCACGCATTAATTAGAACACACATCATCAATCACCCAAATCTCTGCTGTCACGGGTTTAACTTTTAACTTTTGTTCCCAGTGTCATGGAAGAAAAGCCCCTCGGCACTGCAAAACCGTATTGTCTCTCCCAATTCTCACGCTTCCCCACAACCCTTTACTTCCCCACATTTGTTTTGGTTCGTACTTTCTTTCTCTGTTTCTTGGTGTCTTCTATTGCTTGAGAGCATTTACACATATATTCAAACATATTTAAAAGGAGTTGTCTTCAGTGCGACTTTTTGGAATTTCTGGTGCTGAAATCCGGTAAAAAAATTGAGGTAAAATCTTGATTTCTGTTATTTAAACTGGTTTTTTTTACTATATATATAGATTCAGCACCCTTAAAAACCCCAAGGGCACTTCAATTGTGCAAAGTTACTCATCAAACTTATGTTTTCAGTGAATTCTGGCCTGATTTTAGAGAAATTAGACCAGAAAATCCACCGAAAAAAACTTCAAAAAATCGCACTAAAAACTACTCGTATTCACAATGCAATTTTTCTGTCCACTCCATTATAACAATACAGATATATTATGCTGCAAGCAAAGAAATAAATGCCATGAAAACCCTTCAGCTCCACGTCTTCAGGAATACACAGACGGAATCAACACAATGCTAATTCCAAAAACACATAATGTGAATTCGATGGTTCGAAATGTCAACCAGAAACACAATTCACACAATGCAGAATTCATAAACTACATTTGATGAAATGTAAACCAAAAACACAATTCACACAGTGCAGAATTCATAAACTACATTTGATGATTCGAAACATTTACAGTTGGAAACATTCACAGTAAAAGTCTTCATATTAAAATAGTTCACAGATCAAATAAAAAAATTTCTATACAACAGATCCAGAAAATGAATTTTAAATCAATTCTAATCACAGAAAACTCAGTTCAAAAATTTACATGCTATAACCACACCTCTGTACATGATCACAATCAATGACTGTATCCAATAATACAATACCTGCAAAAATATTCATGGATAGACTTGTATTTTCATGAAGGCAAATTTTATTTCTTTATGAACCACAAAGTTGAATCTACATACATCAACAATTACAGACTTCACATGGAAGCTTAATTAATCGAACTGAAAATGAATAAATAGCAATAAAACTAAGTAATAATGAAGTTTCTCAAAAGTTGAATCTACATACATCAACAATTACAGACTTCACATGGAAGCTTAATTAATCGAACTGAAAATGAATAAATAGCAATAAAAGTAAGTAATAATGAAGTTCCTCCAGAGAAAAAAACTGACAGTTGATTAATCACAGCACGATGGACTGCATACAAAAAGTTTTGTCCAATGCTTGGATACTTCAGAAATTGAAGTATCCATGATCCACAGTATTCTTTCATCCTCACATCCGAGAATAACAAGCAGCTCGATTAAAGCTATAATTCCAGTCTGTTTGTAGTGTAATAATTTCTAATAATCTATTGGCTCATGATAGATCTAGAGTTGGATAAATCTAGGCTCGGTATGTATGTTCACTGACTATATATCTGTGTTATGTAATCTAGGCTCGGTATGTATGTTCACTGACTATATATCTGTGTTATGTGCATAATGATGCTTATTTTATATTTCTCAATTCGCAATCAGTATTGTGGGTTGAATCTTGATAGCTCGGCATGATCAGACATTACCTGTTATGGAGAGGATCCGGACAGTTTGGCACCCTCCTCTTACTGTCATAATAATCTTCATGATCTGATGATGAAGGAACATTAGCAGGTGGCCTTGCTCTATGATTTCCCTCCACTCTAAAGTCTGAGAAGCCTTTGCTCTGTGAGGCACCATGGATTAGCTGATCCTTCCTCGACAGAGGTTCACCATGGCCACCAGTCTTTGTAGCATGTTTAGATCACGAATTCCCAGAGCTCTCTCACTCTGAATACACAACTCTGCAGCTATGAGCAATACAATAAGCGCTGCATTCAATTTAGAAGCAATACTGGAGTGCAGGCAACTCGTCATGGATGCAGAAAACTATGATTTCATGGAAATACTTTACAGTGTTGATAATCACAACGTTCTTGAAATACTGATCTGATCACATTTCATGACCTGCACTAGACATCAAGAAGCTGGATCCAAACATAAAAAATCCCCTGTTCCTTGTATTGATAGTAGCTTCAAACCTAAGCCAGAAAGCCTCAAGCAGCCCGTGAACATGCCATCATCATATTTTCAGTCTTCCAAATAGACACAAACTGGCACTGAACCCTGAAGCCTCCAGAGCCCAAAAACCAGCATGAGCCCAACTAGTTTCAAACCCTGCTCTAGTTCAACCCCCAATCAATTCTCCACTGGACATCTATGCATAACATTTATTCATTCCCAGACCCAATCACTGAATGCTCTGTCACGGGCCCACTGAAATTTGACATGCCCCCAATCAATTCTCTGTCAAAAAAATGCCTAAAATTTCCTTAACGTCAATCAGTTTTCTGTCACAAAAGGACTGAAGCTTCCCATGTACCGAGTTCTTCAAGTATTAGACTCCATGCCCTGCAATTTCATGTCCAGATTGATCAAATCTGCCCAGGATGGAAAACAGAGAGTACCCAAACATCATCTCACTTTCTTCACTGCTTGAACAGAGAAGCCCAAGAGTCGACAGTGGAGCCCACGAAGCACTCAGTCTACAGCTCCCCTTTCCGCAAACTCTTTGTAACAAATGAAACTTGAGATGGGGCAACTAGACGTGCCCCTATACTAGGGTTTCCCTGTTGATTTCGTCCCTGCTGATGGAGCACCTGCAGCCATGGGCATAGTTGATGGCATTCTGGGACTTATTTTCCATTGATGACACCGTTGTCCCTGCTTCAGATCCTGGCGTGTAAAAGGTGGAGATGCTTAGATGCTTGAAACTTCCCAATTCAATCCCCATTACCGGATAATCACAGATTTGGAATTGAAATAGATGGAATTTGATATTAATCTCTTCAAAGGGCTGTACACAGACAATTCAGCACCAGACACAATTTTTCAATGTTGTTTATGAACCCTCTTTGCCGTCTTGCTTATATCTAATTATAAATGTAAACATGCCAACATTTTCTTGACGTACCAGTATGCATTGGTAGAAGGAACAATGTTTTAGGACAACAGAAGGTGTTAGCTTTTTCATAGTGAGATTGAAGATTGGCTAACTGCATGTTTTCCAAAAGCTGCACAGTAGGAGACCAATAACTTTATGAAGGGAAAAAAAACACTTGCATGACCTACTATAAAACATGTGACTTAATCTCAATAGCAACCATTGTTTTTCGAATTTCAGTTTCCATGGCTGGACCTTTTTATGGTGGTAGAGGTTGTAATTGTGCCTGTTATCTTGAATACTATGGATAGAACTTTGCACCATGCTACCATAGTTAAACTTTTGAGCTAATGAGAACTTTTCGTTCTTCTTGGCAAAGTTATGTTTCTCAACTGAAAGAGTTTTGCACACTTAACAAGGATAGTGGATTTAACTTGTCAACAACAATTTTTGTTGTTGAGACTGGAACGTTTCAACTCCAGGATTATAAATTGTAACAAAATTACAATGTATTTTGTTTTTTTCCTTCGCTTATATGAAACAGGTCTCCTGATCTAATCTGTGGGGTTTCACAGCCTTGGGGATCTTGTGTTAATTTCTTCTCAGGGTGTTCAAATCCGAGTTTTTTTATCCACTTTACTCTACACTCGGGGGACTCTTGTCACTAATTTTGCATACTCTGCACTTACTAGCTCAAGATGGTGTTGATTTGCTCCGTGAGATGTAAGAATCAATATGTAGTACCCGATTTCAAACCCATTGTTCAATACTCGGCTTCCTCATTATGCATAATTTGTGGGCATTTGACATTTTAACACAATAACCTAGAAGCATTAAATTGGCAAATGCTTGCACGCTTCATCTACTTATGGATTTGCTATCCTTGTTAAGTTTGCAATTGACTAATGTCTTCCCACAAAGCGGTTACATTTGAATCAGAGCAGTTCCTATTGCCGAGCTCTCTGCAGTTTAAAGTACTCTTTCAAACAATTTGGCTGGAAACTAGTACAATTTTGTGAAAGTTGAGGTAAGAAAATGCATGGCTTTGCAATTGATGTTAAAGAAATCTATATCCTTGAATCTAAGTGAAAACTAGGTGGAAGTGTCGCAATTTAAAGTATTCTTTCAAACTATGTAGTGCAAAACTGTTACATATTACAAAAATTGAGGACGAAAACATTCCTTAGCATTACATTTGACGTCAAAGAAGTCCATATTCTTAACTTCCAGTGTAAAACAGGTCAAAGTTCCTGGTTTTGTGTGATTTAAATAATTATTTAGAACAATTTAGGCCAAAATTGCTGCATTCCATGAAATTTGAAGTGAAACAGTGCATAGTGCTACATTCAAATTTTAAATGAGCCTAGACTCTCAAATTTTGAAATTTGAAGTGAAATCGTGCATAGCGCTACATTCAATTTTAAATGAGCCTAGACTCTCAAAATTTCAGCGAAAAGTAGGTTGGAGAAGAGGATTTATATTTAAACATCGATTTCTCGAGGAAGTTAGATGAGTGTTACAGGCCTGTGTGACTGCTCACATGCAAATTCATGCACAGGAAAATTACAGAATTGTGGAATTATCAAATGAAGCAGCAAGTTTTATGATATCGAGGTCTACGAAGAGTTTTGAGGTAGAAGTTTTTCATTTAAGGATGCTACTAGGTTTAGGTTAGGTTGCCTAAGACCCTTCTCTGTTGTTAATAAATTTCATGCAACCCAAATTAATAAACCTTGCAGCCTAAGAGATTGGACTAACCACTTTGGTTGGAATTTTAAGGGAAATCCCCACCAGGCAAAGGCCTTGTAGCCATTATCGAATGGAAAACACCTGACTTTGGCAAACCAAACTCCTCTTCACTGTGGTTGCTCAGATCATTCTAACACCATGTCAACTAAAAGGAACTAACATTGCCACACTCAAAACCCTTCAAATAGGCGTTCTAATATGACATAACCTGAAATACAGACTTATACAGGTTTAGACATACTCTTCATAAAACAATTCTGCTAAAGGTTCAAGAGTACAACAGAAAAACAAATGAGTGTGACTAAGTTCATCAGAAATAGTTATTCATAATCAAAATTGGGATAAACCCACTTGTGTGAAATCTTCGAAAACATCATGCATGTTATGTTTAGCAAATACTAATGGAACCTGTATCTTTTTTATTTAATTTACGAAATTCAGCTTCAATGTGGAGAATTTTTGGGGCCAGCCTCATAATGACCTTAGAATCTTGAACGATATCCTTGGAATCTTGATGATAAGGACACCAGTGTGACTGAAATCATGATGTCTTTTCAAGCCTAGAAGTATCACTCTTTAGCCTAGTTATTACTAAGATAACCTTATTAAATCAAAAAGCACTAATGTTCCCCATTTTAGTAGATAGCCACCTGTCTACCACTCCAGTGCTTCTGAGATTTCATTTTGAGGCACATGAATAGCATGGGCTTATCATAATTGAGGCCTTCTGGATTATATTTCTGGGCTCTAGCTTTGAACCTTGATCTCAATCGTTCATCAACTAATCTCATCCCATTTAATTGGTTACTAAGTGACATCCACCTAATATCCCCATCAATGTAGTAATCAACGTATTATTATAAACAAAATAACATTGTTTAGAACAGTTCACATGTCAAGCACAGAACCAAGGGTAAACATGAAACTTAAATCTCTCTTAATTAGTCCCAAAGTTACTGGAATCAATGCAGTTACTAGAATCAATACAAGCATTTACAATCTATTAATGCAACTGCAAAGTTAACTTCACTCGGAACATCCAACCATATGGAACTACAAAAAATTGTTTGATCATATAACTACACTCCATGAAATAAAATTCCAAAGGTTAAATATTTGAATTCTTCCAGACAGCTTGAGAGATTTTGTGTCAATGTAATATACAATAAATTGGACCAAACTCATGGAAATCTAGATTTTGAAGGTAAAACCCTAGCCTCCTCTGAAATCAATGGCCAAAATAACCCAATAGGCAATTGTTAACTGCCCAACATATTTACCCATGGTAAGAAGTGGAAAACATTATTCATACATCAGAAATGGTAAATACATATTCATGGACTTCAATATACATTTTATGAACAGGCCAGTCTCAATACATGTTAACAGGGCACTATAATACAAAATGACAAGGAAACATTGGGTTTCAAATATCTAATGGAGTACCCTTTAAGATCACAAGGAAACATGCAAATAAGCCAACTATCATGTGCAATGCAATTTACTGCTAGCTGGTCTAGATGAACTTGGATCTGATGGTGTTCATCTCTTTCATAAATGTATGTGCCTGCACAACAGCTCTGGACACTGCTAGCAACAAGTTAGCTGGATGGTGAAGGTTCTCAAGGATTCAAAAATAAGATTGTCGTTGGATTAAGGTTGCACCACACTTGTTGCAGCTTGCCCATGCAATCCAGGAGTGCTAGTTGCAGGGCTAACAGGTCCTGCAGCTAATGGGACTGAAGGCTGGTGTATAGAAATTGGAGGCATTTGACAAGAATGCACAATAGTTGAACTCACAAAAGTTGCTTTTGCATGTTGCATTGCATTTAAATATGATGCCAATCCACTGTTGTCAGTTCTAACAAAATTTTTCTGTCCACTCCATTATAATAATGCAGATAGATTATGCAACAAGAAAAGAAATAAATGCCATGAAAACCCTTCAGCTCCACGTCTTCAGGAATACACAGACGGAATCAACACAATGCTAATTCCAAAAAACCATAATGTTAACTTCATGAACTTGAAGGTTCGAAATGTCAACCAGAAACACAATTCACACAATGAAGAATTCATAAACTACATTTGATGATTCGAAACATTTACAGTTGGAAACATTCACAGTAAAAGTCTTCATATTAAAATAGTCCACAAATCACATAGAAAAAATTTTATACAACAGATCCAGAAAATGAATTTAAATCAATTCTAATCACAGAAAACTCAGTTCAAAAATTTACATGCTATAACCACCTCTGTACATGATCACAATCAATGACTGGATCCAACAATACAATATCTGCAAAAATATCCATGGATGGAATTGTATTTTCATGAAGGCAAGTTTTATTTCTCTTTGAACCACAAAGCTGAATCTACATACATCAACAATTACAGACTTCACGTAGAAGCTTAATTAATCGAACTGAAAATGAATAAATAGCAATAAAACTACGTAATAATGAAGTTCCTCCAGAGAAAAAAAACTGGCCGTTGATTAATCACAGCATGATGGACTGCACACAATTTTTGCTCCAATGCTTGGATACTTCATAATTTAAAGTATCCATGATCCATGGTATTCTTTCATCCCCACATCCTAGAATAACAAGCAGCTCCATTAAAGCTATAATTCAAGTCTGTCTGTAGTGTAATAATGTCGAAAACATCATGTACATTATGTTTAGCAAATACTAATGGAACTCGTATCTTCTTGATTTAATTTAAGAAATTCAGCTTCAATGTGGAGAAATTTTGGGCACAGCCTCGTAATGAAATTAGAATCTTGAACAATCTCCTTGGAATCTTGAATGATAAGGACACCAGTGTGACTAAAATCATGATGTCTTTTCAATCCTAGAAGTATCACTCTTTAGCCTAGTTATTACTGAGATAACCTTATTAAATCTAAAAGCACTAATGTTCCCCATTTAAGTAGATAGACCATGTTTAAATTCATCCTTGCCTTACTTTGCTTTCAGAGATTGAACCTTGATAACTCCATTGAATTGAACAGCTGAGACTCGAGTCCTATATTCAAATATTAATCAATAAATGAGTGTCTCAACCCAGTTTACCATGAACAAATTTGATTTCCCTTTTCTTGACATATTCCATCAGATGATTTCTGAATCAATCAAGAAGTAGTTTCTCAACCAAGTTTGCTGTTAACGAACTCCATTGCCTTTATCTTCACGTATTCAATCCGTGATTCCTCACCATGAGATATCTCATAATCAAGGTACTTCTTGAAGAGAAACTGTACAAACATCAAAGTGCCATGGATTTGAATTATTTTCTACAGAAAAATGCAAAACAGAAAACAAAAGCAAATTCTGCACAGAAATATGACCCACCATATTGGTTTCAGTACCATAAATATGCCAAATATATTACCTTCATTTTCTTAGGAGGCAAGTCCAGATAAGTGACCCTTTCAAAAAGGGATCGAATGACAGATGCATCTCTTCTGCAAATTTCCTACATCACATAAGAAAAAGCACAGTTATATACCAAACAATGGCAACTTGCAACGAAGAAGAATTTGTGTAAACAACTAAACAGACTCATCGAACAATAAATTCACATTGGGTAACCCACTGCAACTATGCATCTCAAATTGAATTTATGAAATATCTTCTCAAGAAATAAATTTTCCTAATATGAAAAACACGTTGCACCTTACACACTACCTGGTCAAGATACACACACCATAGATCTGTTCTCTTAGGGTAATTCCTTAACACTCCTTCAAACAGTAATCGTGCTCTTTCAGCTGAACCAATTTTAAATTCAAGAACTGCAGCCCATGAAATGAACTTAATGTGCTTATGACGTGGAAGACTAACTAATGCACGATTCAAAACCATTTCAGCCGCATCTTTTCCTTGCTTCAACAGGTTTTGCAGATTCCTCAGCCACACCGGGGATCACAAAATTCAAGGTTCACTAACGTACACAGAATCCAAACTGGAATAAATAGCCCACCATTCATTGCACCACCAAAAAATTTTGAGAAGAAAAAACAAACTTTACGCGGAAAATAGAAAAATGGAAGAACACAATGTAAAACTCCAAAGAACAGTTCCAAATACCTTGGCAGACGTTTTGAATTTTTTGGTCATGGCTTTAAGTAGTTGATCAGCCATTTCTTGCTGTTCAGTCCTTTCATACATTCCCAGTAGAGCAAGGTGAACTTTTTTGGGGTCACAACACTGTAGTGCTTTCTGGAAGACTTTTAGAACAGCCTCCTATAATGAATAACCGAATAGTTAGATCCAATGGAAGATTACTTTTACAACAATAAAAGAATGCATGCTTCCTCGTTACAACAAGAAATGAGTTGAAAATCAGAGCGCACATTTGGTGGAATGTCATAAATATTTTCAAGATTAAAAAGGGCCACCCAAACATTTAGCTTTTCTTCTTCCTCCCTGAAATTTATTGTTTGCAAAGCCTTGCCATACAAATAGTATTTCCTATCATTTTCTTCTGTTTTTGAAATGTTTATATTCTTAAAGTGTGTAAATTGTTTCTAGTGACCATTTCTAATTTACCTTTCAGCAGTGGCACATAACTTGTCAACATCTGCAATGGATAACACGAAAGCCATGTACTTGATCCAAACAAAGCTACTATTTGGAGATGCCCGCACAAACTGCTCATATCCATCAACACTATCTGGTGCTTGACCATCTTCCAGACATTTTTGTTCAGCAGCTCTGATCTCTACATTTGAGAAACATCATGCATATGAAATTTCATATCAAATTCAAATACCTATCTCATTTGAAAAATGTGGCTTTGCACAAACCATCCCACCTCTTTTCTTTAAGCTTTTTCTTTGTTCACTTGGTCAACTTTTTGTCATCCTTGCTTCCTATTCCAGAAGGCTCGTTATCAAGATGCTTTCTCATGTCAACAACTGCACCCCCAGACACATTTGCATCTGTATCAAAGTTAACTTCCAGGGGAGGTACAGAATCCCTTGATTCAAATTCTCCTGCTAGTCCCGGGGAATTTAAAATGTCAACTGTCAAATTCTGAGTTTCACCCGAATCATTTTCTTTGGATAAAACCTGCATTTTATTGCATGTGAACACGACAATGCTACTGTTAGTGTGAAAATTGGTGCCACCATATACACTGTGAATAAGATTTTAAATGCATGGATGGGTTGTGTAAACTGCAAAACTCACAAAAAGTGAAATCACTGAGATGCCTGAAAATTCAGGGAGATGAGTTGTGGCGAAGCTTTAGTAATTGCAACCAGGTTTGATTGCTACAGTCAAGTGTGAGTTCTAATGAAATTTTTCTGTCCACTCCATTATTAATAATGCAGATAGATTATGCAACAAGAAAAGAAATAATGCCATGAAAACCCTTCAGCTCCACGTCTTCAGGAATACACAGACAGAATTAACACAATACTAATTCCAAAAAGACTTAATGTTACCTTCATGAACTTGATGGTTCGAAATGTCAACCAGAAACACAATTCACACAATGAAGAATTCATAAACTGCATTTGATGATTCAAAACATTTACAGTTGGAAACATTCACAGTAAAAGTCTTCATATTAAAATAGTCCACAGATCACATAGAAAATTTTCTATACAACAGATCCAGAAAATGAATTTTAAATCAATTCTAATCACAGAAAATTCAGTTCAAAAATTTACATGCTATAACCACTTCTGTACATGATCACAATCAATGACTGTATCCAACAATACAATATCTGCAAAAATATCCATGGATGGAATTGTACTTTCATGAAGGCAAGTTTTATTTCTCTATGAACCACAAAGCTGAATCTACATACATCAACAATTACAGACTTCATGTGGAATCTTACTTAATCGAACTGAAATGAATAAATAGCAATAAAACTAAGTAATAATGACGTTACTCCAGAGAAAAAAAACTGGCCGTTGATTAATCACGGCACGATGGACTGCATGCAAAATTTTTGCTCGAATGCTTGGATACTTCAGAAATTAAAGTATCCATGATCCATGGTATTCTTTCATCCCCCACATCCTAGAATAACAAGCAGCTCTCATTAAAGCTATAATTCCAGTCTGTCTGTAGTGTAATAATGTCGAAAACATCATGTACAATGTGTTTAGCAAATACTAATGCAACTCGTATCTTCTTGATTTAATTTAAGAAATTCAGCTTCAATGTGGAGAGTTTTTGGGCCCAGCCTCGTAATGACCTTAGAATCTTGAATGATCTCCTTGGAATTTTGAATGATAAGGACACCAGTGTGTCTGAAATCATGATGTCTTTTCAATCCTAGAAGTATCACTCTTTAGCCTAGTTATTACTGAGATAACCTTATTAAATCTAAAAGCACTAATGTTCCCCATTTAAGTAGATAACCCCCTGTCTACCACTCCAGTGCTTCTGTGGTTTCATTTTGAGGCACATGAATAGCATGGACTTATCATAATTAGAAAGCCTTTTGGATAATATTTCTGGGCTCTAGCTTTGAACCTTGATCTCAATCGTTCATCAACTAATATCACCACATTTAATTGGTTACCAAGTGACATACACCTAATATCCCCATCAACATAATAATCAACGTATTGTTATAAAAAAAATAACATTGTTTAGAACAGTTCACATGTCAAGCACAGAACTAAGGGTAAACATGAAACTCAAATCTCTCTAAATTAGTCCCAAAGTTACTGGAATCAATGCAGTTACTAGAATCAATGCAAGCATTTACAATCTGTTAATGCAACTGCAAAGTTAACTTCACTCGGAACATCCAACCATATGGAACTACAAAAATTTGTTTGATCATATAACTACACTCCATGAAATAAAATTCCAAAGATTAAATATTTGAATTCTTCCAGACAGCTTGAGAGATTTTGTGTCAATGTAATATACAAAAATTGGACCAAACTCATGGAACTCTACGTTTTGAAGGCAAAACCCTAGCCTCCTCTGAAATCAATGGCCAAAATAACCCAATAGGCAATTGTTAACTGCCCAACATATTTACCCATGGTAAGAAGTGGAAAACATTCATACATCAGAAATGGTAAATACATATTCGTGGACTTCAATATACATTTTGTGAACAGGCCAGTCTCAATAAATGTTAACAGGGCACTATAATACAAAATGACAAAAGAAAAGGTTCTCGACATACTGGAGATTGGGTTTCAAATATCTAATGGAGCACCCTTTAAGATCACAAGGAAACATGCAAATAAGCCAACTATCATGTGCAATGCAATTTACTGCTAGCTGGTCTACATGAACTTGGATCTGATGGTGTTCATCTTTTTCATAAATGTATGCGCTTGCAAAGCAGCTCTGGACACTGCTAGCAACAAGTTAGATGGATGGTGAAGGTTCTCAAGGATTCAAAACTAAGATTGTTGTTGGATTAAGGTTGCACCACACGTGTTGCAGCTTGCCCATGCAATCCAGGAGGAGTGCTAGTTGCAGGGCTAATAGGTCCTGCAGCTAATGGGACTGAAGGCAGGTGGATAGAAATTGGAGGAATTTGACCAGCATGCACAACAGTTGAATTCACCAAAATTGCTTTTGCATGCTGCATTGCATTTACATATGATGCTAATCCACTGTTGTGAGTTCTAACACCAGAGGATAGTGCCATATACAGGCTTAGTCCACTTGGACTGCTCATCCCTTCTGCCATATTGACTCTTGAATTTTTCAGGCTTCCTGAAGCCTGACATATAAAAGATGTGTGAGGAGGAGAAGCATTGAAAGGGTTTCTGTTTTGAACAGAGGATGTACATAAATTAGCAGGATTTCGTAACATTTGAACTCCATTTATCTTCTCTTGATCAAGACATCTGTGCTCAAAAGTAGTCAAACAATCAGTAGCCTATCAGAAAAAGACATATATATGACACACACTTGGAAACGTCTGTGTCAACATATTCATAATCACTTAATAGGAGTTTCACCTACATTTTTTTTGCTCTGCAGGATTTTCAGATACATTTGTAAATGTTTACTTATATTATATTGAGAATGTAGAACTGCATGTGGGCTACCTGACTGATGTTGGGCACTATACTTTGCATGTAAATTGACTCCAAGAGATCTAACAGGATTAATCTTTGTGGGGCTACCACCCAACATTAATGTTGGAGAGGCAAGCAAAACTGTCCCAGAATTGGATGATGTTGATGAACCTGTTTGTATTTGTTGTTGTTCCTGTTGTTGACGCAGATGAGGATTACTGAAATATGTTTGTGGGGAATTTGACCCTGCATTTTCTGTTTCTGATGGAGTGTCGATACTTGATGAGCAGATTGAGGTGAAAACTGCAATTGCTGTACCGCTTGCTGCTGCACATACGGACTACAGGTAAAAAGAAATTGTTGTGGATTGAGGGAAACTGACCGTTGTGGCCGTTGCTGGTATTGTTGCTTTGCAGATTTTCCTGATGAGCTTTGAGAGATATGCGAAGGCCCCAAAACAGATGGTGTGCTCCTACTGCCGACTGGAGATGACTTTTTGTTAGAGATAGGAGCTATATATTTCTGCTGTGAGATGGGTCCTTTGCTCCCAGTTGCATTCCTTAAAATTGGTATTGTCACAGACTTCGAAACTGGAGGTGACCCAACTACTGAAATGGGCACAGAAATTGTTGAAGGCAACCTTGGAGCCATGATAGAGGCAGAAATAATCATTTGATTAACTGGTGGTTGTCCAGAACTCTTTGTAACAAATGAAGCTTGAGATGGGGCAAATAGACTTGCCCCTATCTAGGGTTTCCCTGTTGATTTCGTCCCTGCTGCAAAAAAAAATTCATTGTAGCGAGAGCAGCTTGAGATGGAGCACCTGCAGCCGTGAGCATAGTTGATGACATTCTGGGACTTATTTTCCACTAATCACACCGTTGTCCCTGTTTCAGATTCTAGCTTGTAAAAGGTGGAGATGCTTGAGATGCTTGAAGCTTCCCAGTTCGATCCCCATAACTGGATAGAGTGGTTTGTGCTGAAGCCACTGGGTGTGGTAAAGTTTGGTTAGGCACAAATTTTGCACGACCCACAGTCTGCTTTTTATTTTGATTCAATTACTGGAAGAAAGGTAGCAGAGTATTGCTATGGGAAGAACTGCCAGTGGGAAGATATTTTGATTCAATTGCTAGGAGGAAGGTGGCTGAGTATTGCTATGGGAAGAACTTCCAGTGGGAAGAGAATGGCGGCTTCCATTACCAAATAGACTCTGCGACATTTCTTCCCTCACCAGAACTAGTGCTTTGAGTTCTCTGCATTTGTCCGGAACGTTGTGGTTGTGGACCAGATTGAATTGTGTTTTGTTGCACCTGGGCTACCATCTGGTGCCTTGCAGAATCGGACTATGACACGGGATGACCTCGTACCATAGGAGGAAAAGCCAAGAGCCCTGGGCTTTGGGTCAATGCAGCACTTGCCCGAGCATGAGATTGGCCACTAACCTCAAACACTTTGGAACATCTCCATGATGTTGCTAAATAGTGTATACTGAAGCAAGCAACCTAGCACACCTGAAACTCCAAATAGACACAGATAAAGCAGGAGAACCCTAGCACGCCTGAAACTCGAAATAAACACAAATAAACAGCAGGAGCCCGCAAAACTAGAATAAACACTTGGAAGACGAATACGACGACGAATCTCTATAAAGATGGTGACCACGTGTCAAATTTCTATTTGCATGAAGGAGTAAAATAAAGGCATTTGATTGGTTGGGGTGAACAGTGTTTGCCCACCCCAATTCAGCAAAGAAAACACCTATCAGCGTAATTATAATATTTATTGGTAATTGTTATGAAGGGTCGCACCAATAGGTGGGAATGTTGGCAACATATCCACCTCCAATAAGCCTAATGTAATGAACCGAACCACAA
Source organism: Pinus albicaulis (assembly GCA_034641835.2). Taxonomy (NCBI): domain Eukaryota; kingdom Viridiplantae; phylum Streptophyta; class Pinopsida; order Pinales; family Pinaceae; genus Pinus; species Pinus albicaulis. Next base: position 478,780,337 of record CM076570.1, on the reverse strand, counting down.
AATGCACCAATAAACTGCACAATGAATAGTGGTGTCAAGACGTATTGATTGGCTTTGCCTTTCATCATACAATCCATACGACGACAATTTTATGAATGGTACGACTATGCAGTGACCCATATGGTGACGAGGGGATGGCATCGAGACAACACATAATGGCGGTGGTGTGTGTGTTCAATTTTATTTTTTTTCAAATAAAACTTCGAATTTTTTTTCTTTTTGCTTATAATATATCTGCTCTCTTATCATCTTTTTTTCTTTTCCTCATTTTTTAATCTTTTTTTCTTTTCCTCGTCAATGGTAAAGGACTAAGTTTTTTCTTTTGGTAAATTAATATTTTCAATGACCAAGGGCTTGAGCATCAACAAGAGCTGCAAGATGGAGGAACTCCAAAAATCTTTGTATGGCTACGACAATGAAATTTTGACCAAGGCTGAATGTCCAAAGGTTGGGATTGGAGAATGTGGCTCTGATACCAAATGATAAGAACTTTGTTCATCAGGGATTAGAGATAAAATAAAGCATATTAAGTGAATATGCTTATGTAAAAAACTTTCACTTTACTGAGCAAAATAAAGCATATTAAGTGAATATGCTTAGGTAAAAACTTTCACATTACTGAGCATGAAGGTAAGTCATGTCCAGTGTCTACTTCTTTATCAGTAAGCATATACCAATATTCATGTGAATGGCAAAAAAATAAAAATAATTAAAACACTGTGTCAACCTTTAAACACTGTTTCAACCCTACCCTATAGTGTTAATACATTTAATATGAATCCCAAACCCTAAACACTCCAACATTATTCAAACGCACTTCTATCCATCCTAAACCCCAAACACTCTGATCGTTATTAAGTGTGTTAACATATTTAATATGCATCTGAAGCCCTAAACACTCCATGCATTATATGCATTTCTATCCATCCAAAACCCCAAACACTCCATCGTTATTCAATGCACTTCCTAGCCATGCACTATACCATTTTCTATTTTCTTCTCTAACCTTTTATTGCTACAAATGGGAATTCATTCAATTGCATTCGCAATCCTCTACATTCAATTTGACATTTGTGGTGCTGCAATGGCTTTCTTATGGTGTTGGAGAGAAATATATCGTATTCTTAGAGGATTAATATAGTGATTTTAAATAAAGCTGATTGTGTTTGGGTTTTAGAGGTCTTTTGGGTTGAATTTCTTCTCCTTGTACCAGTTATCATGTTATCATGAACAGTTTTCCACTTTTCAATGTTTCAAAGTTCCATTGCGAATGTTTAGTTCATTTAACGATTGAATTATTCAGGAGTACCACATTGTATATTGTACTCTAAAATTTGGGGGAACATCAACATGTACAGATACATGTCTCCACGCACTGGCATCCCAACATACAGAAAACTTCGTGTAGCATTGATATATCATACATAAGTGACATACAGGACCGTTCCATAATTAATATTATTTAAGGGCATTACAATGGAGAGCCACAAAGCACTGAAAGATGCACCATAGTCTGGAGAAAAGATTACGAAAATCATGTAGAGCACAATAGAGCTTGCAATGTTTGTCTTGGAATTAATTAGACTTTTTTACTCTTCAACTAGACTTTCTTTTCCTTTGCTTTTTCCTTTTCCTGTGAATCTTCTTTATTGTGCAAAAGTTATAGTAGCAATGAAGGGATACAAAAAGGTGGTTGCGAAAATAATGGTCCACTTGGGGTGACCAAATGATCAAATCTAGCAAATAATTTAGGGTTAAAGATGAGGTCGATCCTCAATCTGAAAATTAATAGCAATTTTCAAGCCATTTTAATACCATGTCAACTTTTCCATATTCATGCTGAAGGAAGCGATTCAAAACTTTCCGCATAGGAATCCTCTTAAATTTTTGACAAGGAAAAAGTTACTGTGAGTCTTGAGAATAATGGTCCATCTTGAGGTGAACAAATAATCAATCTAGCAAATAATTGAAGACTAAAGATGAAGCTAGTCCTCAAACCAGAAAATTACATAAATGATGAAGCAAGCAACTTGTCCATTTTCAGGAGAGAAGGAAACAATTCAAAATTTTCCATATCGGAATTCTCTTACATTTTTGACAATCTGAAAATTGCTTCAATTATGTCATCACAAAGTCAATTGTACCTGTCAGCTATTAACAGCAGAATCAGAACCCAAATCCTGATAATTTAGAGATGTAATACAATTACAAATATCAGCTTAGCCTCAAATGTTCTTCACAGGAGTTTCTGATCATCAGAAACCTTGCTCTGAGGGATAAACTGCAGGCTTTCAGCCAACCTCAAAACTTCAAAAGAAGCTGGGGTCTCCCAGATAATAACCACAATTGGAGATGTGGCAATAGCTTAGCTGCTATGCCCATGTTTAAATTCATCCTTGCCTTACTTTGCTTTCAGACAGAGATTGAACCTTAATAACTCCATTGAATTGAACTGCTGAGACTCGAGTCCTATATTCAAATATTAATCAATAAATGAGTCTCTCAACCCAGTTTACCATGAACAAATTTGATTTCCCTTTTCTTGACATATTCCATCAGATGATTTCTGAATCACTCAACAAGAAGTTTCTCAACCAAGTTTGCTGTTAACGAACTCCATTGCCTTTATCTTCACATATTCAATCCGTGATTCCTCGCCTTGAGATATCTCATAATCAAGGTACTTCTTGAAGAGAAACTGTAAAAAACATCAGTGCCATGGATTTGAATTCTTTTCTACAGAAAAATGCAAAACAGAAAACAAAAGCAAATTCTGCACAGAAATATGACCCACCATATTGGTTTCAGTGCCATAAATATGCCAAATACATTACCTTCATTTTCTTAGGAGGCAAATCCAGACAAGTGACCCTTTCTAAAAGGGATCGAATGACAGATGCATCTCCTCTGCAAATTTCCTACATCACATACGAAAAAGCACAGTTATATACCAAAAAATGGCAACTTGCAACGAAGAAGAATTTGTGGTATAAACAACTAAACAGCCTCATCGAACAATAAATTCACATTGGGTAACCCGCTGCAACTATGCATCTCAAATTGAATTTATGAAATATATCCTGAAGAAATAAATTTTCCTAATATGAAAAACACGTTGCACCTTGCACACTACCTGGTCAAGATACACACTCCATAGATCTGTTCTCTTAGGGTAATTCCTTAACACTCCTTCAAACAGTAATCGTGCTCTTTCAGCTGAACCAATTTTAAATTCAAGAACTGCAGCGCGTGAAATGAACTTAATGTGCTTATGACGTGGAAGACTAACTAATGCACGATTCAAAATCATTTCAGCCGCATCACTTGCTTGCTTTAACAGGTTTTGAAGATTCCTCAGCCACACCTGGGACCACAAAATTCAAGGTTCAGTAACATACACAGAATCCAAACTGGAATAAATAGCCCACCATTCATTGCACCACCAAAAAATTTTGAGAAGAAAAAACAAACTTTACTCGGAAAATAGAAAAATGGAAGAACACAATGTAAAACTCCAAAGAGCAGTTCCAAATACCTTGGCAGACGTTTTGAATTTTTTTGTCATGGCTTTAAGTAGTTGATCAGCCATTTCTTGTTGTTCAGTCCTTTCATACATTCCCAGTAGAGCTAGGTGAACTTTTTTGGGGTCACAATATTGTAGTGCTCTCTGGAAGACTTTTAGAACAGCCTCCTATAATGAATCACCAAATAGTTAGATCCAATGGAAGATTACTTTTACAACAATAAAAGAATGCATGCTTCCTGGTTACAACAAGAAATGAGTTGAAAATCAGAGTGCGCATTTGGTGGAATGCCATACACATGTTCAAGATTAAAAAGGGCCACCCAAACATTTAGCTTTTCTTCTTCCTCCTTGAAATTTATTGTTTGCAAAGCCCTGCCATACAAATAGCATTTCCAATCATTTTCTGTTGTTTTTGAAATGTTTATATTCTTGAAGTGTGTAAATTGTTTCTAGTGACCATTTCTAATTTACCTTTCAGCAATGGCACGTGCCTTCTCAACATCTGCAATGGAGAACAGGAAAGCCATGTACTTGATCCAAACAAAGCTACTATTTGGAGATGCCCGCACCAACTGCTCATATCCATCAACACTATCTGGTGCTTGACCACCTTCCAGACGTTTCTGTTCAGCGGCTCTGATCTCTAGCTCCCTGAACACAGGCACATTTGAGAAACATCATGCATATCAAATTTCATATCAAATTCAAATACCATTTTCATTTGAAAAATGTGGCTTTGCACAAACCATCCCACCTCTTTTCTTTAAGCTTCTTCTTTGCTCACTTGGTCAACTTTTTGTCATCCTTGCTTTCTATTCCAGAAGGCTCGTTATCAAGATGCTTTCTCATGTCAACAACTGCATCCCCAGACACATCTGCCTCTGTATCAAAGTTAACTTCCAAGGGAGGTACAGAATCCCTTGATTCAAATTCTCCTGCTAGTCCCGGGGAATTCAAAATGTCAACTGTCAAATTCTTAGTTTCACCCCAATCATTTTCTTTGGATAAAACCTGCATTATATTGCATGTGAACACGACAATGCTACTGTTAGTGTGAAAATTGGTGCCACCATATAGCCTGTGAATGAGATTTTAAATGCATGGATGGGTTGTGTAAACTGCAAAACTCACAAAAAGTGACATCACTGAGATGCCTGAAAATTCAGGGAGATGAGTTGTGGAGAAGCTTTAGTAATTGCAACCAGGTTTGATTGCTACAGTCAAGGGTGACTAAGTGTCTCTAAGGATGGGAGAGCTCTGGATGACGTCATAAGCATTGCAGATAGGATTTACAAGTAAGAACAGTCATGTAGATGATGTAAATTTTAAATCAATATTAGCTAATCTGACGAAGCAGATTTGCAAGTAATGACATCTTAGGAATGCAAAATGGAACCCAAGCATGATGAACACCCAAAAAAGGCTGCATATTGACAAAAACTATTCAGAGTGATGTAACTCCAAACAGGTATGTAGTTAGGCTGAAAATCTAAATATTCAAAGGTTTGGAAAAATTAAATGCTGCGATCGGAGGACACAACGACAGTGGACACAGAACATCTAAAGTGGGTAGTTAGCTGTGCCCATGCAAGGGAAAATCAGGCCAATCACTGAGAGTAATTTTGAAACGATGATGAGTAGATTATAAACTTAGAATAAGCTAAATAGGTTAGCTGAAAAGCTCAAAGCTTCAACCAAAACAGTCGATTGAAGTACACTGATCTACAAACACATAACACTGAAAATTCAAATAGCAAATACACAGATCTGAAACTCTCAACACAGTTGCCTTCTAATCGATAATTGAAAGAAGAAAATACACTGCAATAGTTAGAATAAACTCATTACCAACACAGTGGTCTGTTCTGCATCTACTTTATAGGATAGGGAAAAGAGGGAGAGTACAATGAATTTAGACACATGCAAAAGCCTAAGCAGTTGACTGTATCAATCCCTAGCCCTAATCTGATCACCCAGTGCACCCTAGTTGCATAAGATGAGAATGCCAAGTAAGTGCGCCTCAACTAGAAAATGCATTAGAGGATGCAAACATGCATCCCTTCCTTGAGATCTGTGCCCTCCTACTAACAATAGATTGTGCATGCTACTAACAAAAGGAAAGCCCCAATAGTAGAAAAAATTTATCTAAAACTGGAAATGCTAAATCTGAAATAGCATCTAAGCTCAAGTTAAATGAAAGATGGCGCATCCATGCCAAAGCTCCTACTAACAAAAGGAAAGCTACGATAATAGAAAAAAATTCTATCTAAAACTGGAATTGCTAAATATGAAACAGCATCTTCACTGGAATTAAATGAAGGTGGCGCATGTTCGCTGAAGGAATGCATGCACCCTCTACCAAACAACAGTATCATTGTATCCTGCACCCTCATTCAACCTGTTCATCACTGCTGTAAGCAAAGGCTGAAGGTGGCAACTCTGTTGTCCTCTTTTCTGTGCCATCTCTGGGATTATTACTAGTTGAGCGACAGGTATAACTCAACACTCCCTGTTTGAAAGGAAAGTGTTCTCCACCAAACAGTCTCTCCCTGATCATCACTGACTTCTCCTTTGCCAAGGGTTTAGTCAAAAATTTAAAAATCTGCAGGTTGTGAATCTGATGGAATATCGTGTAGGGTCATTGCACCCTTCTGAATTTTGTCCCAAAGTAGATGGTATCAGCTGTCTATGTACTTGGAGCAATCACAGGACAATGGATTCTCAAAAAGTATGATACAACTCTAATCGTCACAGTATACCACAGTAGGCTCCAAGCCCTGATTGGTCAACTTCTAAAGCCAGAAAACTTCACAACTAGCAGAGTTAGCTGCCATGTATTTTGCCTCTGCCAAACTAAGGGCCACTGCTACCTAGTTCCTGCTGAACCAAGGTATCACACTTGAACCCAAACTGAAACGAAACACTGAAGTACTCTTACTTTCCCCTGCATTTCTAGAATCAACAAAACAATTCGGCATCAACTCGCCACCTCCTACACATCTCAGACCATAATGCACTGTGCCCTTTAGGTCACCAAGCAGATCCTTTGCAACACACAGTGAATCTGCCTCAGCTCAACCATATAGTGGCTCAAGGTGTTTACTGTAAAACATTGTCAGGGCTGAAATTCACCATATATATAACGGAAACTACTAACTCCCTGTAGATCAATGTGTAATCCAGATTTGGTATCACAGGAGTAGCATAGGCTTACTATCCATCATCTAAAATCCCTTCGAAATTCTCAGCTGCATACTTACCCTAACTGAAGAAGACCTCACCCAGACTGCCAAATCTCTAGAGCCAAAAAATAGTGCATAAGATTGATGCCCCTCATGTTGAATATGCACACAACCTCTCTCTTGCACTATGCCATGATCTTTTCTAAACTACTTCTAACTATCAAATCATCTACATACAGGACTAAAACAATCAGATCAGATTAATCAAATAAATGATAAAGATTGGGATCTGTTGCAATATTAGTAAAGTACTCATCAATCCTTGAGTACTGTTACCACTCAAACTAGCAGGGGCTCCTAAAGGGGATCATTGGAGGGCTACTACCAGATTAAGGGCAACAAATGGAGCAATAGCCCACTGTCACCTCGGCTAAGGTTCCCTACTCTTTACAGACTTTCACCGATGGGAGGAGACCCGATATAATAAGGACCACAAAATAAATAGACAATGATAGGGTGAGGGGTGATCCTAAGGGCCTATTCACGAGAGAGGCTCAGATATATAGCTTGCTTGCTTTAGAAGGCAAGGTTGAAGGCTCTCAAGGAAGGGCACAAGGGGAATTTCAAGGTTAAGGTTTAGGGAATGTATCTTATAATGGAGGCATTTAAACCCTAAAAATTATTGTAGAGACTTGGATTCCAAGTGGTCTTTGAAGAATTACTCTTAATGGCTTGTCGGACCACACGGGACCAAGTGAGCCTGGGGGGTAGGTCAAGGGGGGAGGGTTTAGCAACCAATGATGTACTTGACCTATTCCAAAGGGGAAAGGGACCAAACTTCAAAGAATGAAGTTTCAACACGAGACAAGGTGAGGATCCCAATGAGGTCTTTGGCCTAAGGAAACCAAGGGCAAGATTGATCTTGAGGCTAGGGTTTGAGGTATATCACAATCCCACCATTGGAATTGCTACAAGACTGGAGGGTTCCTAGGAGAAACCCCAGCGTGGAGGATGCCAAGAGATCGAATTTTCCAGTGGGTGGTTTGCAAGATAAATGATGCCCTAGGAGACCTAGAGGGCTAGACCTAGAAAAGAGAAGGTGAGAGAAGGAAAATAATTTGAGGTGATCACCTTTAGGGTGGACCAGTGCCTAGTCCTTTGGGAAGATTTGGAGTTAAGAGTAATTATGACTATGGACATTCAATTTTCTATGTCGAGGAGGCCTCAAAGACAACTTCGCATAGCATTAGGGCATCAGCAAAAGCAGCTTCAAAAACTTGATACTTCGTTTTGCAAAATAAATGGCTTATCAAGATGAATTTCAATGAAGAAGCATCTCTAGGAACATTCTTTCATAATACATGGCCCATACATGAAGCATCACTATCTAGAAACCAAATTTCCACAACTTCGCATAAATGGATGCAGTGAATTAGCCCTATTATAGCTAAATCCCAGCAACAATGTATGTGACAAAATATGAAGAGAAAATAACATTAAATTGTACTTGCACATATTAAGAGTATATCCAACCATCAAAACTTTGCCAATCAAAAGCTCCAAGACAACAGAGAATAATCCAAACATCAAAATTCATTCCATTCTCCAAAAATCCGTCCTCCAAAAAGGATAGAAAAGTTCTCTAAAGAGACACAAGTCCAACCAAGTGATGATGCTAAAATGAATTCACATCACTTGTATTTATACATTTCTAATGAGTTTGATTTAGCTAATTAGGCCTACATTAGCGCCTAAAATAAAAATAATGTGCAAAATAACTAACTTTTGGTGACAAGCCCACAAAACTAGCTCATAAACAACAGAATAAGCCTCTCAAGAGGTCGAATGATGAATAATACATGTCGTTGGGCCCTCTAAGTAGCCTGATGAAGTCCATAAGTGCCATAATGATAAATAGGACTCCCAAAAGTAGTGGACAAGGGGTTGGCCCCTTGTTCTCCAAATAATAAACCTGCGGTGCTCCCAATGGTTGTGGGAGCACACAAGTAATCTCATGGGTCTCCAAGTAGATCAAAGATGCTTGTAGACCATCTATAAGGGCTCAGATGATGGTGTAAGTGATGCCACATCAGCATACAAGTCTTGGGTCAGCTGCCAAGTGCATGGTACAACTGTGGGGCATGTTGGGCATGGTGAACCAGGTGCATCTTCCTCATCCAATAAGTGAGTCTCGAGCAATCTATGAACATCTTTGGGGATCCATGGAATGTTGTCAACTACTGTGGAAGCCCATGGCACTCTACACACACCCTATATGTGCCAATGTATCCCTCTGGAGGGTGAGGACCCCGTATAGGGAAACCAAACCCAAAATAGAGACCATCTGCAATCCTGCATAAGATCCAATGTGTCCCCTAGCCTTCCAGTACAACAAGTCATTTAAGGAAATCAAGTTGAAGAGTTTACAAACCATGGACAACGGGTGGACACTTCATAATGGCATGCCCTTCCATAGTGGGCTTTGGCATGTACTAATGTATCCAAGCTCCAAAGGGGGTTAACCAAGTACCCTATTAGGTGGTTTCTACCTTTAAAGGGGATAGTATGTTCAAGGTACATCCTTCAAATGGTGGTGGCATGTGATAAAGAGATGAATGGAGCAGGGAGTGAAAGGGGCAATTTTGGGCCACAAGTCGGGGTACAAGGGTAGCTAGTAAAAGGAAGCCCACACTTGGGTATATGGAGTATAAAAACTCAGAATTAACAGAAGTATGTATATATTATTGATAAAAAGATAAGATGATTTATAATTGGGAGAGACCAAGGCTTTAAATACAGCCTTATGGTGTCTCTTGGTGAAGGGGAGTGATCTTTGATCCCTTTTGCTTAATAAAACCTAAGACAACCTAAGACAATTACATTTAATAATAATTAATAATTTGTACATAACATTACCTTCCTCTCAAAAGATGCTTTGTCCTCAAAGCATAAGTAACGACAGATGTTGTTGACGAAATGCTTCAGTTTCCCAAGAGGCTTCTTCTTCCAGTAAATCCTTCCACTTGATTAAATATTTCGTGATTGCACGAGATCGAAGCTTCTTTTCTCTGATGAATATGATACTTTCTGGCTCTAAAATGACCCATCCTTCATCATCAAAAAATGGAAGTGTTGTTTATTCTGACTGATGGTCACCGAGTGGCCTTTTTAGGCAGGATACATGGAAGACGTTGTGAACACGACTTTTCTCTGGAAGGCTTAAGCTATAAGCGACTTGGCTGATCTTTTTGTTGATTGATATGGTCCATAAAACTTTGGTGCTAATTTATGTTTCCCTTTTTGTTTCAGGGACAATTGCTTGTATGGCTGGAGCTTGACAAATACCCATTCTCCAACTTCAAATGATCTCTCAGTTCTATTGCGGTCAGCATGTTGCTTCATACGGTTTCGTGCATTATTCAGATTTTCTTTTAGGATTTGGATGATTTTTTGGTTTTCTTCTAGTTGGTTTTTAACTGCTGGTAGATTTGTCTGGACTGAAGCTAGATCTTTCCATTTCGGGGGTTCGTATCCATATAAAGCTTGGAATGGAGTCATTTTTGCCAATGTATGGTAAGTAGAATTATACCACCATTTAGTGAGATGCAACCATTGAGCCCACTTATTTTGTTTTTTTGTAGCATAACAATGTAGGTAAGCTTCCAAACATTTATTGACAACCTCTGTTTGTCCATATATTTGTGGGTGGTAAGCGGAGCTCATGTTTAGGTAGATTCCTATATGGCTGAACAATTCTTTCCAAAAATTACCCTTAAATTTGGCATCTATGTCGCTCACAATGACTTTCGGGAACCCGTGTAGTTTACAAATATGTTTGCAAAATATCTCAACAGTTTGCTTTGTTGAGTCTCTTTTCTTTACAGCAATAAATGAGCATATTTAGTGAGTCAGTCGACTACTACGAAGATCTTATCCTTTCCATCAGATACAGGTGACCCTACAATAAAATCCACTGATATTTCTTCCCATTTCTAATTTGGAATGTTTAAGGGGTGAAGTAATCCAAGTGTCATAATATTTTCACTTTTATTTCTTTGACATTTGTCACATTCTGCTACATATTTCTGAATATCGTGACTCATACCCTTCCAAAAGAATGATTCATGTGCATTGTAGTAAGTTTTAAAAAATCCTACATGCCCGGATGACTGGGAATCATGTGACTCCTTGAGTATCTTTGATATAAACTTGGAATTTGAATTCAAATAGATTCTTCCCTTGTACCATAAGATATCATTTTTCCATTCAAATTTTGAGTTTCCTGGGATATTATTGATTATAGCAGTTATTTCTGGATCTTTGGCGTACCCACTTTGGATCTCATTAAGCCATTCAGGAACAACAACCGAGACTGCAAGTATTGTTGGTTCTTCATCCTTCCTGGATAGGGCATCTTCTACTACATTGTCTTTTCCCCTTTTATGTAATATCTCCATGTCGAAGGCAACAATTTTTTCAATCCACTTTTGTTGTTCTTCAGAAAGTGTTTTTTGTTGGAGGAGGTGCTGAAGACTGTTATGATCCATTCGAATGGAGAACTTACTCCCCAACAGATATTGTCTCCACTTGGCCAATGCGTGCATAATCGCAAGCATTTCCTTGTTGTATGTGGATTTAAGACACTCTCGTTTATTGAGCTTCCTGCTTTCAAAAGCTATTGGATGCCCTTCTTGCATTAATACTACACCTATACCGAATCCGGAGGCATCACACTCAATGATAAATGGTTTAGAGAAATTAGGAGTCGCCAATACAGGCATTAGACATCACTTCTTTCAATTCTTCGAAACACCTTCCTGCTTCCTCATTATATTGAAATGAATTCTTCTTTAAAATGTTTGTAAGAGGTGCAGTTCTGTGCGCATAGTTTTTAATAAATCTTCGGTAGTATCCTGTTAATCCTAAGAACCCTCTTAGCTTGGATATACTAATTAGTTTAATCCATTCCTTTATAGCCTTGATTTTAATAGGGTCCCCTTTTACTCCTTCATGAGATATTATGTGTCCAAGATATTCTACTTCTTCTTTTCCAAAGGTGCATTTGGATTTCTTAGCATAAAACTGATGCTCTTCCAATAGCGTAAGAACTATATCCAAATGTTGCAGGTGCTCCTTCCAGGTTTTACTGTAAATCAAAATATCATCAAAAAATACTGGTACAAATTTCCTAAGATATGGACGAAATAATTTGTTCATTGTATCTTGGAACGTAGCTGGTGCATTTGCTAACCCAAAGGGCATTACTTTAAACTCGTAGTAACCTTCGTGTGTTTGGAATGCAGTTTTTGGTATGTCTTCCAACCTGATTCTGATCTGGTAATAGCCTAACCTTAAGTCTAATTTTGAGAAGTATTTTGCACCATGTAGTTCATCCAGCATTTCATTGATAAAAGGAATTGGAAACTTATTTTTAATTGTTATCTTATTTAATCCTCTGTAGTCAATGCACAGCCGAAACGATCCATCCTTCTTTCTTACCAATATAACTAAAGTAGCATATGGACTCTTGCTTTTTGAGATGACCCCACATTTTAAAAGATCTTGGATTATCTTCTCAATTTCAACCTTTTGGTGATACGGATATCGATACGGCTTGATGTTGACAGGGTCTAATCCTGCTTTGACTTCTATTGTATGTTCAATTTCCCTATTAGGAGGCATTTTCATGGGCGGTTCTTGGAAAAAAATTTCGTGCTTCTGAATTAGCCCTTGTACTTCTAGTGACCCTTCACTGATCACTTTTGCAGATAACATTTCTAACTGGTGACATTGTACTATATAGGCTAGCGCTCCTTTTCGAATCATTTTCATCATCTGGGATGACGACACGATTTGATTTTCTGGTGCTTGGAATCATATAACTTGTGCTTCTGCCCTTTCCATTTAAAGCTTATAAACTGCTTTTGATGGTTGGCAGACTAAGTACCTAAGGTTTGTAGCCATTGGATTCCTAAGACCACATCTACTCCTAATGGTACGGTGTAGAATGGAGATTCTAAATTAAAGTCTTGAATCTGCAATTTGACCTTATGGCATTTCCCTACCTTCTCAATCTTCTTACCATCGGCCACCATTACCTTCATATTAGGTATGGGAAATGTAAAGATGTTGAGTCTTTTGGCCATGGTTGAATCTAAAAAATTGTGGGTGTTGTCAGTGTCGATGAGAACCATTACGTTGTTCTTCTTAATATGTCCTTTTAATTTTAGTGTCTGAGGTTGTGATATACCTGTCATAGCTTATAATGACACTTGCAAAATGCTTTCGTCATCTAGTTCTGGAGAGAACTCTATAGGGTGTCTTCCATTCCTTCTACATCTGATTCATCACTATTAGAGTCATTAGTTGCTTCACAGTTATACAGATTCTTTGTCTCTTTTCCTTTAGCACACCTATGCTTAGGGTCCCACTTTTCACCACAACGTTTGCACTTGCCCTCTCTCATCGTTTGCATTTCCACGTTAGATTTTTCTCCTTCAAGAAGATGTGGTGGGACACATTTTGTGTTATCTATATTTGTAGATTGAGGAAATCTTCATCTCGAATATACTCTTTCCGGCTTTGACCAAACTAACTTTTCGAATTTCTTTTCAGCAGCTTTTGCTTTTTGTCTTGCTAATTCTATCGATGTAATGTCATGAAGCTCAAGCTCTACTTTTATATGGGTTTTAAGTCCCGAAATGAAAGATTGGACTAAACGAGATTCTGACAATCCAGGTACTCGTGTCGCTAAGGTCTCCCATTCTCGAGTGTACTCATCCACATCTCCTTTTTGGCGCAATTTGATGAATGTTGAAAAGAACTCTTCTTCCTTGATACCTTGGAATCTTTTAAAAAATGCATCCTTAAATTTTCTCCAACTAATAGCAAGCGTCGTCTTTTTCCACCACATATACCAATTATATGCTTCTCCTTCCATTTTCATGAAAGCGTGCTTAATTTTTTCGTCATCACTGTCAATGTCGTAAATCTCGAAATATTCTTCGGCTTTATTAAGCCACACAACGCTCTTTTTTCATTACCATCGAACTTGGGTAGCTCGATTTTTGCTCTTCGATGATATGCTGCTAACGATGGAACGAAAAAGGGGTATTGATTAGTGAATGGCAAATGCATTCCAGAGCTGCTTATTTTGACAATTCACATTACTATCTTCTTGATGGTGTGGGGATGATGTTTTGGGAGAGTCGGTTTTTTTATAATGATCTGTTGAATTCCCTGAATCTGCTGAATTTTTCTGTTGAACATGTTCAATATTCTGGAATATTTGTTCTTGCGTCAACTTCATATTGTCACAAATAGCGGTTAGCACCAACATTGCTTTATTATGAATGTTTGTTGACTCATTATGGTTTTGCCCAATTTGTCTTTCTATCCAATTTGTCGTGTCTTGAAGTTTCTTGATATCGCCAAAATGTCCGGTAACTTTACCCTTGAGATCGACTAGTTTTTTGGTAAAGTCATCGGAATGATTAGTAATCTTACTCTCAAGATCAATCAATTTTTTGTGGAAATCGGCCATCGACATTGATGCAGCCATCGTGCGTGTATGAGGTGGAGTGTATTTATCCAGCTTACTCTTTTACTTAATTTGATCCTAATCATTTTTTTTTTTTAAACTTTACTTAGCCCTCCTTTTCTTTTTTTTTATGTGCGTGTATGAGGTGGAGTGTATTTATCCAGCTTACTCTTTTACTTAATTTGATCCTAATCATTTTTTTTTTTTAAACTTTACTTAGCCCTCCTTTTCTTTTTTTTTATTAAATTATATTAATTATATAATATATAGTTATAACATACCAATATTGTTATAATATATGTAGGAATTTACAGGGTAAGTTCCTTAGATCAAGAACCAAAATTCACTGTTCACAAACAGATCACAAATCAGTACACCAGTATAATCACGTGGTTAAAACCCTCAAAGAGGGAAACAGTCCACGGCCTAAGCCAACGTGGCCACTTCAGGCAATTTATTAATATAAAAAGAAAGGTTACATATGTTTCTCTCATAAATGGTGACCGGACAAATGACCCTCCATGCTCTTTAAATAGATATCATGGACCAATCGGGTGTTAAGCCACAGATCAAGTGTTGTTAATACCGAGGTGAGAGATAACCGTCGAATCACTACAAATCGTGACCGTCAGATTATAAGTTACAAATGTACATGGTAAAGAAACACACTTTACCTAACTCTACACTAGACTAAGTTATTCTTAACTATTTTCTATGTGTCGGAATATCCTAACATCCCCCCTTAAGAACAACTTGGGATAGGATTGAAGGATTTACAAAGGTGACACAAAAGGAGCCTATTTCCTATGTGTCGAAAAATCCTAACATCCCCCTTTAAGAACAACTTGGGATAGAATTAAAGGATTTACAAAAGTGACACAATAGGAGAAGGAAGGAAGCATTAGAGCCTATCCCCCCTTAATGACAACTTTCCTGAACTCCAAGTATGGAACGAAGTTTGGTAAACTTCGCTTCTGTGAGAGCCTTCGTAAAGATATCGGCTACTTGATTATTTGTTGGACAGTACTGCACTTCAAGAACACGACCATGAATGAGCTTTCTGATGAAGTGTATGTAGAATTCAATGTGTTTCATACGTTGATGCTAAACTGGATCTTTACATAGTTGAATGGCACTCTGATTATCATACCAAAGTGTAGTTGGATGCTGTTGATGAAGACCAAATTCAGACAAGATCTGACGAAGCCACATGGCTTCCTTGTTGGGTTCAACTACACCACGATACTCTGCTTCTGCTGAAGAAAGAGAGGTGACACTTTGTTTCTTACAAAACCAAGTAATAGGTTCTGAACCAAGAGTGAATACATATCCTGCAGTAGACTTTCGATCATCAGGGTCATCAGCCCAATCAGAATCAGTGAAACCAATCAACAATGGAGATGCTCCTGCACTGTAATGAATCCCGAACTGAACTGTACCACGAATATATCGAAGTATTCTTTTAGCTGCTTTCCAGTGACTTTCATGAGGTTGGTGCATAAACCGAGCGACAAGACCAACGGCAAAGGAAAGGTCAGGACGGATATGGGTTAGATACAGAAGTTTACGAACAAGTTGACGATATAAGGTAGCATCAACTTCAGGGGTAGTACAAGTGACTGAAAGCTTGACTCCAGACTGAAAAGGAGAAGGGGCTGGCTTACAGTCTTCCATGTGAAAGTGGTGTAGAAGATCACAGGCATACTTGGACTGGGAGAGGGTAATGCCTTAGATTGCAAGACTTGAAGTGTCCTAAGCCTATCATTTCAAACTTCTTTTTGAGGCTAGACTTCACATGGTTCATATGGTTTGGATCACTACCAGTAAGGATGAGATCATCAACATAAAGAACAAGGATGGTGAAGGACTTACCCACTTTCTTGGTGTAGACAGTGTTGTCAAAATGACAACTAGAAAAGCCATTATCTAATAGAAATCTATCCATTTTGGCATACCAAGCCCGAGGAGCTTGTTTAAGACCATAGAGAGACTTCCTAAGGCGACAAACAAGGCTAGAGTCGTTTTGGATAAAACCAAGGGGTTATTCCATGTAGATTTCTTCATGTAAATCTCCAAGTAAGAAGGCGGATTTAACATCCATCTGATGGACTTCCCATTTAAAGGAGGCAGCAAGGGAAAGAACAAGGTAGATAGAATTCATTTTGGCAACAGGGGAGAAGGTTTCAGTATAGTCAATGCCTTCAACTTGTGAAAATCCTTTAGCGACAAGACGAGCTTTATGTCTATCCACTTTTCCATCTAGTCCAAACTTTGTTTTGTAAACCCCTCTGCATCTGACAAGTTTTCTTCCTTTTGGAAGAGGAACAAGATCCCAAGTATCATTCGCCAATAAGGAACGATATTCTTCATTCATAGCTTCATCCCAAGCTGTATGACTGGAGGCTTCTTCAAAGGTTTCTGGATCAAGATTTTCTGGAACTTGAGCCAATAAGGAAGAAGCTCTTTTGAACTGAGAATGTGTACATCGTCGATCGGCAGGGTCACCTGCAAGAGAACCTGTTGCATCCCGAATAGAGCGGACCCATCTTGGAAGCGGTGGAGTAAAAGGAACAATTGCAAGAGATGGAGGAGGATTGTCATCCTCGCTGTCATTATCTGAACTAGAAGGAATGCTATTAAAAATAGAAGAGAGAGAGAGAGGTGGCACATATGCCGAATCAAGCTTGCAGGCAAAGGTGGCACACTCGCCGAACTAGGCTTGCAAGCCAATATATTTTCATCAAATTTTACATCTCTTCTAATGATTATATTTTTGGATTTTGGTTAAAGAAGTCTATATCCTTTCTTCAGAATATCCAACAAAAATGCATTTTTCACTCTAAGGTTCTAAGGCTTTATGTTTCGCATCTGGAATATGGGCCCAAGCATCACTTCCAAAAACACGATAGTGACTTACATTTGGTTTGATTGAGCTCCAAGCTTCTTCTAAAGTTATATTCTTTAAAACCTTAGTAGGAGTGCGATTTACTATGTAATTTGCACAGTTAATGGCTTCTGCCCAAAAATTGAGACCAAGTCCTTTAGATTGAAGCATACAATTAGCCATTTCTTTTAAGGTGCGATTCTTCCTTTCAGCTACACCATTTTGTTGTGGAGTGTATGGAACGGTATGTTGCAATTGAATGCCATGCTCAGTGTAGAAGTTGATAAATTTGTTGTTAACATATTCTCCTCCATTGTCTGATCTTAACTTAAGAATTTGATGTCCAGATTGTTTCTCAACAAAGGCCTTAAAGGCCAAGAACATATTAAAAACTTCACTCTTGAGTTTTAGAGTATAACAGTGCGTGGAAAATCATCAAGGAAAGTTAACAAGGCACAGCCGAGAGAAGAAACAACGGCGAGTGGACCGCATAAGTCACTGTGCACAAGCTGTAAAGGGGTTGAAACGTGCCAAAAGGCATGTTTGTTAAAGCTATCCCGATGATGTTTTCCGAGTACACATTCGGAGAAAACACCATCTCGGAAAGATACCATAGGAAGACATGTCACCATATTTTATTTACATAGAGTTTGAAGAGAGCGATAGTTTAAGTGACCAAATCGCTTATGCCAAAATTTTCTCATTTCATAATTATGAGCAACAAAAATGGAGGGAAGACATGATGACCCAAAGTTGTCAAACTTATACAACCTTGTGGAATCATCAGCAATGCCAGCAGCTAAAATATGTCTAAGATCTCTTTGAGGTCCTTGATTACAACATCATGAGGTGAGATTTCTATTATTTTCCCTTCACCTGAATGAGTAATCTGATAAACAGAGAGAAGGTTGCATGACAAGGTAGGGACACATAGTACATCATTAAACTGACCATTATCTAGGTGAATGGTTCAAGATCCTACAACACTAAGAGATCTATCATCACCAACATAAATATGTTTGGTGTTACAATCATTAAAAGAAGAAAATTGGGCTTGATTTTTGGCCATGTGGTAAGAAGCTCCTAAATCAATGAGCCACTCATGAGAATGAGAAGAAGGAGATACATTTAATGCATAACCAGATCTTGATGCTTGACAACCACAAGCGGAAAGTGCCATTCCTAAAGATGAGGGTGAAGAGTGCTCCAAATTGATGTTGTGCTTCTTCAATGCTGCTTCTAAGGCTTCCATCTTCTTAAAACATTTGGACTCTAAATGGCCATCACGATTGCAAAAGTTGCAATGTCTATCTGTCTTCTTTCCTTTGTTTCTATATGCCTTATCATTTTGGTGAGTTGCTTTTTCAGTTTGCAGCTGAAATTGATTAGGACCCTTGTTTGGTTTCGGACCATACTTTTTAGGATACTGCTTCTTGCGATTCTTTTGATACGATTGATGTTGGGCTGCTAAGGCTTTCTTAGAAGCGTTTCCAGAAGTGATAAGACCAAGGTGTAAGAGTTTTTCTTGTTCTCTTATCAAAGGATCACAAAAGGAATCAAAAGAGGGATTCTTGTAGGTAGTTCTTGAAGAAATGATGGCTTCTCTAGTGGAATGGAAGGCGAAAACAAATACAGAGTATGCAGGGCCAAGCTTAGCAAGAATGCAATAAATGAAGCTACCATCTTCCTTTTTGACCTTACAACCTTCTAAAAGAATTCTAAGGGTCTTGAATTTAGACAAAAAATCTTCAATAGATGAGAAATTATTGGGGTCCAAATTAAGCAACTCATTTTCAAGCTGATGGGCCCTGATTTGATTTTGAATGCCAAAGACAGTATTTAGCTTGTCCAGGGCTTCATGAGAGGTGTCAATGTCAAGGATATGAAATCGAAGATCTTGAGCAATGGACATTCCTATCAACCCTCGTGCTTGATCTTGTTTATTTTCCCATTTAGCAACTTTATCATCATCAGAAGGTTTAGTTTCTAGCCCTGTGGCTATTCTATAAAGCCCTTTACTTCTAAGTATATCTACCATGTGAGGTAGCCATTGGAAATAATTGGTGTTGTTAAGAATAATTGGGCATGCACTTTCCTTTTTTTTTAAAACCGAAGTTGAGAAAAGCTGAAACTAACTGCTCCAATGGAAAGATCTCGAAAAATTAGGCCGTTTAAAAAAAACGGCTCGAAAAATGGCTTTCGGATGAAGAAGTTATGCCTTTTGAAAATTTTATAGGTGTCGAATAGTTACAGGAACGGTTTGAAATTTGGTGATGAAGTTCAACTTTTTAAAAAAATCCAACCCCTTTTAACAAAAACTTTTTACAAAAAGAAGCTTGAGAAAGAAAGTTGAACTCAAGACCTCTATTCTCATAAACTAACTCCTCACCAAGTAAGATAGTAAAAGGATTTTGTTATTGTTTGAAAGGATTCTGTTGCATTTCGGTGTGCATGCCTTTTCCTATTCCTGCACAAAAAAACACAAAAAAAGAGCAAAAAAACGAAATGCAAGCCTTACGGCAGAATGTTAAATTTTCGTTTAGCCTTACCGGCAACTATCAATTTTTTCACTAATTCTGATATCCCGAGATCGCACAAAGACACGGGGAAAGAGCATACGTAGCAAAAAAAAATCCCTTTTCCTGTTTTTGGTTTGCCGAGATCGCACGCAACGCACAACAAAGAGCATACATAGAGAAGAGGGTATAGATCCGACAAATAAATAAAACCTAAAAACCGAAAATAAACAGAGGGAACTGAAATAAGCAGTACTATTAACAAATATAACTGCAAAACAGATGCTTTAGACCTCCAGATCTAAACTGTCATAACTTGGGCAGCCGGAAACCTTTTTGCATGAAACGAAAGGCGTTCCTCACTGTAACAGACACTCCAGACACAACAGAGTGGTTCTCCAAGCCCAAAAATATTCAGAAATAGTAGATCTACAAAACGACATTCGCATGCAGTCAAATTGGCTTCGGATTTTGATCAACAACGGACGCGGCTCTCAAAATAGCTCTGATACCATGTAGGAATTTACAGGGTAAGTTCCTTAGATCAAGAACCAAAGGTCACGGCTCACAAACAGATCACAAATCAGTACACCAGTGTAATCACGTGGTTAAAACCCTCAAAGAGGCAAATAGTCCACGGCCTGAGCCAACGCAGCCACTTTAGGCAATTTATTAATATAAAAAGAAAGGTTACATATGTTTCTTTCATAAACGGTTACCGGACAAATGACCCTCCATGCTCTTTAAATAGAGATCATGGACCAATCGAGTGTTAAGCCACGGATCAAGTGTCGTTAATACCAAGGTGAGAGATAACCGTCGGATCACTACAAATCGTGACTGTCGGATTATAAGTTACAAATGTACATGGTAAAGAAGCACACTTTACCTAACTCTACACTAGACTAAGTTATTCTTAACTATTTCCTATGCGTCGGAATATCCTAACAATATATAGTTATAATATATAACTATATTATAACAATTAATTATGTAATAACTTTAATACTTATACCAAAAATCGAAATTGAACCGATTTTGGACGAAGCGATAACGAATGACGACACGATATTATGTTTATGAATGTGATGTCTATTCGAACGTTGGGTGTCGAGGGAAGTGAGACAGTCTGTGACGACAAGCAATGGTGAAACGGCGATCAGGACAGAGGTGGACAGGACAGTGCAGGTAACAGTGTAAGGTGGTGACAAGGGCGTGACGACGGAGATAGAAGGTAGATAGGACGTGATGACCGATAGGACAGTGAATGGAACGGTGAAGGCGGAGGTCAACAAAATGAGCACAGCGGGAAAGAATTAGAAGTCAAACGAACAGGGAACGCGGGTTTAATGGTGGAAGATGGGGGAGACGAGCAGTGCGAAAAGAATAATGGGCGGCAGAAATCATATGGCAGAACTGTGCGTGCGGGGTGGTAGCAAATTAAGACAGGAGGTTAGGTGCGCGGAATGACAGTGAACTGTGTGGACTGCATGAACTGTGTGGACAGCAGCACGCAGAAAAAAACCTCAGTCTATTTCTCGTCAGTTGAGTGGCTGAGCCCCAAATGATTTGCGGAGAAAATACAGGGGCAAAGGCGGCAGAATGTAACCCTTAGCAGCTGGATGACAACAACAGAATCTGAGGAGCGAAATCGCTCTGATACCAAATGGAGTATAAAAACTCAGAATTAACAGAAGTATGTATATATTATTGATAAAAAGATAAGATGATTTACAATTGGGAGAGACCAAGGCTTTAAATACAGCCTTATGGTGTCTCTTGGTGAAGGGGCATGATCTTTGATCATGCCCTTTTGCTTAATAAAACCTAAGACAACCTAAGACAATTACATTTAATAATTATTTATAATTTGTACATAACAGTATATAATGTATAGGAGGGAGCAATCGTGGTGCATGAGATACCTCGGCCTTGATTTTTCCACCCTTCTTTATATGTATTTTTCCTTTTATGATTTTTCTTTGATTCAATGCTCGGGGCTCAAGGATAAGAGCACGATGTGTAAGGTATAGCAGTGCGTACGCCCTTTATGGTAGGGTGGTTCATTGCCCATCAGGGGTTGGGACAATCATGGGTTCCAGAATGATAGAGAAACTCATCTAGGGCCTATGGAACCATGGTGATGGCCATAGGTATGGGGTAGAGCTCATGCATTGGCTTTTACCCACGTTCTAAATATGTTTGTCCCGACCATCGTTTGCATCTTGTGGTACATTTTCCTGTTGAATGTGGCCAATTATGCTTTTACTTCTTCTTTTCAACTGCATCAACCTTTGGGACATCGTTCCAAGCTCGATCCAAGGTGTGGGCAAGGGAAAGGGGAGGCTAACCCTATGTGGACCTAGTGGAGAAATATGGACCCAGGTGGGAATCATAATGAATGGGGTTATAATGAACGGAAGGGGAGTGATGTATGTGAACAGGGAAGCAGGACCACGCCACCAAAATTAGGGTTTCCCACGTAATACCATCCTTAAAGCCCAAAGGTCAATAAGAGAGTTCCCACGGGACTAGGATCCAAGGGTGACATCTTAAAGAGGTCTAAGGGACAGGAGCACAAACCTAGCCCACTATTTCCGCTGAATCCCCCCATTAATCCATGCCCAGAAGTGTCCATGATAAGCAAACTACAATACTCAATTACCAAATGACAGGGCATATCGTTAGGTTCGGGAGGCCCACCTTCAAACATACCATCATGACAGATGGGTGAGGGGCCACATGGTTGGCTTAGGTAGCGGAGAAATAGCGCAACGAGCTAGTTGGTGGCTGCACGGGGCTGATGGTTGCCAGCTGAGGACCATCTTGGAGAAAATTCTCTTAGGGATATCACCCACAAAATCGTGGGTAACAAGTACCATGCATGAATTGCCTTCTTGAGCCCATAAAGGGCCTTATCAACTGCATAAATGGGTCACACGCCCATGCACCTCAAAACCTCTAGTTTGATTTGTGTAAATCTCCTCCTCAATCAGTCCACTCACCAATGCAACCTTAACATACATCTACTATAGATGGGTCACACGTCCATGCACCTCAAAACCTCTGAGTTTGATTTATGTAAACCTCCTACTGAACCAGTCCATTCAAAGATGCATACATGGGTCACATGCCCATGCACATACATATGATATAGAGACCAACCAAAAATTGATAATAAGAACATGATAGTCATTTGGAGGTGTGCCTGATGTCTGCAGTGAAGGTCTCCTCATAGTCAACTCCTCCTATCTTGAGGAATGTTTTCACTCTGAACCAAGCCTTGTACTTCTCAACATTGTCAAGCCTTGTATTTCTCAACAATGCCATCAGTTGCATGCTTCACCTCGTAAATGCCCTTGGAGTCAATCAATGACTTCCTTTCTGGTTGTGGCACAATCTCTCCACAAATTTGTTATCATGATGGACTTAATTCCTCCACCATACCATCTCACCACACCTTCTCACCTATTGGCTCCCCAGAACCAGAAGGCTTTGCATCAATAATGAAAGACATGAGTGCCATATAATTAGGAAACAACTTAGGAGGATAACTCACCCAAAAAGAGTTTTGAGCATCTACCTCCTACAATGTCTAGATAAACCACTAGCCATCTTTGTTGAATGGAAGATACTATAGCATTGATTCCACCTCTTGTTGAATTCTTAGTTGAACTGAGAGGGGGGGGGTGAATCAGTTCAATACATACATGAGCTTTTTAAATTTTCATCAGCTTATTTACAGCTAACTTTTGTACTCAACCTTAGTATATGAACATTCTTAATATGTTGCAGCAAGTATTAAATTAATGTGACATTAAACTTATTATGAGAGCAGTTAACATTAAGCAGATTTGATAAATCATCTCAGCACACAGGCAACACAAATAGAGACAGCAAATATAAGTGGAAACCCATAAAGGGAGAAAACCACATCTTATTATTGTTGTGATGCAAAGGCAAGCTCCAACTCCCTCTCACCACTGTTTTTCTGCAGGCACCAACCTAAAGGAGGCTCCAAACTCAATTCTGCAAGCTACAACTTGCAAGGAGGCTTCAACTCCCTTCAATTTTTCTACAGGCACCAACCTACAGGAGGCTCCAACCTCAGTCAGCTACAATTGACAGCTATCAAGCTTCAACTTGATAGGGAAGCTCCAACTTCCTCAATTTATCACAAGAAGTGTTTGTTGATTTACCTCAGATATCAACTCTATTCTGTAGCATCTCTTTCTGCTCCTCTCTTCCTTATCTTCTCTGCCTCAATCTTCTATACTTTTCATTCTCTATTCTTACTCTCTCTAACCTCTCTATGCATATCAAGATGATATTACTTATAGAGAATTCCTGATGACTGTTTGTATTCCTCTAGGAATTCGAAATGGATAGTCATACCTCTTGGTCTTCAGCCTTCTCATTTCTTTTCAACTCACTCAGAAAAATGTAACTATAGGTGCTTATTTTAATATTACAGTGGGATATTTGCTCTCTTCCGGAGACTTGCCAATGCATCACAACAATATAAATCAATTAAAACATTTACATTCAATTACAATGAAAACTCCAGCTCAACTCATTCAGCCTTCAAGATCGCTACGCATTTGTCTTTTCCTTGACTGTGTTTGTCCCTTTCTCTCCTCTGTATGCCTTTCTGTTTATAGCTGCTGTGTAACTCCTGTATTTATGTAACTGCACTTTTTATATCATGCGAATCTGTAACAGCGCCTTTTATATATATAACAGTGCCTTTTATATATATAACCCAATTTCATTTCTCAGCATAATTATACAGAGTTTAATCATACAAACTGCCTTTTAATACAACTTAAATCAACTCTCGGCGTAATAATAAAAGCCTGTTTAACATATAAAATGCCCTTTCGGGCCCACCATCCAAACTTTGTTTTGTGCTCCGATGCGATGAGTTTCCTCCAGAGATTTCCGATTGCAATTGATCGCAATCGCAAACTTCATTTACCAGTTCCGCTGTGCTGCCTTAACTCCGATGCGATTGACCACTGTTCATTTATTTTGCCGATGCGATGGGTCCGATGCGATTAATCGCAATCGCAAATTCCATTTGCATGTTCCGATGCCCTGCATTAACTCCGATGCGATGTAACATTGTTCTGCCGGAATTCAAACATATATTAACCACCGTTTATACGCCCATCGAGTCCGGGCTTCAATCGCAATCGCAAGTTTTGGTTGGATGTTCCGATATGCCCATACTGCGATGCTCCGATGCGATTAGGCTGGAATTCAAATACATATCGATTATGGTTCATTGATCCATCGGGTCCGCATTTCAATTGGAACTCTGGTCAATATGTTCTGCTGCCAATCTTTTCTTCGATGCGATTGGGTGAGGGTCCCACAGCATAAGACTTTTGTTTGATTTAAAATCGAACAAACCTTTTGTATTCTTAATTTCTCATCCATAACTATAATATATATATATATATATATATACGTATATGTCTTGTACTTTAACCATTAGCACGAGATATTATGATGTATTCAATTCATGGGCCCACATATATTTGATAAACTTCACACCTTTAATTCATTTAAATGCCAGCACCCTTTGAACATATAAACCCGCATACAGATGCATTATATAAGATTTGATCTTTATATATATATATATCAATGTATTATAGACCAACTCATATATATACTCCGCATAGATCAAAAGTCAGGCCATGTATTGCACAAAGGCGCTACCCTTTGTTTGATATATATGTATACTTTGCCAATGGTTCAAACCATAATAATAAAATCCGCAAAACTTAACACATGCATATGGGCCCCAACGCTAACGATCGTCTCCATCCGACGATTGTTATCGCGTCGCACCACCTCATTTGATCAGACGGATATCGCTCGGCGAAGATGCGCGAACAATAATGCGCGATGGCGCGCAGTGAGAGCGGTTTTGCAAATTCGTTCGGGGACACATGTCGCCCGTCCTATGGAATCGCTCCCCATCTCTTGAATACCGCTTGCCTGTTGAAAGCGGTGCGATGAAAACCATCAGGTGTTCTAAACCGTCGTCACTGTTCGTTCTAAACCGTCGTCACTGTTCACACCTCGTGGTTCCGTTTAGTTGCGCTCGAGGTTTCGCTTCGTTTCTTAACTTCGTTCTTCTATACGTTTCAATGCCTTTGTTGATATAAACTCCGCCCTATCTTTGTCTTCGCATTCAAATTACTTCATCTGATATGGACATCGCCATTGTATAA
Source organism: Pinus albicaulis (assembly GCA_034641835.2). Lineage (NCBI taxonomy): Eukaryota > Viridiplantae > Streptophyta > Pinopsida > Pinales > Pinaceae > Pinus > Pinus albicaulis. The sequence goes on along the minus strand of CM076570.1, from coordinate 478,754,444 downwards.
CCGAAGGTCCTTTCCTTCGTTTCTCTTCAATGAGGCTTCCTCCACGACTTTGTGGGACACACACTTTCTCGGCATTTATTGTTTAGTGTATCTACCAGCTGGGGTAGTGATTCTTGGAATAACGGCTCTGCCTCTGCCTCTACCTCTGCCTTTCTACGAATAACGGCTCTGCCTCTGCCTCTGCCTTTTTGAGATAACGGCTCTGCCTCTACCTCTGCCTTTTTTGTACCTCTGCTGCTCGACCTCTGCCTCTGCCTTTCTGCGATAACAACTCTGCCTCTGCCTCTGCCTTTTCTGTACCTCTGCTACTCGACCTCTGCCTCTGCCTTCACTGTAAATTTTACCTATTGTCTTCTGCTGCTGTTCTTTGCCTGTCTCTGTCTTTTCTGCCTCTATTGCCATCAATGACAACATTTCCAACAGTCTCCCCCTTGGGCATTGATGGCAATATACTTCCTTTGTTTGCCTGTTAGGGTCCTTTCTCCTATTGCTTGCTCTTCCTCCCCCTTTGACATCAATGGCAAGGGGTTTGAATTTTATTTTTATTTTTCAACATTTCGTGCATTTCCTCTCTCTGAGATCTTCTGACTTTGTACGCTGCTGCTCCAACCTTTGGATTAGATTCACATCGGGTTCACCACTGACCCTTTGGCCTTTTTATTGATTCTTTTATGCTGGATGTATTCTTGCCATAATCCTTTTGATCCTGAGGACCTGTTTCATGCTTCCCTTGCTGGCTGATCTCCCCCTGGAATGATATTCTCGTTTCTGTTCTCCCCCTGAAACTGTGCTTTCTCTTCATATCAAAGAGTAGCATCTACAGATACTACCCCTAGTCTATTTCTCAAATATTCAAATGGTTCTCTAGCAAGCGGTTTGGTAAATATATCTGCTATCTGTTCTTTTGTTGGTACATACTCCAGTTTTACTATCTTCTGAGCCACTTGTTCTCGGAGAAAATGATACTTGATTGGGATATGTTTAGTTTTTGAGTGAAGCACAGGATTTTTAGATATACTTATAGCACTTGTATTATCACATTTGATTGAGATAGGTTCATCAATGCTTACCTTCATGTCTTGGAGGGTTTGCTTCACCCACATGACTTGTGTACAACATGTTGTTGCTGCTATATATTATGCTTCTGTTGTAGACAGAGAGATAGACGTTTGTTTCTTGCTTAACCATGCCACCAGACTTTCTCCTAAATAGAAAGCACCTCCACTTGTGCTTTTCCTGTCATCCACACAGCTGGCCCAGTCTGCATCTGTGTATGTTGTCAAAGTGAAGCTTTTGCCTTTAGGATACCAAAGTCCATACTGTGTTGTTCCTTGTAGATATCTGAATATTCTTTTGACTGCAAGAAGGTGATTTTGTTTGGGTGTTGCTTGATATCTAGCCACTAGCCCTATAGCTAGCATGATGTCTGGTCTTGATGCTGTCAGATACAGTAGACTTCCTATCATGGATCTGTAGAGTTTTTGTTCTATATCAGCAGATCCATCATCAGCACATAGCTTGCATCCCGTGATCATGGGAGTTGACACAGGTTTGCAGTCCTCCATTTTGAACTTTTTCAACATTTCTTTTCAGTATTTTTCCTGTGAGATGAATGTACCTGTGTTCTTTTGCAGAATTTGAAGTCCTAAGTAGAAACTGAGCTCTCCAATCATAAACATCTCAAACTCTGTTTTCATCTCATCAGCAAACCCTTTTGCTAGTTCTTCTCTATTGCTTCCAAACATAATGTCATCAACATATACTACAACAATCAGGAGTTCATTTTCATGGGCTTTTATATATAGATTGCTGTCTACTCCACCTCTCTTAAAGCCTTGTTTTTGCAAATATTTATCCAGTCTTGAGTACCAAGCACGAGGAGCCTGTTTTAGTCCATATAGAGCCTTCTTCAGTATGCACACATAGTCTTCTTTGTTTGTTAATGAGAAGCCTTCTGGTTGTTCCATGTAGACTTCTTCTTCTAAGTCTCCATTAAAAAATGCAGATTTTACATCCATTTGATATACCTTAAAGTTTTGGTAGCATGCAAATGCCAGGAACATTCTGATAGCTTCCATTCTGGCTACAGGGGAAAATGTTTCATCGTAATCAAGTCCTTCAATTTGTGAATATCCTTTGCAGACAAGTCTGGCTTTGTTCCTGATTACCTGTCCTTCCTTATTCATTTTATTTTTGAATACCCATTTTGACCCTATGACATTTTTCTCAGTGGGTCTATGAAAAATTTTACAGGTATTGTTTTTCTCAATTTGGTCCAATTCTTCATTCATAGCATTCACCCAAGACTTGTCCTTGCTGGCTTCTTCAAATTTCTTTGGCTCTATTTGTGACAACATGGCTATGTATACCTCTTCAGTTTGTTCTATTAGCTGCCTTCTTGTTTGGACCCCTACTCTCTTGTCTCCAATGATCTGATCTTCAGGATGGTTCTTCTGAGTATATCTTGAGGGAGCTTTTGAGCTCAGCTCTGCATCTTCTGTTGTCTGGCTTGTTTCATCATCATCTTGGTTTTCTTCTTCATGACTGTCTAATGGACTGCTACAGTCTGTATCTCTTGTATTGTTTGGAAGTTCTTCATCAAATCTCACGTCAATGCTTTCTACTATTTTTCGAAGGGTCTTGTTGTAGCACCTGTACCCTTTACTTTTGGAAGCATATCCTAGAAAAATCCCTTCATCTACTCTTGCATCAAATTTCCCAAGATTTTCATCATTATTCTTTATATAACATTTGCTTCCAAAAATTCTAAAATGTTTGATTGAAGCTGGCTTTCCATGCCATAGTTCATAGGGAGTCTTGTCACTGCTTGGCCTTAAGTGAACTTTATTAAGGATATGCACCGTTGTGTGTACTGCTTCTGCCCAGAAGGTTTGAGGAATATTACTCTCTTACATCATGGCTCTGGCAATTTGTTGAACAGATCTGTTTTGTCTCTCTGCTACTCCATTCTGCTGAGGTGTCCCCGCAATAGTAAATTGTTGTTTTATGCCATATTCATTGCATAGATCTGCAAAGTCTTTACCTTTGTATTTACCAGAGCTTCTGATTTATTCTTGAGAAATGCAACCCATGTCATTCTGGAGAAATCATCTATTATCAGCATGAAGTAGGATTCTCCACTTGGTGTTTTAGTTCTTGCAGGTCCACACAAATCCATGTGCACAAGCTGGAGTGGTCTTCTTGTTGATAACTCATCTTTGGCTTAAAGGATGTGTGCCTCTGTTTACCCAATTGACAAGATTTGCATATGGTATTAGAAGGCCTTTTTATTTCTGGCATGTCTCTGATCGCTTTCTTCTTGCTCAGTCTGATGATATGTTCGAAGTTGAGATGTCCCAATCTCCTATGCCATAACCATGACTCCTCAAGTTTACTAAGATGGCATGCTTCATCTTCCTCTTTCACGATGTAAACCTTGCTCTCTGTTCGAACACCTTTGGGCAGAGTCTTACCTGTGGTGCTTGATCTGACTTCACAGTCTTGTGCTCTGAAAAGAACTTCGCAGCCTTTATCACACATTTGACTGACACTCAACAAATTTGCTTTCAGCCCATCTACAAATAGTACATCTTGGGCCTTACCTCTACCATTATCTAAGCTAACTGAGCCCTTTCCCTTGATTTTTCCTGATTTATCATTGCCAAAAGTAACATTACCAGTTTTCTTTTCATCAAAAGTTATGAATTTTCTCCTGTCTCCAGTCATATGTTTTGAGCAGCCACTGTCCAGATACCACTGGCTTTTCAGGTCTTGAGCAGTTAGAGCCAAATCACATTTATTCACCTTCTTTATCCACTTGAGGCATCCTTTTGTCTGGTATCTTTTGAGAGATGATGAATCACATCCTTTCAGAGGACATTTGGAAGGCATATGTCCAACTTGATTGCATACATAGCATTTGATCATAATTTTTGCAGAATTGTGAGTATGAACAAAATTTCTTTGATTCATAAACCTCCTTGAGGTGTTGAACATCAATCTTTGTCTATACTTTCTACATTCAATAATTTTATGGCCAAATTCCTTACAATAAAAACAGTAACCATAGAGATTATTTGCATACCTGATGTAAAGTTGTCTTCTCCATTTGTTTGCTTGAGACAGTCTCTTCACTGTTTGCATCTTTTGCTGGTTTGAATCACTCCTCCTTGCATGACAGTATGCAGCAATGTGTCCCAGCTTGTGGCAGACATAACAGGTGGAATTTTTCATAGGAGGGAAGAATCTCCTTTGATGGCTTCCAAATTTGACATACTCAGGGGTATATGAATATTTTTCTGTTGTTTGAGTATTTCTTTCATTCTTTGTTATTAGAGGATTTTTCTGGGTTCTGTCTCCCTCCTTACAAGTTTCTTCTTTTGTAGGAATTATTTGAGTTGCTTCATCATCCTTCTTTGCTTTTACAAAAATAATCTCTTTGTTTTCCTTTTCTTTGCTTTTACTTGATTCTCCTTCATAGCCTATTCCAGTTTTTATCATAGGAGATCTTTGAGCAACCAGAATTTCATTCAACTTACTAGAGATTGTTGTTTGAGAAGAATTTATAACCACTTTCCTTTGAGCATTTTCTAATTTCTTCCTGAGACATACTACTTCTTCTTCCAACTTCTCTTGTTCTTGAGTTTTCTCCTTGATTTGCTTAAGTAACATGTCCTCTATCTTCTTGGCTTCTTCAAGCTCTATCTTTAGCTGCATAAGGACTTCTGAATTCTGTTCTTCTCATACATACTTGAGGAGAATGTCCTTTTGTTTTCTGCATTTCATCTTGAGTCTATCAATCTCTTCCAGAGCACTTCTTAGCTCCCCCTCAAGGTCAACTTCACCTTCTTCTTCTTCTTCATCTTCTAGCAGGAGACCTTCAAGTTCTTCTATGGCCATCAATAAAAATTCAGAGGTTCCTTCTTCATTTGAAGGTTCATCTAAGTCTTCAGATGTACTATTGTCTTGTTGAGCATAAAAGGATTTTTTGCTGAACTTCTTTCCTTTCTGCCAGTTCTTTGATGTATTTTTCTCTGATTCTTGAGCCTGATTCTTTACTTTCTTGTGAGGACACTTAGCAGCATAGTGTCCAACTCTTCCACAGTTAAAGCATTTGAAAGGAAGTTTACTCTTGTTCTATTTACTCGAGCTTTCATCGTTATGAAGACAAAATTTGCCTCTTCTTCTTCATCTAAGCAAGAGCATATGTCTTCCTCTTCTTTTTGCTTTTTAAAGGTCGCCTCCTCGTATTTTTATTTCTTCTCAGGATACCAGAGGAACAACCTGAAAAGGAGTCAAAATAAGAAGAAAAGGTAAGGAAAAAGGAAAGGTAGAAAAGGAGGTTTAATGGGAGGGGTTTAAGGAGGGGAAAAGGAAAGGAGAAAAGTAAAAGGAAAGGAAAAAGAAGAAAAGAATAGGAAAAAGGCTCTAGCCTCATCTCATATGCTATTAGATTTCCAAGTAGCTAGTTCATGGTCAAGGTCTCCCAATCAACTGTTTCTTCTATTGCAGACACCTTGGGATTAAATTTGGGTGGAAGAGATCTTAGAATATTTTGTACAATTACAACTTCTTTTATGGTTTCACCTAGAGCCTTCATGTTATTTACTATTTCTGCAACCCTTAGAAAGAAGCTAGCAATGTCTTCATCATCATTCATTTTTAAGTTCTCAAATTGGGCTCTATAGACTTGAAGTTTGGCAGTCTTTACCTTCTTGTCTCCCTCATGGATGTTCTCTAGAGTATCCCACATCTCTTTGGCAGTGTCTTTGTGCATTACTTTGATAAACTCTGCTTCACACTTTCCATTTAAGATGGCATTAATGGCTTTTGCATTAGCTACAAAATCTTGTTTGGTTTTTTTCTCTGTGTCATTTGCCTTTGGGGCATATCCTAATTCCACAACAGCCCAAACTTCTATTCCTAGAGACATTATGTATGTCCTCATCCTGATTTTCTAGAAAGCGTAATTTGCACCTGTAAAGAAAGGGGCTTTATTTGTTGAGCATCCTTCTTTACTAGCCATCCTCAGAACTTAGAATCTCCTTTCAGTTGTTAAACTAGTACAAAGGAACCCGCTATGATACCAATTGTTGAATTATTAGTTAAACTGAGAGGGAGGGAGGGGTGAATCAGTTTAACACATTCATGAGCTTTACAAATTTTTCATCAGCTTATTTACAGCTTACTCTTATAATCAACCTTAGTATATGAACATTCTTAATATGTTGCAGCAAGAGTTAAATTAATGTGACATCAAACTTATTATGAGAGCAGCAAACATTAAGCAGATTTGGTAAATCATCTCAAAGACACAGCAACATGATGAGACAAAGAGATATAAAGTGTAAGTCCCATGTGAGAAACCACATCTTATTATTGTTGTGATGCAAAGGCAAGTTCCAACTCCTCTCACCACTATTTTTCAGGTTGTGCACCAACCAGAGGCTCCAACCCCAATTCCGCAAGCTAACTGTAAGGAGGCTTCAACTCTCTTCAATTTTTCCTAAGCACCAACCCATGTGAGGCTCTAACCTTCCATCTGCTAACCCATACCATCAAGTTTAACTTGACAGAAGCTCCAACTTCATTATCACAAGAAGTGTTTGTCGTTTACTTCCCAGACATCGTCCGTTCCGTAGCACTTTTCACTCCTCTCTTCCTTATATTCTCTGCCTCAATCTTCTATGCTTTTCATTCTCTATCCTTACTCTCTCTCTCTCTCTATGCATATCAAGATGATATTACTTATAGAGAATTCCTAATGACTGTTTGTATTCCTCTAGGAATTCGAAATGGATAGTCATACCTCTAGGTCTTCAGCCTTCTCATTTCTTTTCAGCTCACTCAGAAAAATGTAACTGTAGGTGCTTATTTTAAATATTACAGTGGGATATTTACTCTCTTCCGGAGACTTTCCAATGCATCACAACAATATAAATCAATTAAAAACATTTACATTCAATTACAATGAAAACTCCATCTCAACTCATTCAACCTTCAGGATCGCTGCGCATTTGTTTTTTCTTTGACTGTGTTTGTCCCTTTCTCTCCTCTGTATGCCTTTCTGTTTATAGCTGCTGCGTAACTCCTGTATTTATGTAACTGCACTTTTTATATCATGCGAATCTGTAACAGCGCCTTTTATATATATAACAGTGCCTTTTATATATATAACCCAATTTCATTTCTTAGCATAATTATATAGAGTTTAATCATACAAACTGCCTTTTAATACAACTTAAATCAGCTCTCGGTGTAATAATAAAATCTTGTTTAACATATAAAATGCCCTTTTGGGCCCACCATCCGAACTTTGTTTTGTGCTCCGATGCGATGAGTTTCCTCCAGAGATTTCCAATTGCGATCGATCGCAATCGCAAACTTCATTTACCAGTTTTGCTGTGCTGCCTTAACTCCGATGCAATTGACCACTGTTCATTTATTTCACACATTAATCGTGACCTGTAAATTCCATTTGTATGTTTCCCGATGCTCGCATTAACCTCATGCAATAACACCGTCCCACTAATTCAAACATATATTAACCACCGTTTATACGCCATCGTCCGGTTTCAATCACAATCGCAAGTTTTGGTCTGATGTTCCGAGTGTCTTGTTGAGGTGCGACGTTCCGATGCGATTAGGCCGGAATTCAAATACATATCGATTATGGTTCATTGATCCATCGGGTCCGCATTTCAATCGAAACTCTAGTCAATATGTTCCGCTGCCAATCTTTTCTCCGATGCGATTGGGTGAAGGTCCCACAGCATAGGACTTTTGTTTGATTTAAAATCGAACAAACCTTTTGTATTCTTAATTTCTCATCCATAACTATAATATATATATGTGTGTGTGTGTGTGTGTGTGTGTGTGTGTCTTGTACTTTAACCATTAGCACGAGATATTATGAAGTATTCAATTCATGGGCCCACATATATTTGATAAACTTCACACCTTTAATTCATTTAAATGCCAGCACCCTTTGAACATATAAACCCGCATACAGATGCATTATATAAGATTTGATCTTTATATATATATATATATATATATATATATATATATACTCCGCATAGATCAAAAGTCAGGCCATGTATTGAACAAAGGCGCTACCCTTTGTTTGATATATATGTATACTTTGCCAATGGTTCAAACCATAATAATAAAATCCGCAAAACTTAACACATGCGTATGGGCCCCAACACTAACGGTCGTCTCCATCCGACGGTTGTTATCGCGTCGCACCACCTCATTTGATCGAACAGATATCGCTCGGCGAAGATGCGCGATGGCGTGCAGTGAGAGCAGTTTTGCAAATTCGCTCGGGGACACGTGTCGCCCGTCCTATGGAATCGCTCCCCATCTCTTGAATACCGCTTGCCTGTTGAAAGCGATGCGATGAAAACCATCAGGTGTTCTAAACCGTCGTCACTGTTCACACCTCATGGTTCCATTTAGTTGCACTCGAGGTTCCGCTTCGTTTCTTAACTTTGTTCTTCTATACGTTTCAATGCCTTTGTTGATATAAACTCCACCCTCTCTTTGTCTTCGCATTCACATTACTTCATCTGATATGGACATCGCCATTGTATAACCGAAGGTCCTTTCCTTCGTTTCTCTTCAATGAGGCTTCCTCCACAACTTTGTGGGACACACACTTTCTCGGCATTTACTGTTTAGTGTATCTACGAGCTGGGGTAGTGATTCTCGGAATAACGGCTCTGCCTCTGCCTCTGCCTTTCTACGAATAACGACTCTGCCTCTGCCTCTGCCTTTTCTGTACCTCTGCTGCTCGACCTCTACCTCTGCCTTTCTGCGATAACAGCTCTGCCTCTGCCTCTGCCTCTGCCTCTGCCTTTTCTCTGCCTCTGCTGCTCGACCTCTGCCTCTGCCTTCGCTGTAAATTTTACCTGCTATCTTCTGCTGCTGTTCTTTGCCTGTCTCTGTCTTTTCTGCCTCTATTGCCATCAATGAAAACATTTCCAACACCTCTGAAACCTTTGTTGACCTGATCATGACATTTCTAATCTCCATGGGTCAACCTTTTGGACATTAAGTGTTTCTGCCTCCTCGACCTCTACTGGGGATCCTAAGACTTGAGTATCATGCATGCTCATCAAATTTGTGTCTTGGCTCATTATTGCCTTCTGACGTAACAAAATGTAGAGTCTATGAGCGTTCAAATTGATATCATCAAACACAAACTTCAAACTAGAGTGTTCAATTTTAGTTCTTTTCTCCTTGGAGATATGACTATAGAAAATACACTCGGAAACACGAAGGTGTGATGACTAGCATTTCTCACCAATGAAAGCTTTCTCCAGTATCTTGTCCTTCAATACAGCATGAGGACACTTATGCAGGATATAGACTGTCTTACAATAAACACGTGCCCAATGGAACATCAGCGGATCTAAGCCATGCACCATAGTTTTGGATGTCTCCACAATAAGCCCATTCATTCTTTCAGCAACCCAATTTTGCTATAGGAGTAAAGTTTTGTCAGCTCCCTCTTGATCCTTGCTTCTCTACAAAAAGAATCAAACTCTTGCAATATACTGTCCTTCATTGTCAAGGTTTAATGCCTTACTTTTAGTACATGTTTGGTTGTCCACAAGAGCATTGAACTCTTAGAACCTACTAGAGACCTCATCCTTGGTCTTCATAAAATAAATCCAAGTTCTCCAAGAAGAGTCATCGACAAAAGAAACATAATAGATGTTACCAACAAACCTAATGACATGGGTCAACATACATCTTCTCTATCAATCCAAAATCCCTCTCAATCTATATTCACTACTTGGGAAAGCAATCTTGGCATGCTTGTTGAGTGCACATGCCTTGTAAACTCTTATTATCTATACCTTAAAATCCAACAGCTCCAACACCATGCCTTTCCGACAAGCAAGCCTCCACAATGCAAGTGGCTTATTCCTTTGTGCCAAAGCTCACCAAATTGTCACTACTATGCATTAAAGCTCCATGCTTTATAGGATTTACAAGCAACCTATAAAGCCCCTCCTCACACACTCTTCTTGCCAAAACTTGACCAAAATCTGTTGAGAATTTGTATGGCTTGTGATTAATACAAAAATTCTCTTCTTGATAACTACTTGTGAGCTTGCTTATGTATTCTCTTCTTTAACTTGGTTAATCTTACATCAAGTCAGTTATCAAAGTAATTAGTCAAATGTAGAGACAGAATTATTTACACTTGTAACTGAATCTCCTGAAATATGGTTGGGAAGGTAAATCTCTGATTTAACTTCCTTACTAGCCTGTCTTCTTACAAACACTGTCTTTGTCTTTGAAAAACTCGTTTCTTAGATTCTTCAAACAGTAGACTGTACTCTTCCATAGACTATACCCTTTGGTTCTTTCCGGAATCTGCTTCTTCTTGTATAATCCGCAATCTGTACTTTTCTATTGCACTAACTGCTGTCCTTTATATCTGCATTTAAACTCTGAGTAACCTCAGATAGGTCCGCATTTAATACTATCTTAGATCTGCTCCTTTATATGCTATCTTATCCGTATTCAATTCTGTCTTGGATCTGCTCCTTTCTACGCTCTCCAATATCGGACTTATCCGCATTCAATTATCTGCTGTACAACCTTAGACTTGACCGCAATTCTTATTCTTTCTTCAATGCTGTTCACCTCAGACTTGACAGCAATTCTGTTCTCCAAATGAGCCGCAGTGTGGACATATATATAGGAGACTTGAACAGCTTTTAGGCCGACTATTCAGATTGATACTTAGGCCAACTTTATAACCTTAACTAAGGCCGACTTGTAGTTTGTTTCTTTGGCATATTAATACACATATATTCCAAGATTGATGAATGTTGTTTCTGCCATATTTGAGCCTGTCTTCCAACACCTTTTTGGAGGGCTGTTTGAGAGTTACTTTACACGGTCTGGATCCTTCATGACTTTGACACTTAATCCTATTTATACTTTAGAAGACAAGAACCTAATAGACATCAAGAAGAAGCCTATCTACATAAAATATTGCTCATGAAACCCATGAGACAAAAATACATTTTTATTACCATTGTCTTCTTCTTTTCATAATTACATAGTTAACATGAAGACCGACCAAGTTACATTTTACAACAAAATCCAGGCTGTGTTTTTCAATGGTCACTTGATCATAAAATTCAACCATACACTATATCTATGAGACAAGAAATTGAAAGAAGACTCTTAATTGAAACTGGAACATACAAAACCTCTTGTAACTCAATGAACCTGTCTTGTGGGATGAAGAATGAGTAAAACCCATCCTAATCACTAAGAACTTAGCATCATCAACGAGCTCCACCTACATGCCAGAATATCGTACATAAAGAAGGTTGATTTGTTCATTGTCATGTGTCTAGAAGCTCCACTATCCACATACTAATTGGCACCAAAAACGATGTTGGTGGAAACTTGCAAAGGCATAACACCATGTTGAAGGTTGATGCAAGCTAATCTGCTCCTATGGAAGCTTTCACACACCCTGCAAAATGCTTCAATTACTATTCACTCTTCCCCTTCTTCTCGGGACACTAAGAAGTATAGGGGCCATTCTTTTGAAAAATGAAGCAATCTATATGGCTTAAATCTTTCTTCCCCTAGTTCAAAGAACCTAAGTTTTCCTTCATGTTCTTTCAGCCCTTCAAGTCCTTCCTTCTTGCCTCCTCTCCTCACTATCCCACTAAAGGCTAGATTTTGAACATCCTCATCTCTCGTTGCTACTATTTCTCACCTTGTCTCATTCTAGACAAAGTCATCCCACACCCTGAACAAACAATTACAAAGATGATGAGAATCCATCCAAAGTTGTCCTTCATATGAAGCTCTCTAGGGAGCTTGAGAGGAGACTCCTTACAGTTGGGGGCCAAGCAAGGTTCTGACAAGCACATCAAACCATTGATCACCTCCTTACACTCCAAGCCATCATTGAGGACACGTGACATTGCTCTTCATCTTGAGGCCTTATTCCAAAGATAGAGTTGTAAGTATTTTCGAGACACTGCTAATTGCCATTATCAATTCATGGTCGTCTCCATGTTGCACATTGGATATCTAACATTATCGAGAGTATCTAAAAAGATGAGCTTGAGTCCTTTCCACAAGATCATATCCAAGACAATGATGGGTGCCTCTTGCACCAGGTTTGATCTCTATGCTGCTCTTCCTTGATGATGCGGTACTCTTGGCCTCTTCTCAAAAAGGGCTACAAAGACAGATAGGTGCTTGGGTACTCTAGACTTCAACATTTGAGTGTCAACCTAGGTAAAACAAATATGATGATCTTCAATGCGTCAAAGGAAGCTTTAGTATACCACCATTTCTTCCTCAAGGGAAAGGAGATCCAGGTCACTAGCACTTATACTTATTTCGAGGTATAGTTCTCAGAGCCTCATTTCAATCTTCAACATGCTTATCAATCTTTCATAAACAACAAGTTGAACCTTAGTTGCTCTTTGAGAAAGTATTTTCTTTATTGTCTTCAGGACCTTCCATCCAAGATGTCTCTTATGGAATACCTTATTCAACCCACAATCTTCTATGGCTTAGAGGTGTGGGGATTGTTACCCACCAAAAGTGGGTAACCCCTAGAAGAAAATATTTCTCCCCTTTGGTCAACCAGCAGCCTTATAACGATCCTCATCCACAAATAGCTTTGTGTCAGAGCTCTCCACCTATGCTCCAGTCAATGCTCTACCCATCTAGCATACTTCTTGAAGAAAAGTGGGTCATTTATCAAAAGGTACACTAACCATTTCTATATCATGTCCTTTTATTTAATGTTAAGGGTATTCTAATATGAATCACAGGTTAAGCTAGATAACTGAACACTCTTGATTGCACCCTTGTTCCCACACTTCACATGGGAGGTTATCATTTGCCCATAGTCCAGTGTGACCTCCCATAAGACCTTTTCTTTCCATTGTTCAAGAGGGGCACAAATAGGAAGCATTGATTGATATAGCGTGTCCAATGTAAGCCATACTTGTCATTTTCCATCTATCCCAAATATCCATTTCCATTATTTGGGTTGATTACCATTTGGCACCGATACTAGCACCTTATATCCACATCTTTGAGTTACAACTCGAAAACTTTAACCTAAGAGGATGCAATTGAAAGAAAGATAATAGCATATATGGCCACAACTGAAAGAAAATGCAAAATGAAAAAGATGGTCGAGTCTAATAGTAAGCACATGGGAAAAAGCCTAGCCTGAGCTCTACCCCCCTCATTAGCCATCACACAGTTCCGAAGCATATCAAGCTCTCACTAAATCAAAGGTACATATTATGTGCTAACCTCGATGAGCAATAAACCACTACATCTTTAAATGGTATTGAAAAAGCATAAAGCAAGTTGGGCACCCAAGCTATGCAAGAAAAAAAAGAATATTCATTTAAGTAAAAGGCACACCAGAGGGATGAAAAACACATGCCAAGGAAAGAGGTAACTCAAGCCTCCACTATTGGTCCCTTTTATCATCATTATTCTCAAGATGTTGGACCTTTTTCGCCGGCACCAAGGCAATGGCATCTTCCTCAAAATTCTTCTCATTCCATGTACACATTTATCTCATTGCCCGATAGATTGAAGGGTCTACCTAGGAATTGTCCTTCCCCTTAGGGTTGAAAGCACCCAATAGGGATAATAGTAGATTCATCCCTAACACAAGTGTGGTAACTTGCTTACAAACCATCAACTAGAAATAAATTTGAAGGCAAGGCTTGTGAGAAGTATTTTTGTGCCCCCAGCATTGAATATAGCTCACTATGATACTTTAATGGTTTCTTTACTTGATGATGTCGATCTCACTTTATCTTGAGAGCATGTTTCAAGTGGTTCCTCACAAATGCATGGATATCCCTTGAGGGATGGCTTGACACCTTTCCAACACATTGAGGAGGACATCTAACCCAACATGAGATTGCTTATGACCTTGCAGCCTCATCGTTACTCACACAAAGATGAGTCTGTGTTGGACCTCGAGCATCCACATGGATGTATACTCCCTTCCACGCCACCAGTTGCTGAAATGATTAATTTTCTTAAAACAAGCACCTGATATATCATTAACCTAACGAAAAGCAAATCTACTGAATAAGTTACACAACTAGGTTCTTACCTTAGCAGATGCAAAAAGAAATAACAATTCTCATAAAAAACACAACATAAATTCTGCCCAACTAAGCTTTTCATTAATAATCCAAACTTACATGGGCTCTTGTCCTGGGATAATGGACCAACTGAGAAACTACAAAATACAATTAAACGTGGATCTGATCCAACATATCTGCCCTAGATTGGTGCTCGATCTTCTTTGTAGATCTAGATCTCTAGCCTCTATGGTCTCCCTCAGACCCAACACACCACTCACTGATATGCCTCTCTCAATCTTGTGTTGTTGTAGTGTATCTTTCTCTTCTCCCTAACCTTGAAGTCTGAAATGTTGGGTTAAAGAACCTCAACAATTTTTTCCAGATATTTCGCAAACATCTCACTTGTAATGGACTCACTCTTTATTCTACCTTTTCACCCACTGTTGCAAGCTAATCATAGATTTGCCTGATCTTCATCAGATAACTCATAATTGAGTCAGATCTAGTCATCCATGTAATTTGGAGGATATTTTTCAATATTATCCTCTTATTTATTATATTGCTCTAATATAACCCTATCAGTGCATCAAACATCTCCTTGGTTGTCTTCTTTTGGGTTAAGTGAGGGATCAAATGATCCTTCACAACATCCAAAAGTACCCTTTGTGCCTTTATCTCCTTCTTTACAAGAAGGGCCTTCTCCAAAGGATCTAACAGCTTCGGGATCTCGTTCTCAACAATCTACCAATGATCATTTTCCTTTGGTACCAAGGTGACCCTAGCCATACAAGGTAGGATATCTAATCTATCTTCATACAAAAGACCCACCATAGTCGTCTTGACCTTATCTCAACCAAAAAAAATTGCCTCCTCCTTTAGGCACCCCTACAATTAGTTTGTCGCCAAAACTTTGACAACTTCAACTTGCTCACAGCTCAACTACTACATATTAGTTTGGGTAGCTCGGGCAAGTGTTCTAGTTCCATATTGTGTCTATGAGGCTAAGGAACACATTTTCTTCAATACCCAGAAAAAGTTTCGCGAGAAAAGGCCCTGATTAGATTTAATTAAGCATTTAATTTATTTTTCTAAGTCTAACTTAGGGAAATAAGCTTAATTAATCAATATTAATTGGGGAAAATCGATTTTCCTCTAGAGACTTCTAGAAAAGTTACTTGATGGGGACAAGATGATCTTAGCCATCGATTGTGATTAGATCATGGCCATTGATTCATCAATGAAAGAATATAAGAGAACTTATGGGCACTTGGAGAATAGATCAGTGAGAGATCGAGACATAAAGTTGCAGTGATAGCAAGGGTGCATAGGTAGTGCAGGGACATCATCAACAGGGATTTCAACAAAGATTGCCACAGAGATTCTTCACAGAAATTTCCAAGGAGAGTTGGAGATCGATTTTTCTGTAGAGAGAGATTGATTTTCCTGTGGTATGAGTTGTTCAACAAGGGGTGCAAATTACCCTAGCAGGCAGTGTGAATTGCTCAGAGAGGAAGAAATTCAGGAGAAAGGATATTTGCACAGGAGAGATCGATTTGCAGAAAGGATATTTGCACAGGAGAGATTGACTTGCACAAGAGATTCGATTAGCCACTAAAGGTCGAGGTTTTCCAGTGGAGGTCGAATTAATTTTCATAGCCAATGTGAGTTGCCAGGAGAACCGATTTTATCTGCCAAGCTGCACATGTGAAGCCAAAACCAGCTTCAGAGGGAGGTCGAATTTGTTCTGGTGGGTCGAATAACTTCCAGGAGGTCAAGGAAACTTGTAGAAGTGATCAGAATAATTTTCCAGAGGTTTGCCATCTTACAACAACCAGTTGTAATATTTTTGCTAAAGATTTTAATAATAAAACCCTCATCTGCAGACTGGTTTTCCCTTCAGTGTTTTTTTCCAGGGACATTTGTCCGAATATACTGGTGTTTATTATTTGTGTGTGTGCATAATTTTCTCAGTTTCTACGGTTTATTATTTTTTCAGTGAAGTTGTAGCTGTGTTTTATTCAGTATTTGTCGCAAGATATTTGCAGTTGACAAATAATCCAAATAGATAGGAGAATAATAACCAATTACTGCAACAGGTTTTAAATTTCACATGGTATCAAAGTGGATCTGAGGGCAGAAGAAAGGTCTGCACAGAACACAGGAAGAGAAAAGTGAGGGTTGTAAACCATTTCGATTTTCTACCCAGATCGAATTCTTCAGTTTATTTCTCCAGTTTATTTGAGTTCATTGAATTTCTATATTTTCCAGAGATGGTCGCAGCAAGATTGAGAGATCAGGATAGGTTGGATGGAGCCTCCAACTTTGGCGTTTGGAAGGCCAGGATGTCGCTCTTATTGGACAACTATGGTTTGAAGGAGTTTGCAGAGAACATTATTGTCATACCAACAGATCCACAACAGTGAGCTACCTACAAGAAGGAGAATGCCAAAGCAAAGAGAATGATTCTTTATGGAGTCAAGGATCATATTGTTCCACATATCACAGAAAAAGGGACAGCTTAGGAAATGTGGGATGCCATCATAGAATTGTACCAAGATCCTACAGAAAATAGGAAATTGATTCTCAGAGAGAGGGTGAGGTCCATCAAGATGCAAAAGGGTGAAGATATAACTTCAAATCACACCAGAGTTTGACTTGCTAGAGATGAGCTTGTTGCAGTGGGTGATAAGCCCAGTGATGAGGAGGTGGTGCGAATAACACTCAATGGATTTACCAAGGAGTGGGGTGTTTTCATCTAGGTGATCAATGGGCGAGAAACTTCTAAATTAATAACATGTTCAGAGCGACTTCACTCAGGAAGAGCTTAGGCTCAACATGGTTAGTTGAAGTAGCAGCAACAGCAAGACATCGAAGGTTGAGAGGGAGCAGGAAAAGGGAAAGCAAAGAAGGCGTCACATAAGGGACCAAGCTCAAAAGGAGAGAAGAAGAAGGACCTATCAAAGGTCAAGTGTTATGGATGTCAAAGGTTTGGCCACTATGTCAGTGATTGCCCACTGAGAAAGAAGAAGGGCAAGAAGCAAGTTGCAGCTTCAACAAGATGCAGATGAGTTCTCCAGTAGGATGGATCAGGGGTTCACTTTGATCGCTTGTCTAACTAGCTTGACTTCACAAGATGTTTGGTATATAGACAGTGGAGCATCATTCCATATGACAGGAGTTATGTTGAAAATTGGATGTTCTATAATGTAACAATCACTTATTACAAAACTTCTTTATGTTGCAATATTAGTTAAGCAAATGTAGATAGAACATAAATCAAATGCACAATAGAAGACAGCCAAGAACATAACGAGACACAAAGAATTTAGGTCCAAATGACCAAGGCAAAACCCACAAGGGGAAAACCCCACCAAATTCTTCTTCTATTAGATATCAATTGTTCAACAGAGATACAAAGTACAATGAGAGATCGAGAGAATGAGTAAGTTCACCCAAATCTGAACAAACTGTAGCATGAAGATCACTAGTAGCAGCAGTTGATGAAAACATTGATCAACCTTCAAGTTTTCTCTCCAAGTCTCTCTCTCTCACAATCTTCTTCAAATATCTCCAACTCTCTCTCTCTCAAGTTTGAGTACTTCTTTCACAATGCAAAAGTAGTGAGGAGATGAGATGATATGAGATACATATATAGGAGGAACAACAAATTTGGTCATAAAGGAGTAATACGCATGTCTTGAGGAAGAATAACATATGACATTTGGGGGAATGTACCTCATGCCATTCAAGAGGTACGCATGCCTTTGTAACTCATGCCATTAAGGAGGCGATGTAACATATGTATTAAAGAGTGCATAAGAAGAATCTTTTATGACATGCTTTAATGTATGTAAGAGGAATATGCCATGCTTTTAATGAGTGTGTAAGAGGGAGTGTAATGTATCCATTAAATGAGAGAGAGAGTAACATATGCATTAATTGAGGGGAGTTAGATATGACATGATTGAGTCCATTGATTAAGTGACTTGAATTTCTTTTTAATAATAATATAATAATATCATAAAGAGGATAATAGTAATAATAATAATAATATTGATGATTAAGTCGAGATTGAACTTTAGGATTGATTAATGATAAGTTAAGTGATTTTTCGTCAACTATACTTGATTACCAATTGATGCAAGGTGATTTACTATTTTTGGAAAGGCATGCTTGAAATGAAAGACATGACCTTATATTTTTGGAAAGTCACTCTAAAGTGTCGCAGAACTTAGTTGTGTCTAGAGGTCAATTTTTAATTGTGAAGATTCCCCTTCTGAAATGGGATTTTTATGTAATATAATATATTTGATGTAACGATGTAAAAAGTGTTGTATATAGAAGTATATAGAAGTTATGAGTATGAGGACTTAAAATTACACGTCAACTCCTAAAATTTCTATTTAGACACACCTTGAGGGTGGAGAAATATGTTTAAACCCCTCTAGAGTCATTGTTTTTATTTTCCGGCAAAAAATGGCAAATAATTAACCAGAAATTTGTCAAAAAAAATAAAATGAGAGAAAATAAAATTCTCTCCAAGTGGCAAAAAAAAAAAGATTAAAAAGGTTGTGGACTTTCCCAAGAAGGAAATAAATTAAAAAATCAAGGAATCTCCATGATTCAAGCAAGAAAAGTCCCATAAGGAATTCGTTGGCCCCGAAGAAATTATTTTTTCAAGGAAATCAAATTTTTTGGTCCAAAGAAGTTATTTTGAAGGAGAAATTTTCGAGGAAAATATTTTTTGAAGATATTTCAGTGATCCAAACCAATGTTATCGGAACCGAACCGGTCATCAAGCCGGAAAACCTTGTGGACCGAGAACCGGTCGGAACCGAAGATTTATAAAAGAAAGATTTAACATAAACAAACAAACAAAAAACTGTTTACCAAAAACACATAAAATATTATATTTTAAAGAAAAAACATATATATTCATGTGCATCCATATGAATCCAAACCATTTATACACAAATATGCAAAAGTTCTCATTTATATAACCAAAATAACACTTAGTGCAAAACATCGTTGAACCAAAAATGTTACAAACATCAAAAAGCAGGCTCTAAAAGGCCTTTATAGTCCAAAATAACATCATAAATCATAGTATTATACTACAAGCTACAGCTACAACAAATCAATGATCAAATCATCAATCATCAATCATCATCAAAATCACAATCTTGATCATCCTCCTTATCCTCATCTAAAGAATGAGTGGCATCCAAGTCTGCAATGGATTATGGCTTGATTCCCATGGCCCTTGAATTACCGTCTAAAATTTCGGAGAAAATCAGCTCCAAAATCCTTTGAAATCAACTATGTAGTAGCCCCAACAAAACAAAATAAAAAAAATCTTCCACCAATTGCAAAAACCACTGAAGAAAACTCCAATCAACTCTTCAATTCTGCAAAAAATCTCCCTTAGAACAAGTCTACAAAAAACTCTTTGAATTCTCCTCACCAAACTCAGCTCAAGAATTACAAGAGACTCGAATGAATAGTGTGAGTCAAATAAAGGGGTTGGGGGTGTTTAAGTAGCTTTAGGGGGGAATAGGGTAGCGTTAATAACTAGGAAAAATAATAATTTAAAAACAAAATTCAAGATTTAGAAAAATAAAAAAATAAATAAATATATATATATATATATATATATATATATATATATGCCCAGGCTTGTGAACCGGTCTCCGAACCAGACCGGTACTGAACCGGATAAACTGTGCCGAAACCGGCTGGTTCCGTACCGAACCGGTCATTTCCAGTTCGGACCGGTTTTACAAAACCGGTTCAGTTCTGATAACATTGATCCAAACCACTCTAGGGTCAAGATATGGTCCATCCAGCGCTTCCTTCAAGGCCAACGAATATTTTTCCTCTAGATTTGTGTAGCAGCATCAAGGGTTCAAATTTGTTGGAAGCATCTAGCCATGGATCAAGTCAAGCTAGTTGTTTTCCACTTAGAGGGTTCTAGCTCTCTCATTTTCTATATAAGGAAGCTCTAAGCTCCTCATTTGTAACATGAAAATTTTCCAAGCTCTTGGTTGAGTGAAGCTCTACTACATTTGTAATATTTTCTCTAGTAATAAAAGAAAGTATTTGGGGGAAAAGGTATGGTGTTATTCTTCAGTCTTTTATGGAAAATTTGTTTTGATCTGTTGTGCTTCATTTCTACTGATGTTATAACTTGTTATTTCCATTTTCCATTTGGATTTACTAGTGTATAACTACCTTGCATCATTATCTGAATTGGGGAAACACTTTAGATTGGCAAGATCTAGTGGGTTTTCAGTTAAACCCTTAGACTTCCTTCTCACGGTGCCATCCAATTCTTGTGGATCTATCAAATTTTTCGGAAGTGTGTAGAAAATCATTTTATTTGATCGGATCTGAGTCACTTGGGGACGTTCTCGACTGAACTAACCAACTAATCAATGCATAAGAGCTAAAGAACCCATAGTGGGATTTCTTGAAGACTTATCATTCGGAAATTCAAGGGAGTTTTCTTACCATCTGTTCTATTAAAACTTATTTACTATGTTGCACGGGTTCGCAAACCCAAGGGTGGGGTTCTTGAACCCATCCCGGGTTCTTGAACCCAAGTCCTAAATTCAAGTACAGGTGTTTCTGAGAAGAACCCAGAAGAACCGGGTTCTCCAAAAAAAAAATTTGGCTTCTTCTGCCTTAATGGGTATGGAGAACCCCAAGGATGGGTACTTAAAACCCGAAAATCGGGTTCTTTGAGTTCTTGATGACCGATTTTGACTAAATTTTTTTATATAAAAATTTATTGAAATTTAAAAATTATAAATATTAAGTTTTAACAAAATTACAAATTAAATCTTTGAATTAAAAAAATTTAAATTTTTTAATTATTGAAATCAAAATGTAACCTAAACTAAGTTCTCACTTCACTTCATTTCATTGAGTTCATTTGTTCCACACATGGACGAGAGACCATTCATTGAGTTCATTCGTTCGTCACAAGGAAGAGTTCATTGAGGTATTCGTTCGACCGATATTCAAGCAAGGATGAGAGGCGGAGGTATTACAGCGGCAGATGCATTCATTCACGCAGGGACAGAGGACACAATACATAGGGGCAGAGGCATTCATTCACGCAATACAAGCAGAGGGAGTCGGAAGAGGACGGGAGGGAGCAGAGGGAGGCGGCAGAGGACGGCGACAAAGGATGGCAGCAAATGGAGGTATTCACGCCTTCTGTGAACTATTATAATTTATATTCAACAAAAAAACACCTTTGTTTAAGAAATGACATCAACATATAAACTACACACTTAGATGGTAGATGTTTATAGTTTTTAAAATGCGAAAATTTGATGTTTACTGAAGTGAATGAGGAAGTGTAGATGTTTATAGTTTTAAAAATGTGAAAATTTGACGTTTACTGCAGTGAATGAGGAAGTGTGAGATATCTCCAAAATGGGCATGAAGAGTCTGAATTGGATATATAAATTAAAGTAGAATTCCGCTCCATTTGAAGCCTACTTATTATTTCCTTGAGAAAACTTAAAAGAAATATGATAAATCATAATATCCTATGAACAAAGAACCAACTAAAGCTTGCCTCAATTCTTTCAGCAAATTCAAAAATTTACCCTTTTACAGGGTCCATAAAACTTGACCCAAGCCCAACTATGAGGATCATAAACAACAACAAACATTTTTATAACTACTGAGTAGTACTTGTATTACCATTACAGAGAGGAATTAAAACTTTAAATCATAAATATTTTAGTTTTCTTGTTCAAAGTTGAAATATACAAATTCATATATATTATAAATTATAATTTATAAAATATAATATTATTATATATATAAATTATAAATTATAATATACCCCCAACAAACCCGCACATCCTGATTCAAAAAATGATGTACTCGTCCCCGTCCCTGTCCCCGTCCCAGTCCCCATCCCCATCCCCATCGTCGAACCCACGTTTCCTGGCAACATAGCTTATTTATCTTCAAATTTCTCTTATTCTATTGTGCTTTATTGAATACATCTGCTATTAAAGAGCTATTGATTTGCTAATCAAAGAATAGAATTGTACTCATCTTCCTTTGATTTAGCTATTGTAAATTTGTAAATAAATCTTGTATATATTTCCCTTCTAACCCTTGTACATAATTCTATTCATCTTGTATATATATATATATATATATATATATATATATATATATATATATATTTGCAAGTTAATCATAAATTTTAATTAAAATTTTAGGACTATTTCCTTGCAAGGTCGTGAGTATTTTGAGACTCTTCTTCATCTTGGCCATAAGCTTTGGAGGTCATTCTTCATTATTGTGAAGGTCATATGCTCTTAAGGGTTTGAAACAACTTATTTGGAGGAAGTTTTCAATCAAGTTTGAAGAGGATCCATTGACATTTGCCTTGTGAATTTCTTACTATTTCATTATAACTTGAGAAAGGGATCCCATTGTTGTTGCAAGGATCTATAAGTTGTAACCCTCCTCAAGGTTTTAAGAGCCCTTCTTTCTGTATAAAGGATCTCTCTTTGTAATAATAATAATAAAAGATCTTGTTTCTTGAGGGAGCTTGGGATTCAATCCCATGGTATCCCACCTCCTTATTTAAGAGGGGGGATCTTTTTTTTGTTTTCTTAACTTAGCTTCCTTTCCATTCTTTTTTTTAAGATCTAGCTCCTCACTGTTTCCCTACATCTCATTGAATTAGTTTCATTTTCCATTTTAGATCTAACTTCATTTCTCTAATAATTATTGTGATGCTTCCAGTAATTTGATCTAATTGCATTTGAGTTATTCTTGTCTTAAGCTCACTTGTTTCTTAGATTATAGTAGTTCCTCTAATCCTCTAATTTCTCTAATTAAATCTAATTAGAAATCTCATTTTCCATCATCTACTTGTGTTGCATTGTATGATTATCACTTATTCTATCTGGCATAACATAAGTGAAGAACATTTTAAAGAGTACTTCTTATTTAAGGCATTTGGGTCATTGCTCTAACATCTCAATCTAATTCTCATTGTCTTCAATGGGTAATATATTCTTACTTCATTGTTATAAGTTGATCTCATTGTCATCTTGTACTCCAAGTGCCTATCATAACCCTGTCATAAGTGAATTAGTGTTTCTCTCTTTGAAGCATATTGTCATAATTGTATCTCAATGAAGTATTGCATCTGCATGTTAGATCTAGTTTTTGCATCTCTAAAATTTACCTCCAAGCTTAAGCTTGGTTGATAGAAACTTTAAGACAACCTTCTCCACCACTCAATTTAAGAAGCTTGACCCTTAAACAATGGTTAAAACAGGTGGCCTTGCAGTTCTCTCGTGGCCCAAGCCCTTGTAGGAACAAAGGCACTTGGGCTGCTGGAAGCCCTGGGTAGGTATCGTTAATGAGGCCATAGCCTCCTTCCCCAGCACTTCTTCCAACAACCTTGTTCTAAGACAAATTTTAACAATTGAGGAGAAGGCAATCAGCCTTTGGCTAGGCATATAACTTAAAATCAACCAAGATTCTTGCATCTCACATAGCTTAGTCTTACATCCATTCATCTAACATTGTCTTCTTTTCTAAAAGTTCAATTGGCGATTGTAATTGGAATTGTGGGCTAATTATATACTTGCAAGCTTAAATTTATATTCTTGTACTTTTCAATTTCATGCTTATTGTCTTTTGAATATCATTTCATATTTAAGCATTTTTACTTGAAGTAAAGTCTTTCTTTTCTTGCAAGTTATATCTCAAATCTTATTGCTCATATTTCTAATTACTTATAATCTCTTGATCTCTTGCACTAACATTTTTCTTGCAGCATTACCTATCTTGTAACTTGGAAGTATTATATCGTGACTTGAGCATTATTTACAAGGCACTGGTCTCTCATCTTTATATCTTGTTGAATGTCATATTGATTTAATCAAGTATATCTCATTTGCTCATTAACATTTATACTTGCTAATCCATTATTAATCTATAATCAAGTTACATTGAGTGGTAAGCCTTGCCTTAGATCTCCTAGAGCTTGTTGTTCTAACAATTTTTCCTTTAGTTTTATCCTTAGGAACTACCCCCTTCGCTTGCGGCTCCTGCTTTGAGCGTTGCGCCATAGAGACTATACCTTGTGGGGTTGGAAACTTTTCCCACATATAGGTGTACATGTTAGGCTACAACAAGGACAAAGGGTACGATGTCATCTTTAGAGGGGATAGAGTGTTGTTATAGCACAAGGATTGGAGGTCATTTATCGCAGTTGGGGTGAGGAGCAGTCGGGTATACAGGTTGCAAATGGACACACCCAAGGCACTAGTTAGCAACAGTTGTCCGTGAGACCAAAGGGAGTTATGGCATAAGAGAATGGGCCATATTCATCATGGAGCACTTAGACTGTTTCGTGAGACAATGACAAGTGTTCCGAAGGTGAGCACAGCACACGATGATGTTTGCAAAGGATGCGTATTAGGGAAGTTTGCGAAAGCCTCTTTTCCAAGGAATGATAGTAGATCGCGAGGGATACTTGACCTTGTGCATTCAGATATATGTGGGCTTATGTCGATGAAATCTCTCAGAGGGTATCAATGCTTTTGTACTTTTATCAATGATTTCTCCAGGAAGACCTATTTCTTGAAGACCGATGATGAGATCTTCAATCGCTTTCAGGAGTTTAAGTCTTTAGTGGAGAAGGCAACAGGAAGAAAGATTTGGAATTTTCAGTCAGACAATGGAGCTGAGAACACAAGCAAAGAGTTCCAGGAGTTTTGTACTAGACCAGGAATCAGGAGAGAGTGGACAGTTCCTTACAACCAACAGCAAAATGTGGTTGTTGAGAGGAAGAACCAGTCTATTTCGGAGGCAGCTAGAACAATGTTGTATGACCAAGATCTCCCACGCTATTTATGGGCAAAGGCATGCAGTACAGTTGTTTACATTCAAAACAAGGTCCCACAGAGCGCTTGTCAAGATGACTCTCGAGGAGGCTTTCACTAGGACGAGGCCAGATGTCAGTCACGTCAGGTTATTTGGTTGCCTAGTGTATTTTCATATTCCAAGGGAGACACATTCAAAATTGGATCAAACTGTTGAGCGAGGTTACTTCATTGGCTACAACAAAACCTTGAAGGTATACAAGATCTTCATCCCAGGAGCCAAGAGGATTATAGTCAGGCTAGATGTCAAGTTCATGGAGGACAAGGCATAAAGAAGGTTCGGAGAGTTGCCAACAGCTAAAGATTAGAGTGCGCAACCAGCAAAAACTCCTAGAGTAGAGCAGCTAAATCAGGGGCAGCAACAAAGCACGAGTACAGTGACCAGTACGAGCATGAGTTCAGGTGCGAGTGCTTCTGAGGCTTCATAGAGTATGGAGCAGCAGATGCAGTCGATTAGGAAGACACATCGAGAGAATATGGAGGTGAATGTTCCTAACTCCATCGTTGGTAGGAGGAACCATGAGGTTCAGGCTACACTCAGGGATGCTCAGGAGTTTGTGGGGACTCCTAGGACAAGCATGAAAAAGTGGAGACAACCAAAGTAGTACACTGGCTTCATGGCATTGGTCAGTCAGTTGGTAAATAGCGAGCCTTTCAACTATCAGGAGGCCATACAGCAGCAAGTGTGGTGAGATGCTATGGTTGAGGAGTACTCCTCAATCATGCATAATGATGTATGGGAGGTTGTACTGAGACTGACAGACAAGGCGATGGTTGGATCACCTTGGGACAGCTTTGTGGCACACAGCAGAGAGATCCACGTGTGCAGGTTGAAGAGAGCTTTGTATGAGCTCAAACAAGCTCTCAAGGTGTGGTATGAGCACATTGACAGATACTTGCAGGGCATGGGCTTTGTGAAGAGTGAAGCGGATTCAAGCCTCTACTACTTGGTGGTTGGGGGAGATGTTCTCATTCTTGTCCTATATGTGGACGACCTAATCTTGACAAGTTCACTAGGGCCCATCGAGGAGTGCAAGAGGGATCTTGCAACAGAGTTCAAGATGAAGGGTTTGGGGCTCATGCACTATTTTCTAGGCATGGAGGTGTGGCAAATGAACAGCGAAATTTTCCTTCGTCAAGGGAAATACTGCATAGAGATCTTGAGCAGATTTGAGATGGAAGATTGCAAGGCCATGTCCACTCCCATGATCACGAATTGGAGGAAGATAGTTTAATCCAAGGAGGAGGTTGAACCCACCTTGTACAGGCAATTGATAATCTCTCTCATGAATCTGGTCAACACCAAGCCAAACATATCCTATGCAGTAAACTCTCTTAATCAGTTTATGGTGGAGCCGAGGAGAGTGCATTGGACAGCGGCAAAACATGTGTTGAGGTATTTGTGTGGCACAATTGAGTATGGGATTAGATATGCTCGAGGTGATGGTGTCAGTTTGGTGGGCTATATTGATGCAGACTGGGCAGGTAACACAATGGACCAGAAAAGTACTTCAAGGTGTTGCTTCAACATGGGATCAGGAGTTGTCAATTGGTACATCAAGAATCAGAAGCCTGTGGCACCGAGTTCAGCCGAGGCAGAGTACATAGCAGCGAGCATGGCTATATGCGAGGCAATTTGGCTTCGAAAGTTGTTGGTAGCCTTGTATGGTCAGAGGATAGAGACAACGATGATACACTACAACAATTAGAATTGCATTTGGTTGTCAGAGAATCTAGTGTTTCATGACAGGTCTAGGCATATAGACATTAGATACAATTTCATTAGAGACTGTGTGCAACGCAAGATTGTCCAGCTACGGTATATACCTACAGATGAGCAAGTAACAGATATATTGATGAAGGATTTAGGGAAGGTGAGGTTCATCTTCTTTAGAGACAAGTTGGGTGTTATGCAGAACACTTTCCTCACTAAGAGGTAGTGTTAGTTTGTGTAGCTCAAACAGGGGTTCTAGTCTCATATTGTGTCTATGAGGCTAGGGAACACATTTTCTTCAATACCCAGAAAAAGTCTCGCGAGAAAAGGCCTTGATTAGATTTAATTAAGCAATTAATTAATTTTCCTAAGTCTAATTTAGCAAAATAAGCTTAATTAATCAGTATTAATTGGGGTAAATTGATTTTCCTCTAAAGAATTCCGAAAAAGCCACTTGATGGGGTCAATATGATCTTAGCAATCAATTGTGATTAGATCATGGTCGTTGATTCATCAATGAGAGATTATAAGAGGAAATCGACGGACACTTGGAGAACAAATCAGTGAGAGATCAAGACACAGAGTTGCAGTGATAGCAAGGGTGTAGAGGCAGCATAGGGACATCAACAGTCGGGGTTTCAGCAGAGATTTTCAAAGAGATTCTTCACGGAGATTTCCAGGGAAGTTTGGAGGTCAATTTTCTACAAAGAGAGGTTGATTTTCTAGTGGTGTGAGTTGCTCTAGCAAGGGGTGAGAATTACCCTAGCAGGCAGTGCAAATTGCTCAAAGAGAGAAATTTCGGAGCAAGGACATTTGCACAAGAGAGATCGATTTGCATAGGAGGATCAACTAGGCAGTAGAGGTCGAGATTTTCCAAAGAAGGTTTAGTTAATCTTCCCAGCCAGTGCAAGTTGCCAAGAGGGTCGAGTTTATCTGCCAGGTTGCACATGTGAGCCAAAACCATCTTCATGGGGAGGCCGAACTTGTTTTGGTGGGTCGAATAGCTTCCAGGAGATCAAGGAGACTTGTAGAAGTGATCAAAATAATTTTCCGCAGGTTTTCCATCTTATGACAACCAGTTGTAATACTTTTTGCTGAAGATTTTAATAATAAAACCCTCATCTGCAGACCAGTTTTCCCTTTGGGGTCATTTTAGTGACATTTGTCTAAAAATATTGGTGTTCATTATTTGTGTGTGTACATAATTTTCTCAGTTCCTATGGTTTATTATTTTTCAGTGAAATCGCAGTTGTGTTTTATTCAGTATTTGTCGCAAGATAATTGCAATTGACAAATAATCTAAATAGATGAGAGAATAATAACCAATAACTGCAATAGACTTTAAAATTTCACACTATAATCCACTGCCATTCTGCTCCATAACTCTACCAACAACTCTATATGCACGCAGACCCTAACTGTTTGGGTCTCGTTTTTTGTAGATGCCTTATGGTTGTTGCAACATTTCAACAACTTTGTCATGCTTTGCTCCAACTCCTCCGTGTCAAACTCTTTCGACAATATTGTCTCCTCCATGATCTACGTATTGCACTGTGTCAACTAGTGCTCAACCTTGTCTACCCTACTAGTTGTGAAATTTGTCCACCTACACCCTTGCACATCGAGTATCAACCTATACCCCTACCTTAGTTGGTTCATGCCACTTGAGCAAAAGGCACTACGACGTTATATTTTTTCTTCTACAGCCCAGCACATCCTGACTCCTGGTTGTCGGCCAGTCCACAGGTTCTCAATTGTTTATCTTGCCTTTTCAGTCATCCACCCATGTGTCTATTGCCTCACTCCTCCATCCAGCCTCCAACCCGATGCGCCTACCACATAACCTCGCGCATATGGTTTCTTGTAGCCCTCCCCAGATTCAGTTCCTTTGCATATGGTTTAATGACCACAACCCCACATAGTCATACTGATATCTAAACTTAATGCAAATTTAAAAGAAACGTAACAGGTTTACCACTACACTTCCACTTTTCAGCGGATAGAAAATTTTAACAAGCATTCACACATAACATGAGACACTTATTTTTGGTCAACTTTAACCCTGGAAAAACCCAAAAAGGGAAAACCAATTTGAAGCAGATTTTATTTGCTTCTAATTCTCATAAAAAGTTACACAACATTAAGTATAAACTTAGAGCTACTTATCTCTCCCTACACTGTCTCGATTTTTGGGCCATTCTCTGACATGGACTGCTCAAAAATTCATGCCACTAACAGCACTTAACACCCACAAAAATTGAGCCACAATTCTAGCAATCTCAACCTAGAAATATGTGCCACTAACAGCCTCCTATTAAAATAACATTGTCATGCCCAATCTTTTTTGCTTGGGAATGCGTGCAAGTTTCCTCTCTAGAATTGTGGGCTTGTTCTCCTCATATCTCGGCCTGACACAACCTTTAAAAAGTCACTGAAATCTCATAGAAATCAGCGTTAAAGTATGCCCTCATTGTCCCAAATTTCTCGCCTGATAAACAACCTTCTCAGCCTTGAATTTTGTGTTCGAATCTCTGCATACTAATTCTATGAATGTGTGACTACCTTCCAACTTGAAATCTTGGCCCTGCCTTGAAGTTTGAGTTGTTGTAGATTTATTTCTCCCCAGCAAATGGCTAAAACAACCTCTATTCTCTCCTTCTCCTTGCTCCTCTTCTCCAAAAGCACATGAAAAATAATGAGCTCTCATGCCTTTTTCCTCCTTTTTAGTTCTCATTACATTGAGAGAACCCTAACCCTTTAATCTATGGCTGAGATTAGATCTCAGCTCTAATAGACGAATGGTGGAGATCTAATCTTCACTTGACCCCCTTTTTCATGTGTCCCCCCTCATTAATGAGTCTCCCTAGTCACTTTATAACTTTAAGTTGTACCTTGTACCTTTCTCGCATAAAGTCATTTTAAAAACATTTAATAACATAAATAGTACTAAAGTACCTCATAAAGTGACTTTTAAGTCACATGACTTTAATAACTCATAAAGTCACTGACTAAAAAGGTGTTTTAATGTGTTTTCCTAGGCAAAAAGACTAAAGCACTAGGAAACACCTCCTTAGTACCTTTTCTCAACACTTCACTGTTGTTTTGTGTGCTCTTGCATGTCGACTACTACACACTCAACAATGCCCTACAACCTGTCGCACGATGTGCCCCGACCAAAAGCTTGTAGTTGTTTTCACCTACACAAGATTCTCCTCTATCGGAGTCAACTACCCTCACTTCTCCTCTGTCGCAATCTATGGTCTCCTCTGCAGGCTGTCAGTTGGGTGGGTCATCAGGCCTGTCAGCCACCTTGCCCCTCATGTTGCTTTTATGTTTAACCTTTTAAAAATCAGCCCCGCTCTGCCCTTTAGACAAATTATAAAAATAAAAAATAAATAAATAAATCCCTTGTTGGGTCGTACGACCGATTGCTTCAGCCACTAAAAAAAATACTCGCCTTTGTATGATCGAGGCCAAACCTAGCCCTCGACAATCCAATCGAACCTAGCACTTGTGATTCTGAGATCAGTTCATAGTTTACGCTCCAATACCATGTTAATTTCCATTAAATCTAGCACGTGGTAAATCATTAACTTGGCAAAAAGCAGATCTACTGAATAATTTACACAACTACGTTCCTAGTTAGTGAAAGCAAAAATAACCAATCTCATGAAAAACATGACACAGATTCTTCCCAACAAAGCTTTTCATTAATAATCCAAAATTACGTTGACTCTCGTTTTGGGATAATGGCCCAACTGAGAAAATATAGAATAGAAATAAACATGGATCTGATCCAACAGATCTGCCCTAGATCGATGCTCAGCCTTCTTTGAATATCTAGATCTCCAACCTCTCTGCACTCCCTTGGACCCAGCACACTGCTCACTAAGATTCCTCTCTCAATCTTGTGTTGTTGTAGTGCATCTTTCTCTTCTCCCTAGCCTTGCTTTTATAACTTTACATTGAGCTAAATCCCTAACCCTAACCCCAATCTCCAAAGTCATTATCAGTCGAGATTAGATCTCACCTCACTTGAGATCAACTAATTAAGATTGAAACATAATCACTAAAGTAAATGACTTACTTTTCCTAAGTTTCTTTTAGCCCAATAAGCCAACACAATGATATGTGTTTTTACCTAAGCTAGACATCGGCTAAGTTACATTATCAATCTTGTTGACACTAGAGCAAGCGCCTAAGGAGACTGTGGGAAACTTTTGCAAGCCTAGACACAAGGCCTATGCAAAAATACCTGCCTAAGCTACAAACATCAAGGATCAACTAGAAAGACATTTGAAGGCAAGGCTTGTGGGAAGTATTTTTGTGCCCCTAGCATTAAATATGGCTCACTATGATACTTTAATGGATTATTTACCTAATGATGTTGGTCTCACTTGATCTTGAGGGTATGTTTCGGGTGGTTTCACACAAAGGCATTGAATATCCCTTGAGCGATGGCTTGACACGTTGAGGAGGGCGTCTAGCCCAGCATGAGAGTACTTGTGATGTTCTAGCATCATCGTTGCCCACACAAAGATGAGTGTTGAATCTTAAGAAGCTTCCACATGGATGTATGGCCCCTTCCTAGATGTTGAAATGTTGTGCCAAGGGACCCAAAATGTCCCCAGGGAGGCCTTCTACCTACTTTTAGGAGTTTCCTTGTTCCAAAGTCTAGATGAGAATGGTGATTGCTTGAGACACTTTGGGAGGGATGGCACACTTCCTTTTGATGCTAGCGTTATGCCCTAGAGTTTCCACGTCACCCATGCAAACCCTACGGAGGTGATGAAGGGCTTTATGATGACGAAATCTTAGATTAGGAGATGTGGCTTAGAGATGCACCCATTCACTTTAATGAGGTATCTTAGATTGAGGAGCACTTTTGGACCCATCTTGTCACTTTACTTGATGGAGATGCCCATTTAATGAGGATAGTGTCATGTTGGAGAGTTATTGCTCTCATACGTGTGGAGAAAATGTGCCATTTTATTATGATTTATCATTTTGTAAGGCTACTTTAGGTCAACTTGTGACCTATTCGAATCGTTGGATGCTTTAAAAAAACTTTTAGGGCTTTTAATTGTAAATTAGGAAATTTGACTCAGTTACCAACATATAAATAGAGGAGAGTCAAATTCCTTCGAATCATTGTCACACACACACTATCATTTCTCTCTTGAAAGAGAGCGCACTAGTGAATTCTTCTTTTCTCCTAGATGCAATGGCTAAGTAAAGCGTGAATTGTCTTGGGGAGGAGATGTATTGCATGGAGAGGCTTTCCTTATATTGATGAAGTGGTGCTTGATTGAATGGTATAAGTTTATTGCTATTTTCTTCCATTTTGCATGATATTTTTTATTGCCATATGCCATATCAAAAAGTGCAATATCTTTTGTGAACTCTTGTTTTTATGTATTTATGCAAAATTTATCATCAAGTATCCATCAAAGGGACTAGTTTCTTGCATTCTTTGCCCTTGAATCTCCTATAATTTGACCTTAAATCTCCTATACAAGAAAGTTGCTAGGGTTTCTAAACCGAAGTGAATTGCCTTTCACCCTCTCTATCCAAAGTCCTTCTATCTTAACCTCGCCCTAATTGACTCCATTGCCTAATTGATTAGAGGCACTAGTCTTGGTGTGTCAATCAACCTTAAATTTTATTTCTTCTATTATTTTATGGTAATTAGGGTTAGGGTTTGGTTAAATCTACATTTTATAGAACTTTTACACCTATATGTTATTTTCCATTAAGTAGGAGTTGCATCTATTAATGCTTAAAAAGCGAAATCTATCATTTTATGCATGTTTTACCACTAATATTAGGTTTGACGTCTAGGCTATTGCTTATGTTTTGTGCATATTCAGCCATTAAAAAATATTTATTAACGTATCCCTTGTTTACGTCCTTGAGTAGCCTAAAGCCTTTGTTGACCTTATCTTTTAAAGGTTATTTTATTGTTGTTATATGGTATTGCATGTTGTAAATCTACATATCATTAAAAACCTAACTTATAACAGCACTTTTTCAGTTTATTAGAGCTGCTGGAAAGTTTACCTAAACATCTATAGATTTTATCTCAAGCCTCCAAGGCTTTGTTGGTACCTCCTTCCAAACCATTAAATTCTCATCACCCGTGAACCTTCCTGTATTGAAGATCTTTCTAGTCGATTTATTTGCAAACTCCATAGAGAAACATTTGGCTTGGAACCCCGGGTCATCTAATCTCTAAGTCTTGCCAAAGAAGCCTCCCTTGTGGGGATAATATCTTTACCACAAAACAAGAGGGTAGAAGCCACTGAGGTGATCACGATGGTTGGTCTATTTGTTGCCTTCAAAGCTAGGTCCCCTAGTAAGGCTTTGCCCTAGCCTACTAGATTCTCCGATAACAAGGACCTTGTTTTATTGGAGGTTGATTGGGCTTCATTTGAGAAAGTGTTCACACTTCTCCTTCGACGCATTATCAAATGCAAGCAGGTGACCCAATACATAACCCTTGTCAAGTTGGGTGCTCACCCCTTTCGGCTTGAGACTATATTCTATCTGGTTTCACTTATGCACCACCGCCAGAGTTTCGACCATTCAGCGACAAGTTGAGGTCAGTGCCCTTACCAAGCCTATTTCTCATCAAAGTCCATTTCCTTATTTCACCCTCATGGTCATGCCAGATGTTGGTTTGCAATAGTCTCAAACCTTCTAGAGTTCCTTGATATTTCAATGAAACAACTTCCTCCTTTCAAATACTCCATGGATGCACCTAGCCATCTCCTACTTACTAAACAAGGGTTGAACGATATCCTCCATGATGACAAATACAAACAATTTGTGTGGGTCACTTAAACAAACCCCCAAGGCGAGTTATGTCCAAAGATTGTGTTCTTTGTCTTATGTCCAAAGATTGTGTTCTTTGTCGAACACTTCATAGAGGTGTGGGACAGAGTCATTATCTAAACCCCATACACTTCTCATGATTGGACACACTCTCTTCACATTCCCCTAGGACAATTACAAGTGGGCTCACATAGCCTTTGAGTTGAGACAAACCACTTGATGAGCAAACAAGGTATGCCAACTATGCAATCTTCAAGAGGTTAAGGATAGGAGCACCTTATAGTTCGTCGCCCCATTTATTATGGGATCCATCAAAGATTTGGATCATTGTTTGTTCACGGGGATCCAAACCCAATCTACTTTCTTCCTAAGACACCTGACATGGGGACACGGGACACGAAGGACACGCGGATTCGAGTGTCGAACACGGACACAGTGACCACTCAGAACAGGACACGTCCGGACACGTTATATATATATATATATATATATATATATTAAAAATTAGATATTTCTTACACAAATTCATTGATTTAAATATAGATCTTCATCTAGATGTAAGTTTTACAAAGATACATCATACAATCATACATTAATAATTTAAAAATTAATATATTATGCATACATATTGATATTACAAATACAATTGTGACATGTTCATCAATGATCCAATAGGAGAAAGACAAGATAGTAAGATACCGTAGTTTTCTCATTAAGTCGTCAAAATCAAAATGTGTTACATAGGTAGTATAATGCCAAATAGAAATAGCAAATACAAAACAACTACAAGTCTACAAGCCTCAAGGCAATAGGTAGCTCATGAGTCATGAGTCATCAATCCTCATCATCATAATCAACATCATTGTCCTCATCATCATGGTCACCACTGCTCTCCTCCGCTTCATCCTCTTCTGTATACAATGTCATCTCTGCATCCACTGGTGTGAAGGATGACCCCTCTACAGTATCACCATCATCAAATGTGATAGGCTCTAGCACTGCCTCATTGAGATCCAAGTTGTCTAATGCCAAGTCAACACTGTTGTCCAGACCCATATCATCAAGAAAGACATCCCACATCTTTTTCTTTCCCTTCAACCACTCATCCCCCTGCCTATAAATAAGACGAAGGTTGATGCACACACACCATTGTCTCTGCCCTACACTACTCAAGCCTGCGCTTCTTCACACTATACAAATTCCCATATGTGCTCCAATTCCTCTTGCAACAAGAGGCTAAAGTCACTTGAGAGAGGAGCCTCATGGCTAACTATTGTAGAAGAAGGCTTGTTGCCCCATGAGTTTCCCACCAAGAATAGGGCTTCTTAGACCCCTATCTCTAATCACATCATAGCCTGCAAATCGCCCAATGCCAGTGGAAAACTCTGCAAAGGCATCGTCCACCTCATCAAGGGATGCCCTGTCCTAAAAAATCCTCTTGAATGCATCTTTCCTCTCCTGTGAAATTTCACCATCCATGTGAGGAGGGAATCTACAGGAAGCTCCACCATTCAGCCACTCATCGTTGTAGTATTTTGGGTTCAAGGAGTGAGCCAAACAATGTAAAGGTGTGCAATTCTTGTCCCATCTGTTGACAAGAATATCTTGTATGGTGGTGAAGAAGGCCTCTGGTGATGTCCCATACTTGGGTCACTCACTTTGTAAAATAATGTTCCTCACAGACTCAATCATGGAATCCCATCCCTCATAAACCTCTCCTAAGATGGGTTGGTCTATATCTGCAAATCGAAGCAAGGAAATTATAGTGTCCATGATCTGAATAAGTAGATCTACCCTCTCCCACCAGGCATCATCTAACAATGTGTCCTTCACTCTTTTTCAGGCTGCTTGATTTGTCTTTCTCCAAAAAGACCAAAACTCTGAAATAACCATGGCCCCAAGAGCGGTCTTGACCTCCCTCAACCTCTTCAACATGATGAATGAAGAGGCAAATCGTGTATCCGCAATCTTCAACAATAATAGATTGGTGTACTCGTTATAGATAGCGAGGGCATTTGTATTGTTTTGTACAAAGTTGTGGATATGTCGTGCATCCTCAATAATGCTTCCAATCCAAAGAACATCGGAGGCAATAGATTTCATTGCTAGTTCAATGAATGGAAAATGCAAGGTGTCTAAAATACTTGTGGATATTTAGCTTCCACAATCATGCCAGCAGCCTTGCAAACAGGTGCATTATCTGTAATGATTTGCACACAAGAATCAACACCTACATCTTCAATAACTTTAATAAACAACTCACCCATATATTGTGCATCCTTGTATTGGCCAAGTGCATCCACTGATTTCAAGAAAACGAGACTATTCAAGGAAGACACCATGAAGTTGATGAGTGGGTGTCGCGTTGGATCTGTCCATCCATCAAAAACAATGTTAAGCCTAGATGTTGGCCATGTTGATTTAATAGGCTCAAGCATTTTGTCCACCTCTTTCTTTGCCTTCGTCAACAATGTGGTTCTAAGCTTCTCTAACCCGGGAGGCGCATACCCTGATGGAGTTGTTTGAGTTAGAGCTCGACACATCCCAATAAATAGAGGTGAGTGTGCTACATTGAAGGATATGAAGTTCTGGTAGAAAAAAAGAAAAAAAGGCAATGGTGAGATCAAGCTCTTCCTGCTTCTCTTTCTGGAAAATCTTTTCCATTGGACCAAGTGCAATTGCCTTTCTTTTTGCTGCTTGTCCCCCACTACAACTCTCAAATGGGAAGTTGTTGTTGCTTTTCCTCAAGAATGGAAAGGGGTCATCATTCTTGTTTTGTTTTGTTTTTGCAGCCACATTTGCCACACCAACAGATGCCTCTCTTTCCATTTCCTTCCTCTTTGCTAAAGACGCCTATGTACAAGCTGAAATTCCACAACTTGGTAAAGCCAGCAAATGAGCTTTCACAAGGTAATATGTTCTCATGAAATGATTGTGGCAATAACTACATTTCCAAGCAACATTGCCTCCTCCCTTCATCTTGCTGCCTGGCCCTACCTCTCTTGTGACATATTTCCACCATGGATATTTGTGGTCTTGAGGTTGTTGTCTTCCCTCAACATTTGAAGTTGTTGTTTCATCCCCACTTCCAATAGATGGAACACTTGCAGACACTAATGAAATAGGAACATGAGGGGCATCTCCAATGGGGACATTCTTCCCCATCCTTGTTGCCCTTGATTGAGCCATAAATGCTGTAAAAAAATAAACAAAAAATTCCCAAATTTGTAAAACATATGCACATGCACACTGAATGCAAAAAAATAGAGAGACAATGAACTTACCTGTTGCTTGAATCTCCTTCAAAATGCTCCCTTGCTCCTTGCTCCTCTCTTCACTCAAAGAAAACACAAAGTAATTAAAATGAAGCAAAACTCCACCTTTTATAAGTTGTCGGACGCTTTTTTCCGTCGGTCATGTCTGGCGGATCGGGACACGATCTGTCAAACACAAATTTGTACGAATTGTGTCCAATTCGATGGATTCGAGACACGGAGGGGGTGGGGGGGGGAGGACAAATCTGGTTTCTTAGCTTTCTTCTGATAATCAAACCAAATATTTATATCCTTTTACATGTAGGAGACCCTCAGTGCATACCCATATTCTCCAACCTCCTCCTAGACCAAATCCCACTCAATCAATTACTACTTTTTGGTGCTCCCATCAACTAGGGGCACCAAGAGTTACACTGATAGCAGCCTTGCATCTAACTCTAAATCGGGGCAGACACAAGGGACCATCCCCCCTTCTATTAAATTTCCATGAAAACTCATGCAACTACTTACATGAATATCTGATAACTGAAACTAGTCAACTTTCACCAAGATACAGAACCTATTAACAACTTATAAGCAGCAGAATAAAAACACAGAGATAAAAAACATATCACACAAATTGACACATTTTTTTTCTCAAGAAACCCAACAAGGAAAACCTGCTTGCTTGATGTGGCTATTTTATGGATTGTTTTTGGAGCAATTGAATCTATTACAAAGCAATTTGTCTCTCTTGAGAAAGTGTTTTGCTTCTCACACAAATCTTAGTTGATATAATTGATCTTGGCTTGCCTTGATCACTGCTTGATCTCGATTCCTGCACATAATTGATCCTCTGCTACTTCCTTGACTTGCTCTACGAATCCTGTTGTCTTGCTTCAATTCTACTCCTCCTTCCTTGCACACTTAGCCTCCTTATTTCTTGCATTGATCTCCTATTTCCTAGCACACTTCTTGCTCTATTTCTTAGAGCACTTGAGCTCCTATTTTTTTAGGACCCCAACTCCACACAACCTGCGCACAACCAATTCTCCTAAATTTTAGCGCACTTGCACCTCCTATTCTTTAGGATACAATTCTTGCGCTCCACAATCAAGGCTCTCTCACACTAACTCGTAAGCTTTGTCTTGTCACAAACCTTTGTACACAAAACAATTGTTTAATCCTTATACCTTCGTCCTTATTTTATAGATTCAATCCATGCTAAATTAGGCAAGTACAAATTTAGAACTCGAGTTGTGATTGACAAGCTAACTGAGTCAAACTAGTTCTCTCTCCAATCATCACTAGAATCATAACTCGCCCTTCTTTCAATCAATAACTGAAGTCCAACTCATTCTATCTGAACTCGTAACTGCCACTTGATTTGTAGTCATACTGAAGAAGACTCCACTTAACTAAAGCTCCAAATCTACACATGCTAACTTGATGAGTATTCCAATAAACTGGAAATAACTCATCCTAACTGAAGTCTAACTCGTGAGGACAATTCGAGGTCTCCACTAACTAAGGCACAAGCCTGTAGACCTTGTTGGCTACATTTTCAACACTCCCTCTTAGTGAGGAACGTACTTCTAGAAAAACCTCTTCCACCTGGATTTGTCTTAAACACTACCACTTTCTCCATTGTTGTAGATGCTCCCTTTTGTTAGTTTTTGTAGCATCAGATGTGTTTTAGCCATGAGATTTGGTGGAGAGGCTAGAATACATGTATTCTCCAATACCCAGAAACTGTTTATGGAAATTCCACCTAGATACGACTTAATTAGATTTATTAATCAATTTTTAAAATTTCCTAAGTCTAAAGTTAGGAAATATGATTAATTGATCATAATTAATTATGTCATGGTGTGAATGTTCTAGAAACTCACACGAATCGACAGGGAAATAATTTGGGCCATCGATTATGTTTTAAACTTGGTCGTTGGTGCTCCAACAAAAGCTTATAAGAAGAAGTCGATGGGTAGATAGAGGACATACCAATGCAGTTACTTAGTTGCTTAGGCAGATCAATTTTCTCAGTGACTGAGATCCAGCAGAGGAGATAGAGCCAGAGGGTGAGTAGTAGGTGAGAGAGAGAGGGTATCAGCAGAGGTTCGGGAAGTGCAGGACGAATTCAGGAGGCGGCAGCGTAAGGAGAGACGTAGTCCACTAGAGCTTTGTGCAGAGAGTGACGCAGAGGCACTAGCGTATGGGCGGAGGGTCCATCTTGGGGTCAGGGAGTCGTTGTGGAGAGTGAGAAATTTATCTCAAAATTTCTCTCAGTATTTTTCCTCTGTTTTGGTTGTGTGAATTCTTGTACTCAAATTGTTAAGAACACCCTCATTTGTTGCATCGGTTTTCCCACATTGGTTTTTCCAGGGACAATTTTCCAAAAATAACTGTGTTAATATTTTCTATGTGTGTGCTCGAATTTCTCTATTTCCAGCATTTTATTTTCCGCAGTAATTTATTGTGAAAATTGCAGTAGCAAACTTATTTGATATTTGTCGTAGCAAATAAACTGCATCATTAATTTGTCAGTTAGAAGAATATTTTTCAATTATTACAATAGATGAAATTTTCACACCTTTGAATTAGAAGACTTCCCTGCTTTATCCTGCAAAATATGATCTGAAGACTTGTTATTTCCAATCATGCTCCTAGGATCTTGATCTTGAGCATCCATCAATGTTAGCTCATACCAACTGGGCTTGACAGATCTGGAAGAGGCCTCCTACCCACTCTCTGCCACTAACATCGACTCTGTGCCAAGTTCTTCTAGCATTGTTATGGGTTTGTCCCGGTCCTTTGAGACATCCAAGAATTTTGCTTCCAATCCCCTGATTAGTACAGTCCCCCTTTCTCCCTCTAAGGGCTAACCTCCACCAATCATGTTGGTTATGTGTACTGTCCTTCATACCATTTGTTGGCTACTACCAACTTTGTTAGCAACTGCTGACCCATGCCTGTCGCGGCATATCCCCTACCCAACGACTCCTGATGGCCACTTCATCTCGCATTTTCCCCTGTCATGCCCAGCATGGCATCCTACTTGCGGCACGATCCCCTGCAACCATCCTTGGATGTCATTTTTTGCCTTCTTTACATAATGATCTGACTCCTTTCAGATCTTCGTCGAACCAGCTTCTTGCAATGAACAAGTCCTTCAATCCACTACTCTTATGGCCTACAAACTCACCACACTTTTAGCCCTTTAACACTTGTCCAACCCTCCTTTGTGAACAGGCTTTAGCAAATAACCCTTTGTAATCAAAATTTTGAGGCCTCTCGGCCCTCAGCTGCAGCCCCCCTATTACTTGTGGCAGCTCAAACCTTGTCTTTTTCTTGCCAGCCTAACACACTTGGATTCAACCCTGCACGTTGATTCAGTCAGGCTATCGGTCGTTTGATGCCTTCAATTTGCTACAAATGGTCCTCGTCCTCCATGGCCATTCAGCCTAACGGCTAACAGCTTCACCGGTTGTTGTCAGCTATCTATGGTTGTTCCACAAATCTGCCACGGCCACTCCTAACGGTTGTCTATCTACGCCAACTTTTCACTCGATGCAACCCAATTATCAGGCTCGGGGGGATTGGAGTCCTCATTTTGACCAAGTTAGTGCTTGGATTTGTTGAAAGGATTAGTGTCTTCATTTTTTAACAATCATTATGTAAATTATTTTTCTTTTTATTGTTTATGTTCTGGTATCTTGTATTTAAGAAAAATCTTAATTGGCTAATTAACAATTGAAAGAAAATAGTGATTCACCCCCCCTCTCAGTATTTTCAACAATTGGTATCAGAGTCAGCTTCTTCAAGATCGGCCTAACAGCTGGAAGAAGGGATTTTGAATCACAATAGCTAGTGAAGATGCTAAGGTCCCCCAATTTGATGGAACAAATTTTGCATTCTAGAAGGTCAAAATGAAGTATTACCTAATGTTTCTTGGAGTTGATATTTGGCAATCTACCACAAATAAAACATAATCCCATCTCTTCCACCAACAAACCAAAATGGGAAAAGAGTATATATAGCAAATGCCAAGGCATTGAATTCTATAGCGATTGGTTTGTCAGATTCAGAATTCACCGAAGTTATGGGTATTGAAATAGCTAAAGATATGTGGGACAAGCTCATCAATAATTATGAAGGAGATGACAAGGTCAAAAAGGCAAAGCTTTAAACCTTTAGAAGGAATTTTGAAAGTCACAAGATGAATGATGAAAAAGGTATTGTTGCTTGCTTTCTCTGAGAAGATGAGGTAGTCAACTCTCTCAGAGGACTAGGTGAAAAAGTCTAAGAAAAAATGAGTGTCCAAGAGGTCTTGAGATCCCTTCCAAATCATTTGATGCCAAGGTTTGTGTCGTAGAAGAACTAAAAGATTCGGACTCTTTATCAATGTATGAACTTCCTGGAATTCTCACAACATATGAGAGGGGGTTGTGTAAGAAATTCAACCCATAAGGAAGTTGCATTTAAAGCATCCAAGACATCAAGAAAGGGAAAGAATTGTGATTGTAGCAGTGATGACACTGATACTGAAATGGCACAATTTGTCAAGAAGTTGAAGAAAGGATCCAAACTCAAAGGTAAGTTACCTCTCATTTGCTTTAGATGTGGTAAAATAGGACACTATGCAACAAAGAGTCCTTTTAAAGATGACATTGATGATGAGGATGAACCTAAGAGAAGAACCTTCAAGAGAAGAGGCTTAAGAAAAAATAATTTCTTCTCCAAGCAAGACAATGATGACTCTGATGAAGAAGAAGAATATGGTGAAAGCAATGAAGAATTGTTCATGGCCTTCACAAATGAAGCAAATAATCCAAAATAAGAACAAGAAAATATGGAAGAAGTAGAAAGAAATATGGAAGAACTATTGATCAGTGCCATAGAATAAAATGAGAGACTCAAGAAAAAGAATGTAAAGTATCTTGGGAAATCATCTCTCTCAAAAGTGAGCAGGAAGAAGCTAAATGAATAGAAGAAGTATTGAACAATAAACTAAGGGAAAAAAAAGAGATTTGTGGAAAATTGGAGGCAAAAGTGGTATCTTTAAAAAGAGAGTTGAACAAGGCCAACAAGAATTTGAAGAGTTCCCAAATCTTGGACATAATACTCAGCTTCCAAAGGCCACCACATGATAAATCTGGACTTGGCTATACAGGGAATCCTCCAATTCTCAAGGAGACACCAATGGTCATCATGAAGAAAACCCTAGAAGTTTTGTTGATGTCGTTAAAGGACCTCATATCAAGAACTCTTCAGAAAACAAAGTTCATTCAAGAAATGAGAAGTGGTCCCTCCGCGAAAGGAATATCCCATCAAGGCAAGACTACACCAACAAGTATCAAATTATTTTTCTTGGCAATTGTTTCAATTGTAAAAATTTTGGTCATCAGGCAAAACATTACAAGGCATATAGGATTAATCATCAAAACAAGACTGTTACATCAAGAGGCAAAATCAAGTCAAGACTTGTAATTCTTTTACTCCTCTTTCAAAGTATAGTCTAGAAGGTAGCAAAAGCAACAATCTAGGTCATGAAGCACAAAATTGCCCATTAAAGCCAAAAGAAACAATAAGGAGAAAGAAGACTAAAGAATCTACCTCTGCAAAGTGCAGCCTAGCCTTGTATGCTCAGAAAATGGAAAATCCATGGTTTGTAGATAGTGGATGTTCTAGGCACATGACAAGTGACTAGAAAAAGTTCATCTCACTAAGCACGGAAAAGGATGAAAATGTGACCCTTGGAGACAATGGATCTACTAAAATTGATGGAAAAGGCACAGTGAGTATCATCAATGGCAAGGGCAAAGCACAAAATGCACTATATGTTGAAGGGCTCAAGCATAATCTTCTAAGCGTCATCCAAATATGTGATCAAGGACATGATCTCATTTTTCATGCCAAAGACCGTGAGATAAGGAGGTCATCCACAGGAAAACTAGTAGGAAAAGGAGTAAGAACAATAGATAATGTATATATTCTCACTGAAATTCAAGAAGAAAGATGTTACATGAGTTAATCAAACGAACATTGGTTGTGGCACAAGCATTTGGGACATTTAAGCTTTGACAACCTGGTGAACATTAGCAAAACTTAAGCAGTAAGAGACATCCCCAGAATCTCAAAGCCAACAAATGTTGTTTGTGTACCACGTCAACATGGAAAGCAACCCAAGACCAACTCAAATCAAAGGAATGATCGACATCAATGCTTCTGGAAATCATTCATGCAGGTTTTTACGATCCAACAAGAACTCCAGCTCTATAAGGAGAAAGGTACTTTATATTATTTATAGATAATTATACTAAACTGATGTGGATATTTTTCATAACATATAAGTCAGAAACACTAGATTGTTTTAAAATTTTCAAAGCATCAGTTGAAAATGAAAGCGAGTTGAAGATCAAATGCTTAAGAATAGATAGAGGTGGAGAGTTTACCTCAAGAGAATTCAATGAATTCTATAAAAAACATGGAATCAAGAGGGAACTTTATGTTGTTAGGACACCACAACAACATGGAGTAGTAGAAAGAAAGAACAAATTTGTACAAGAGAATGCAAGAATGATGTTGTTGGAAGTTGATTTACAAGCTCAATTATGGAGGGAGGCAACTGGGGCAGCGGTCTATATCATGAACAAACCTCAACTCCGAGTAAACAGTGATAAAACTCCATATGAACTATGGAACAGAAGGCATGCCTCTATGAAACACTTCATAATATTTGGAAGCAAATGTTTTATGAAAATTAATGATGATTCACTGGGCACATTTGATTCACGTGTTGACAAAGGAATTTTCTTTGGATACTCATTAAGAAGCAAGGCCTACAAATGCTACAACAATTGTTTGTGAAAGATAGTTGGAAGCATTGATATAAAGATAGATGAGGCTCTTCCTAAAAAATAAGTTATTCAAACCAATGAAGACGACCTTATCTTTATAGATCCAGAAGAATGTGTTGCAAAAAATGAGGATCTGGAAAATCAAAAGGATGAACCATCAAAAACAGCCTCAAAGTTTGTAGAAAAACATTATCCAAAAGGCCAAATCATTGGAGATGTGGATGGAGGAATACAAACACGAAGAAAGAGGACAAACAGAGCAAAGAAGAATGATATCCCTTTGTTGTCTTAGATAGAACCAAAGAACTTTACACAAGCAAGTGAGGATCCACATTGGATAAAAGCAATGGAAGAGGAGATGGACCAAATCGAAAATAATGGAACATGGGAACTTGGGCCATGTCCAACGGATAAAAATGTCATAGGAACCAGGTGGGTATTCAAGAACAAAATGAATGAAATGGACAAGTCATTAGAAACAAAGCAAGGTTCGTGTGTAAGGGATACACTCAAATTGAAGGAATTGACTTTGATGAGACTTTCGCTCGAGTTGCCAGACTAGATGCCTAAGAATGTTTTAGCCTTTGCATGTTCAAAAGGGTTCAAAGTCTATCAAATAGATGTAAAGTCGGTCTTTCTATATGGTGACTTAAAATAAGTATACATGGAACAACCAGAAGGGTTTGACCTGTCAGAAGATAAAGACTTCGTATGCAAATTAAAGAAGGCCTTGTATGGATTAAAACAAGCTCCAAAAGCCTGGTATGCCAGGAAGCAGTCAAGCCAAATGCAAGAACTGGATGGTTTTAATAGAGGGAGTACCCCCTGTCGTGGCAGCTTGGCCAGACAGAAGTGCTTGTGTTAAGTGGCTAACAACCCTTTCATCCGTGCATGCGAACATTCCCTTGGGGCCAGTTGTAATGCTTTTCTTTGAGCTATAAAACAGCTACTTCCGAAATAAATGAATAGGAGGGGTAAAAAGGAAAAACTGGGAACTTTCCACTATCTCAAGTGCCAACACAGTACATCTAC
Organism: Pinus albicaulis; assembly: GCA_034641835.2. NCBI lineage: Eukaryota > Viridiplantae > Streptophyta > Pinopsida > Pinales > Pinaceae > Pinus > Pinus albicaulis. The sequence continues at coordinate 478,709,690 of CM076570.1, read as the reverse complement.
AGATCCCAGGTTTCAGAGAGATGTCATCAAAAGGTCCAAATGGCAAAAGAAACAACAACGGGGCAGGCATTAGATGCACAAATTTTAATTTTATAACTCAGGAGCCGAGATTAACATTCAAGCAGAAGATAGTCTGTCGGGCTGTCATCTAGCAGCAATGTTGGAGTACTTGCACGAGAATGACCCAGATTAAAAACCTGGTGGTAGTACTCTCCATGATTATACATATCGAGTTATGAAGTCATGTTACAGAGTCAAAAACTGTTTCCGTGATAAAGTGGAGGTGCTGTTAATGACTTTTATGGCCCCTCGATGGCAACATCGTAGCCAGAGGCCATCGGATTCTAAATCCAATATTGTAAAAGAGTTATCCCTACAAATAAATAAATAAGACAAAAACATCCAAGGAGAAGGATACTAAGAGCTGCAACAGCTAACTCCAGCAATCGGAGGAAGAAGACATGAAGCAAACCACGCAAAATTTAACTTTAATGGAACCCTAATTATCCCCTCGTATCTTTGACCGACAAGCTGTATCTGTCACAGCGAAATTTACGATAGACCATAATTCAAAGGGCTAACCTTGGCATCTTGCTTCGTCGTTTTTGAAGTTCCCTTACCTTTCTTGGAAGCCTAAAATTAACAGATCGTCGTTGAAAGTTAAACTGTGTAATCGTTGCCAGGAAAAAAAATGAAGATTCTAAAGGTATTGAATGCAGGATTACCTTGCGCGTCTTTGGAATACTCCTCTTCTTCTTCAGATTCCGAGCCATTGCTGAAAATGGAACCAGATTCCGAGCCATTGCTACCATAGAGTGCCTCCAAAGCAACAAAAATAACCAGACAATCGAAGGAAAAGGTTTTACGCAGTACGGCCCAACACGAGGATGTCACTGTAAGGTTTAATGATATAGAATAAAACAATATCCGCAAGCGTTTTTAAACTCACAGGTTGCAAACAAACAAGAAAATTCCATGTTTTATTGATAATTGAAAAATATATTTTTATTACAAAAAATAGTCAATTCCACCTGGGTTTTGAATATAAGGTGATTGGGTCCTATGTTATTTGATGTAAAGTTAGTCGTTCAGTTTCTTGTTTTAATTGGAGTGATGTATTGGATGTGAGAAAAAATGTAGTCTTACTGAACTTAAAAAAAATAGACTATCTCTAAAATAAATAATAACCAATCTCTCAAGATAGATAATCATGTAGAAAGGCAAATTATTTGAAACAAGTTGTGGTTTGTCTTCCTTCCAACCAAATCATCTTGAAGGAGATTAATAATTAAGCCTTGTGATTTTGATATATTGATATTAGGTGTTTTGAACAAATTTAGGTAATTGTGCTTTAATTTTCCATGACAAGACAAGTAGAATATTTAAATTGAGAGAATATGGATGTTGGGTTAAAGCAGATTCAACTATATATAAAAGGTTGTGAAATAAATAGAGTTTGTGCAAGTATGTGATTGAATAAAAATGTTTAGTATGTAAATATGTATTAAATTAAAAATTTTAAGAAGAGTGTTAAGAATGTAACAAATTAGGGCAATACTATAGTATTAGCTCTCCCTATTAGTTTTTTTTTTAATATTTAAAAACAATTTAGTTTGAAGTGTGAAAAATAAGATATAAGTAAGATTAGGTTTTGCACATTTTAGTTTTTCTTTCTTTATATGATTTAGTCCAATTATAAGGTCAATGGTTGTATTATTATACTTGTTGTGCAAGTATATTGCATTAGGTTGGTTACTGATTTGACATTAATTTAATTGTGATTTTAAAAAAATTATACTAACATAGTTTAACTTTCGAAATTTTTATTATTTATTTATTTTTATTATTTAAAAGAAAATTCTTCCCTTCCATTGGTTAATACTATTCACTTCTTATTGCCCAATGCATTGTGATTCGCGTCTTTCTCATTTACTTCTTATTTCCTCCTTATGACTTTCCCTGCCTTCTGCATACTGCATATGGCGGATGGGTGGATGGTACTATCGTTATTTAATGTCGATTAATATATTCATTTGTTATAGGGGTGTGCTGTCATTTGCATATGACAAAATCGCTTGTGCTCTGGATAACTTCACCTCAACTATTGCAATCTGGTTTTATGTATGTGGTTAAAAGTTATATACCTCGACATAATGTACTCTTCCGCTCTATTGTGATCACTGTTTTCAACACCATTTCCATTTGATGGTTATGTTTTTTAATATGATGACATGGATTTATATTTCAATTTTTTCCCTTTGCAAATAAATTAATTAACACATTAATATGTTCTTGTACTGATATATTAATTAATAAAGTACTATGATCCTACACTGACCCTGGCTACCGTTGACTATGATGGTACAAAACACAAACTACAAGAGACGAGAAACAATAGTTCCCAAAATGAAATGCTTTATTTTATTACCTAGTTTAAAATAAGGTCCGTCGATATATATATATAGAGAATTAGTCATAAATATGTCAAATATTATAATTTTATTATTTTATTCATAAACCATACTTCGCCCATGTGTTTTACCTCTTAATATTGGTAATGGCATCGCATTGACCCAAAAAAAAATTATAATTTTATATAAAAAAGTTAAAACAAATGTATTAATTTACAACCTTCAACGTACCAAAACTTGAATATGAAATATATGCTAAATGTGAGCTTTTCATATACTCCACTTTTTTTTAATATTAGATTTACTTATCTCTTGTTTTTAAATCTTAAAGCTATATATTAAAAAAAAACATATTTATTTGTTCTTAATTATACTATTTAAAAATAAATTAAAATATTTTACTTTATATCTTTTAATAATACTTTGTCATTAATTATTATTAAAACTTAATTAGATTATAAAATTTAAATTTGTTTATGGTAATTCAAATTAAAATTTACATATATTTTCTTATAAAATATTTTTTTTAATTTTATTATTACATATTTATAACTTAAAGTAGAATTAAAGTTTATAAATTATATATTTAAAGAAAATAAGAAAGTTTATATATAATTTGATATTGATTAGCAATTAAAATAAAATAACTAATATGGATTAGATGGCCATATTATTTTTCTCTCAAGTTAAGAACTAAAACCGCAATAGTAAGTTCAATCAATAATTTTACTTTAGTTTAGTTGTATCTAAACTAAGTAGCAAGTACTAGCTATTATACCTGTTATGCAGGTATATTGCATTAGGTTGGCTAATGAGTTGACATTAATTTAACTGTAATTTTAAAAAATTATTCTTTTAACATAGTTTAACTTTAGAAATGTTAACCTAGTCCTGGTGATGAACCACACTGGTTGGTTCGAAACGCGTCGACAATGTTCATTTGAATGTGATTATTACTGAAAAAATTCTACATAATTTTCCAATGGATCATAGAAGCCAAAATTCTATAAATTTAGAAATGTTTATTATTTATTTATTTTTATTATTTAAAATTATTTTTCTTCCCTTCCATTGGTTAATATTATTCACTTCTTATTGCCCAATGCATTGTGATTCACATCTTTATCATTTACTTCTTATTTCCTCCTTATGACTTTGCTTGGCTTCTGCATACAACGGATGGGCAGATGGTACTATCGTTATTTAATGTCGATTAATATATTTCTTTGTTATAGTTGTGTGCCGCCATCTGCATATGACAAAATCGCCTGTGCTCTAGATAACTTCACCTCAACCATTGTAGTCTGGTTTTTTGTATGTGGTTAAAAGTTATTTTCCTCGACGCAATGTACTTATCCGCTCTATTGTGATCACCATTTTCAACACCATTTCCATTTGATGGTTATGTTTTTTAATCAAGTTATATCATATTAAGCACAATGTTAAAAATTATTTTTAATCGCAATGATGGAAACTAATACGGTTTTGGGATCTAAGATGTGAAAGTGAAGCTAGATGGAATTTGTCAATAGTGGAGCTAAGAAAGGGCGATATTACATTAAACGGGGAGGTTGACTCATTGGTTAATTTTCCATGGCAAGGCAAGTAGAATACTTAAGTGATATATCTAGAACTAAGAGGATATGGATGTTGGGTTAAAGCACATTCAAATTTAAAAACAAAAAAAACAAAAAAAAAAAAAACCAAAAAACCAAAAAAAACAAAAACAAAAAATCATTAAAAGGTTGTGAAATAAATAGAGTTTGTGCAAGTATGTGATTGAATAAAAATGTCCAAGATTAGGTTTTGATCCAATAGTGTGGGAATGTAGTTTTACTTCCTTTATATGATTTAGTCCAATTATAAGGTCAATGATTGTATTGTTTATATCATGTTAAGCACAATGTTAAAAATTATTTCTAATCTGAATGATGGAAACTAAACTAATACGGTTTTGGGAAATGATTATGTGATTTATATCATGTTAAGTACAATGTTAAAAATTATTTATAATATCAATGATGGCAACTAATAAAGTTTTGGGATCTAAAATGTGAAAGTGAAGCTAGATGGAATTTTTCAATAGTGGAGTTAAGAAAGGGCCATATTACATTAAACGAGGAGGTTGACTTATTGGTTTGGGCTCAAAATAATGTTGAGTTAGATTAAAAAGTCATTATTTATGCTAATGGTGAAGTAGGTGCTTGGTGTTGGACTAAAATCTAAAGGATAAAGTTCATAAAAAAATCTCAAGATATTTCTATGGTTGGCCCTTAAAAATAGAGCTCTAACTTGGGATGTGATTCAAAAAATAGGTAAAAGTGGTTTGGGCATCTATTATCTATGTAGGGAATAGAGGAGGATATTAGAGGCTCATTGATTTAGTGTCTTGTTGATGGCCAAAATTGACCAATTCAATATTTAGGAGATCGCTCGGTCATGATCCCAATCAAGCCCTTTTCCATTTGGGATAAGGACTTCGACTGGTTAAATGGGTTTGGTTACCAAGGTGAGATCTTGCTCTAGTGAATGGAGACTTATTGCAAATGATGAATTAAATGGTTTTAAAGAGAAATAACATAAAGACCAAGTATTTGTAATCTAGTGAAAACTAAAAGAAACCTATCTAAGTTATTACTATATCGTTAAATTAATATACATATATATTTATCTGGGGTATTCAATGTATGTGAAATACAAAAACTACAGTAAACAGGAGATATAGATCTCTAGTCTCATTCACTGTAATAAATCAATTGAAAATAAAATAATAATTCATTTAAATAGTCAAATGAATTCCATTCGTCTACAACATTTACACAGATTTAAATCTTAATACTTCAATACAAATAAGAGTAATTGATTAACAAATAATTAATTTCAATCATAAATCATTAATGCAATGAGAATAATATTACAATTTCTATGACAAAATGAGGAGGAAAATTAAAGCAATAGTACTATATTTTCTCATCCTCATTGAAACATGAAATTGAAGTGGTCCAGAAAATAACTTTAGATTTGTGCGAAGTTTACTTTCTTAGCCAAAATTAGAACCCCTTACAAGGGTTGCAATGCTGCTTAAATAAGATCACAAAAACAAAGGATAAAATTTTCCTCTATGATTTTTCCAACAGTGAAAATAAATATAGCAAAGGAAAAATTTGTTTGGATGCACAAATAAAAATAAACTTTAAATTAGTTGGAGGAATGTATCAAGGAGCTTTATTTGATGATTGCCATTGAGCATGCATGACCATGCATTCTCTAGAAGATGTGTGAGTTGCATAGGAGGATCAAATCAAGTGTTGACCTTGTAATGTCCCCTAATAATAATAAAAATAATATAATATAATATAATTAGGCCGATAGGCCTTTCTTTTGAATCAGTTCACCTCATATTTTTGTCTACCTTTTTTCTTTTGCACATGACACATGTGCACCACCACATTTATGACTGATATTTGTCTCACTTTAAATACCTGGTATGGAATCACTTTGATGTCGTAGCACGCTTATAAATTTGTTGAGGTCTCCTCTTTTGTTTCCACGTTTTCGCAGTTTAAGAGAAGTTGTCAATTGCCTTCGAAATTCTCGTTCACTGTCGGAATTGGGTTAAAAGGGCTTTTAAACAGTGAATTATAAAAATTATAAATCTCACCTGCATTAAAAGGGATTTTAAACCGATACTCCCAACGTGGAAATTTTAAATTTAATGCCACCTACTCTAATTTTAAATTTAAATTTCATAATGTGTTCATATACATAGCGAAATTTAACTAATGTTATAGCTATACGCTTGTGCACACGATAAATTGAACGAGATCCACAACACAGAAGTGCATATTGTTTTAAAATATTAGGGGATAGGATCGATTCACGAAATAGAAGAAAATTTTAGGAGATGGGAACATTATAAAAACAAAAAAACAAACAAACAAAGGTAAAATAACTACGTTGTACCAAAATTAGAAATCTAGAAGATTAATGTCAAGCAGGTGAAGTTGGAATTTGACATGAGGAATAGGCGTAATAAAGGTTTGGGTACATGCATATATTCAAAATGGTCACCATATCAAACAAAACATTACATTATTGATGGTTAAGTTAAGTTGGAAGGTAATAGTTTAAAAGAGGTGGGAATGCAATAGGACTTTTACTCCTTATTATCCTTTTACAACAATATATTATCCTAACACCCAGAGCGTTGGATTCCCTGTCCATCATTCTCTTGTTAGTTAATTCGATGCAATGTTGAATCACGACGTTATCTTCAATTCGTAATATCACTAGGGTTAAGTGAATGCACAACCAACCTCGTTATTTAACTGGGTATTCTATTTATTAATTTGTTAATTTTGAGAGTTAACTAGCTCTCAAATTGTCAGTGTATTTATGTGGAAACTGTAGACCATTTCCATTAGCAATAGTCATCCACGTTGGCCTTTAAGTCGTTGTTTTATTGATTGTGGTTCAATGCCATTACTCTTCCTAGCGTTTCGTTCATTTGTGTGGTTATGGTATATTCCTTTAACTAATAATTGTGAATTATACTACAACATTAAAAACTTTTGGTTGGTTTTCTCACTAGTAGAAGCATCTTTTCAGCGATCTCATACCTATAAATTCACTGGAATATTATACCTGCAATTCATATTTTTTATTTTCTCGTGGGATTGGTTGTGATGGGAAAAGCTTATGCTTTGTTTAATAATTGTAGAGTAATAATTGTAAATTATACTACAACATTAAAAACTTTTGGTTGGTTCGTTGACTAGTACAAGCATCATTTCAATGATCTCATACCTATAAATTCGCTAGAATATTATACTTGCAATTCATATATTTTCTTGTGGGATTTGTTGTTGTGGGAAAAGCTTGTGCTTTGTTCCTCAAGCTAATAACCAATACACCATTGTGTACTTTTGGCATCAAATGCCAAGGCATGAACATGGGTGCTCATGAACAATCGTTCACATTTAAATCTATGGGTGAATTAGCAAATTACCATTGGTTATGTGAGTTGTCACAACAGATTTTGGGAGATGCAAATTGTTAAACAGAGGCTTCTTTATTTGAACGTCTTTGTATAGTTTACTATTATGGTTTTGTATTCTTTATGGAATACCTCTCAATTAAGAGGTAACGAGTCTTTATGGCTTACCTCTCAATTAATGGTTTACCTCTGAATTAAAAAGTTAATGAGCCACATTGAACTAGAACTAAGAATTATTTTTATTAAATTTTAAAATTTTAAATATGTAATATGAGATATTTTGACCATCAAATGGGATATTTTCATGGGCTTGAGAATAGATTTGTAAATAAATTGAATTATTCTCTTTTTTGGCATATATGTATATTCTTAAAGGTTTTTGGAAAAATTACAATATTAGGTTTTTGGCAAGATTATGATATTACGATTTTCAAATTTATTTTATTTTAAAATTAATAATTTAAATCTTACAATTTAAAAATTATAATAAAATTAGTGCAAGGTTAATAAAATGTTTTTAAATAATAATATTAATAATAAAAAATCTTTTACGCGACTGCAAGTTGCTGCTTCTGTTGCCTGAGCCCGCACACAACTAGGGCTCCTCCACACCACCATGGAGGTTCTGGGCTCGCCCCAATTTCCTCTGCCCCCTCCTCCCCCGTCAGCTGAGGGTGCATTCAACTCATTGCCAGCCTCGATGCCGAAGAAGAAGAAATCTGAAGCCGCCAAATCTGTGAAAATTTTGGACGATATTCCTAAAATCTCCCTTCCCTCGGAGGGACCGATCCAGGTAGCTTTGTCCCAAGAAGATCGGGCCCTAGTGGGACAGTTTACTGGTCTTTGCCCTCTCCAAAAACAACGGAGAACTGGGTTGTTAAAAACTAGACGTCGTTGATCAAGAACAATGTAATGTCATATTTTCTAGGGAGAGGCTATTTTTTGTTTGAATTCATCACAAAAGAGGATAAAGATCTGATCTTTCATAATGGGCCCTATTTTATGGGACCTCAGGGCCTGTATCTCAATAAGTGGACACCAGATTTTGACCCAGCAGTGGATGTTCCAACGGTTTTCCCAGTGTGGGTTAGGTTTCCGAACCTCCCAGTGCATTGCTGGAACTGGGACTCTCTGAAACACATAGGTAATGCCCTGGGTAAATTTATTGATCGGGCAAATAATAAGGATCAATATGAATGTGCCCAAATATGCGTCGAGGTTGATCTAGAGGTGGGACTTCCGGAGGCAATAAAAATCAATGTCGACAGTTGGACTCATGTGCAAAAGTTAGAGTATGAGCAACTTCCTTTCAAGTGTCGGAAATGCCATGTTTACGTCCACTTTGGTAGGGGTTGCCCGAGCAATGGAGAGGTGGAGAAAGGTAAGGAGGAGGGCTAGAATCAGGTCAAGCAGTCAAATATTTCCCATAAAGCCCCCAAATCTGGGGCTCCAAGTGGTAAAGGTCCCGAGTCGTCTTATGCTCATCAAGTCCCTCCCCCGAATGGTCATGAAAACAAGTTTAGGCCCTTAAGCTCACCTTCAAAGGAAGTCCAAGAGGTCGAAATGCAAAAGAAAGCTTCCCCTGAGAAAGGGACCCCCTCAAGCTCGAGGCAAGGAGAAAATGCCTCAGAAAGACCTAAGGAAAAACATGCAGAAGTCGAAGAGGAAGAATAAGACTTGGAGGAATCAGAGGAGGAAGGAGAAATAGGGGAGTCACAAATTTCGGCTAGAAGATCGACAAGAGGCCGAAAGTCTGCCCATGAAAAGAGATAACAAGAAACCTACAAAGATAAGCTCCAGGGCAGTCAACCAACCCTTGATAAATTATTGGCTAAAACTCTGAAGATGACAAGAAACCAGACATAGGGCTCCAATGGAGCTCACCTCTCCCGAATAAGTAAGTGATGAAGGTCGTCTCCTGGAATTGCAGAGGTATGGGAAGCAAAGTGAAAGAAGAATCCATAAGAAGTCTTCTAAGGATAGAAACCCCAGACATTATTCTAATTCATGAGAAAAAAATGGAGAGCAAAGAATTCCTCCAAAAAAGTAAGAAACTTTGGAATAAAGGTAGTGGACAGGTTGTCTCTGTTCAAGGAGCCTCGGGCGGATTGGTCTCTCTTTGGAATAGTAGCAAGTTCTCGTTGGTCACTGAGATACTAAATACTCACTGGTTATTCTTAAAACTCCATCATCTTGACATTAAGGAGGTCCTTTGTCTCTTCAATGTGTATGTCCCAGTAAACGCAAGGGAGAAAAAGGCCTACTGGGACTCCATCAGAAATCTGGCAGAAACAGAGAATCTGGAAAACACCATCATTACTGGCGATCTAAACCTCACCTTGCTTTTGTCAGAAAAGCGAGGAGGCAACATCATAAGGGATCCAGCAAGGGAGTGGGTGTAGGATCTCATGCAGGACTGGGACTTTCTCAAAATCAAGCCCTCTATTGGTAAGTATACTTGGTCAAATAAAAGAGTCAATCCTGGGCACATTGCTGCAAGGCTAGATAGATTTATGGTTCAAAGTTCTTTTCTACTTTTAGGATTAGAGGCAAGAATGCATATTCTCCCTTGTAGTCTTTCAGATCATAAACCTATCAACCTTGAGTTGTTGTCCCATAAATATCTTGGCCCTATTCCATTTAGATTTAGTCCTATATGGTTCAAGGACCCTGACTTCATGAGTAAGGTCAAGGAATGTTGGAAGATGCCTGTCAAGGGCTTTCCATTCTTCGTTTTGGAGGGAAAACTCAGAAGAGTTAAAGTTGTTCTGAAAAGTTGGGCCAAATCCCTCCCTAACCCAGCATACGAGAGGAAACAAGCCCAAGACAATCTTGAGCTCCATCTCTTGCAAACGAAAGAAGCTGAAATTACAAAGGAAATCCTAGACAGGGAGGCAGAATCACAACACAAGTTTCACAAGGCATGTCTAACGGAGGAAGAATATTGGAGACAAAAATCTCGCAGCATTTGGCTTAAAGCGGGAGACATAAATTCCTCCTTCTTCCACAAACAAGCCCAAGTGAGAAGAAGCTTCAACTCCATTTCAGAAATCAAGGAAGAGGCCATAACCCACAAGGATTTCATGAGCATCAAAAGGGCAGCTTTTTCTCATTTTAAAAATATTTTTAGTGAAGATGGGGTGATGGACCAAAACTCTACATTTCTAGATGTGATTCCTTCAAATATCACCTCTAGGATGAATCAGTATCTGGAAGCAAAGGTCACCAAAAAAGAAATAAAGGCCGCTCTCTTTGCCATGGAGCCCAACAAAACGCTTGGATCGGATGGTTTTACTGTTAGATTTCTCCAATCTTGTTGGAAGATAGTGGAAAAGGATCTGCACAAAATGATTTTGAAATCCCAAGCCTGTCAGAAAATTTGGGGCAACACTAATTCTGCCTTTCTTGCCCTCATCCCTAAGGAAAAGGGTGCCAATGTTTTCAATAGATTTCGCCCCATTTCTCTTTGTAGCATAGGCTACAAACTGATAACCAAGGTGATTTCCAATAGATTGAAAAGTATCCTTCCTATCATTATCCCGGAGAACCAAGGTGGCTTCGTACATTGGAGGCAGATTGTGGATAATTTAATCTTATTTCAAGAGGCGATCCATTCAAGCCTGCAACATAAAGAAAAGGGTATGGTTGTCAAACTAGATCTGGAAAATGCCTTTGATCGTGTCAAACACATGTTTCTCTTGGAGGTAATGTACAAGTTTGGGTTTGGGACTAATTTTATTAATTGGATCTGGGATTGTATTTCTGAGCCTTGGATTACCCCTCTGGTGAATGGGAGAGTAGCAGACTTCTTCAAAGCGACAAGAGGGCTTCAACAGGGGTGTTCTCTTTCCCCTCTCCTTTTTTTCCTCCAAGCTTCTGTTCTAAGCTTTTATTTGGACAAGAAGCAATTAGACCAAGAGATCATGGGCATCAACATCGCAAGAGGAGTCAAAAACATAAACCATGCTTTGTTTGCCGATGATTCTCTATTGTTGGGTGCAGCCTCCGTTCTTACAGCTTCAAGGTTCAAAGAAGTGTTGGAGGATTTTTGTGAAGCTACTCGAAGCATCCTAAATAAGGGGAAATGCCATATTTATTGTTGGGACACTTCTGCCAGCATCCTCAGTGCCATTTCCAGATGTATGGGATTTGCTGCTTTGTCCAATTGGACTTCGTTCAAGTACCTGGGCCTCCCAATCTTCCAAAGAAATGCCTTCAGCAAGACTGGCTCCCTCTGTTAGAAAAATTCAAGCTCATGATCCAAGCTTGGGGTTTCTCATGGCTCAACCTTGCAGGTAAGTCAGTTCTCATCAAGGTTGTTCTTAGCAGCCTTCCTATTTTCTAATTCTCTGTTATGCTGGCTCCCTCTTGTATTCTCAGGAAAATGCAGGAGTTAATTCGAAATTTCTTCTGGAAAGGAGGAAAACAAAATGAATATAGAATCCCTCTGGTTAGCTGGGACAAAGTCACCAAGCCTATGATGGAAGGAGGATTGAATTTCAAAGACCTTTGCACACAAAACGTGGCCATGGGAGCTAAAATTATTTGGAGACTCATTGCTCCTAATCCTAGCTGGGCGTAAAAGGCCTTGTGGAAGAAATACTTCACTGGTCTAAGAAAACGTTGTCTTGACAGTCCCAGCTCTAAAATTGGACCGCATTTCCTCAAGCTATGGGCTAAAGCCACTCCTTTGATCAATCTTCATGCATTCTGGATCCCGGGCAAAGGTAAACAATTTTTTTTTTGGGAGGATCGCATTATGGATAATCCTCCTCTTGCCAAAATCACCTCTCTCCAAGCGCTACGGAATTGGATGTCAAATGTTGACCTTACCACTATGTGGGATATCTCGTGTTGGAATGACAGTAACTGGCATAGTTGGAAGCAGCTCCAAGTGCCTTTGGAGCTGAAGTGCGACTATGACGACTTACTCGTGCTCCTAAAAGGAATGGTTCCGATCCACGCTAGGAGATCTGACAAACAGGATGGGGTCCTCATTCGGGCTGTTATTCAATGTCTCTGGGATACACAAAATTGCAGGAACAACCCCATGTCCCTCCAAATCCCGCGATGTGGAAGGGGCTCTGGAGCCACAAGACCATTCCAAAAATTGATTTTTTCTGTTGGTTCATATGCCACAATAAATCTTGACAGAGGATAGATTGAAGTCAAGAGGCTTTCATGGGCCATCTAAATGTCGATTGTGTTGTGAAAACGAAGAGAACACTGCCCATCTTCTGTTGGAATGCAAATTTGCAGCAGAAATATGGCAGGAGCTACTGAGTCCTTGGAAAAACAATATTATTCTTCCCATCTTCATCTCTGAAATGTTTTCTAATTGGCTGCATATTTATCCAGGTGCATTCCCAAAAAATGAAAGCTTCAAATCTGTCTGGCTCTCCTTGCCAAAGATCATTTGTTGGCAAATTTGGCTTGAGAGGAATAAGAGAATTTTAGAGACAAAGTGCAGGATGTGAAGCTTATCATGGTCAAGAATAAATGGCAACTGAAAGAAAGCCTGGGTGATCAGCTTGAGGAAATAAATTTAAGCCAGCAGGAGCTGGATTGGGGCGCCGTGATCGGCCTCCAGTTTTTTGAAGTAGTAAGGCAAAGCAAGTCAATCAAAGATTGGCAAATTAGATGCAATGAGAAAGACTTTTTAGAATGGAACATCAAGTAATCTAGACCTACTTTATTCTTCGACGGGGCAAACAAAGGTAACCCTGGGAAAGCTGGCGCAGGAGGTGTTATCAAAAACATTGAAGGCATAATTGATCACAGTTATGCCTGGGGCTTGGGCCACAATACTAGCATTCAAGCAGAAGCGTTGGCTCTGCTCCAAGGCCTCAAGCAAGCCAAGAATTTAGGTATCAAAGAAGCAAATGTAATTGGCGATTCTTAGTCCTATATTAAAACTATAGTGGACAATTTTGTCCCTACAGATTTTAGATTTGCAAGAATGGTGGCAAGAATCAATACTCTGGTTAAATATTTCCAAAGTGTGAACTTCTTTCATGTGTTGAGGGAGAATAACAAGGATGCAGATTTGGAAGCTAATAAAGCAATTCTCCTTTTCGTCGGCACTCTATTAAGAGACACGGTCGAAGAATGGGATCCCATCCCTTAAATCTTTTGTTTTCATGTTTTATTTCATTTTACTGAATCAGTTCGTTTGTATCCACAAGTTAGGGAAAATTACGAAGATTGATTCGATTGCTAATTGTAAGTATCATCGATTTTTAAGTATCTGGGCCATTGAACTCTTGGCAGGAGAGGAAAACTGGGCTTTGTCGTCACTCTTTGTAATCTAATTTGAGGCATTTATGCCATGGCTTTAATATAAATCAATATCCGTTCCTGTAAAAAAAAAACGTTTTTAAATAAAATTAGTGCAAGGTTAATAAAATTAAGGTAAATATATAAATTAAATATTATTAATCTATAAGAAACATTAACAAAACAAAAACAAAACAAAACAAACAAACAAACAAACAACTCCATATATCTTAATTTCTTAAAATTAAAAAAATCATAAATTAACTAAAAATTATTTTTATTTAAAATAATAATGATAATTACTATTGATAAAAAGAATTAATATAGAAGTAAAACTCTTAAAACAAACAAGGCAAAGGTAATCTTTACCTCTTGTTTCATGGAAATTGGCCATTCTAAGAAATCAAAATTTCTTCACAATGACTTTAAATGTTTCATTGGTAAAATAGGTAGTAAATTATATCTTAGTCAACTTTCATCATCTCAACATTTCAATTATTATTTTAATTGTGTGTTACCAACTTAATACAAATATGATAAACAACCTAAATCTAATACAACAATTATTATTTAAAATCAAAGTACAACTTTTTCAATTCAACAATCTTATGAGCCTCTCTTTGCACCTTTTGGGACAATTGCTAATATTATGATATAGTAAATAAATAGTAAACAATAAAGAAAAAATAATAATAACAAATAAATAATAATGGTAAATAAATAATAAATAATGAAAATAAAATAATAATAAATAAATAAATAAAATAGTAAATAATAAACTCAAGTTCTAAATAAATATATATAAAAGTAAATAATAAAAATAAGTAAAGTTAACCAAAAGTAAAAATAAATAAAATAAGAAAAAGTTAAAATAAGAGAAATATTAAATTTAAAAAAAATATATATATATATATATATATATATATAAATAAAAATAAAAAATTGTATGTTGACACATGGAATGTGTGCGTTAGATCTCTTTCTATTTATGTTCTATTTAATAGATGATGAGAAGATGAAATTCATCTTTTCTTCCTTCATTTTTATTGTTTTTGAGTAGTAATGGTTTGTTACAATAATATGTTTTCGCTTCTTCTGCTTTATTAATATGGAAAAACATTGTATTTTTAGATTTTTTTTAAATGCAATATTAAAAATAGATGAAAACGAAGTAAATCTATTTCAAATTATTTATAATAAATGGGTAATAATAAAAACTATAAATCACTATTTTGGATACTTGTTTTCATCATTGCAAATTAAGTTGTATTGGATTATAAATTATAGTGATGTAATTTTTACGAAATTAGAAAGCCCTATTGATTAACTCTCTGTTGATGAACGGAAAACTCATTGACTTAGTTTTTATATATCACGTTCTCAATGAAGCCGTGCTTTTAGGTGATGGGATCGACCCTCATAGGCTATGCTTATTGGTTATCATCGTCGAACCGGAGTTTTGAACCTGACCTCTAAGACCATTTATATGCTTAGAGCGTATTGTCGAGTTGAGGTCGCATCACACTGGGTTATTTCCAGTTCTTAACGTTTTGGTGAACTTGACTACCGAGGATAACTTGCTTGAGAATTATTCTACCCTTCATCATAACTTTTGACTGAGCTCAAGTTCGGTCCTCGCCGCGGAAATATAATTTAGAAATTATCTTATACAGAAACCATAATAATAATTAAAAAAACAATATTATCTTTTCGGTCCTCGCCGCGGAAATATAATTTAGAAATTATCTTATACAGAAACCATAATAATAATTAAAAAAACAATATTATCTTTTATGCCTTAGCAAAGCACACTGAAAAGACAAAGCATTACATTCGTATTGAAGATGCTAAGGTTATTGCGAGAATTGACTATTTTCATCATCGTAAGTTAAGAGTTGCATTAGAAATCAAAAAAAAAAAGACCAATTAATTTTAATAGAGATTATGGGTGGAGTATTACCACGTGTTAGATTCTGGCCCTTCATTCCTAATTGGTGTTTTAGCGTCCCTCCCCATTTTTTCTCCTTTAATCCTTTTTCTTTCTATTAACATTTTTATATGAATTTTAAGATTACTCTTATTCTCATTTGACAATTATTAATAAATTAAATTAAAATTTTTATAATAATATAATGCATTAAAATTATATTATATAAAACTATACTCTAAAATTAATTTATAAAATATATTATTATTCTTATTCTTTTAATTAACAATTAAATTATAATATAATATAATCATATATTATATTATATATTATATATTAAAATTATATGATGTAAAACCAATAAATTAAATTATATATGGAATTAATTAAAAAATTTATTTGGAATTAATTAATTTAAATGGGTTTTTATGATTTTATTTCTAGTCTTATTTTAAAGATAAATGAACTACATTACCTAATTCAAAATGCTTCGATAAAACATATTTTTATGTGATTTTCACTAAAAGTTATTATATGCTAATATGGATATTACAAATTTTTGAAAACATAATTTAAAATTAAAAATAAAATCAAACAAATATTTATATTTATAATATGGGCATGTTATATTATGTAATTTTTAAAATGGAAAGTAAAATTAAACTTTCCTCCTATAATTAATTACATAGATAAGGAGGTCCCATGTAAATCATGCATGTTTAGTGACCATTTAAATTACTTGGGGTGTGTATTGTTTCTATTATAAATAGGTGTAAATAATAGTTTACAATATAAATTTAATGATATTTAATTAAAAAAATATGAAGTACATGTGAGTGTTGATTTAGAAATATATATAACTTTTTTTTAGCATACTAAGAAATTAATTAACTCTATGTAAATTTTAAATTTGATATCTTTTTATGAATTAAAATATGATGGGATGAGGGCTAGTTGATAAGTAAGATTGTTTAAATATTATAATTTAATAACTAGCAGTTGCTTTAAAAGGTGAAAAGAGAGGTTCATAGGATTTTTAAATCAAAAAAGTCGTACAAAAGTCTGTGGGGTCTTGGTTAAATGGTGATGAGGAAGACAATTATAGCATTCATCACAAGTTCAATTCCCTTCCCCGATCGGGGTGATATATGTGGACATGTTGATGAAAATGGAGTTATATATATATATATATATATATATATATATATATATATATATATATATATATATATATATATATATATATATATATATATATATATATATATATATAGAAAAGAATTTCTGACTTAAAAAAAAAAAAGTCGTACAAAAATATAGACACCATATTTATGATATAATATATCAGCTGGCTATGATCAATAAACTGTTAGCAATATGACTAATAACATAGATCCCTAATACCCATCAATATCTCATCAACGACTGATATCCTAGTTTATCTCGGATTTAAAACATCCTAGCTTTGGAGATACAAGAGATTAACATCTAAGCTTTAGGGATGCAGAGTACAAAGTTTAAATGTCTATTTAAAATATCCATAACTGTGCAGTATAGACGCACAACACAAATTTAAATTATCCACAACTCAGCAATAGAGAAAAGAGTACAGACTCTCCCCAACTCGGAATATGTGACCCGGAGTACCAAACATTCACAACTCAATACTAGAGAGCTAGAGTACAGATTTAAAATATCCCCATCCTAGCTTTAGAGATGCAAGAGATTTAAATTATCTCATATTTAGGGATGCAGAGTACAAACTAAAAACATATATTTAAAATATCCATCCCTGCGCACTAGAGATGCATAGCACAGATTTAAAGTATCCACGACTCGGAATTAGAGATAAGACTACAAACTTTCCCCAACTGGGAATTGGTGACGTAGGGTACATATTTATAATATTCACAACTCGGCATTAGAGGCAGCCAGAGTACATATTAAAATATCCTCAACTCAGCATAAGAGGGGCATAGTACAAATTTATATATGCCCCTTAAAACATTCCCAGATCAGCATTAGTGAGGCATAGTACAAATTTAAATATCCTCAGCTCAGCATTAGAGATGCGGAGTGCATATTTAAAAAATCCCCAACTCAGCATTAGAGATAAGGAGTGCATATTTAAAATATCCCCAGCTCAACATTAGAGATAAGGAGTTCATATTTAAATATCCCTAGCTCAGCATTAGAGATAAGGAGTGCATATTTAAAATATCCCTAGCTCAGCATTAGAGATGCCGAGTGCATATTTAAAGTATCCCCAGTTCAACATATTAGATAATAATAAAAAAAGTACAAAGAAATATTACAGCTTTAAACCAATGAACAGTAACAAATGGCATTCTAACAAGTTAAAAATGAAAATAGAAAAAGAGCTATAGAAACAAACCCTCGAAATAAATAGCGGATCCATTCACTACTTCATCGACAAGGAATTAAAAGAACAGTGGATACCCTGATTAAAAAAAAAAAAAACCAGTATTGTTTATAATAGATTGAAAGTTAGATACGAAAAACCCACAAAATCAAGGAATTAAAATGGATAACCAATAGAATACAACCGGAAATCTTAAAGTTGAAATGAATTTAAAAAGAAAGTCTGTCAAAATCAGAATCTTAGTTCACCCTTCCTCTCAAATAGACGTCTGATACCAACCCATAAAAGCCCTAGACAGATGTTATTTGAATCCTGGAGTTGCGCAGCTTACATTTTGCAGATCTTGATTTCGACATCATGATGCACACCAAGTAAGCGACTAATACAGAACTACAATGCATAAGGGTTTCATAGATGGAATAGATAATCGAATCGTATAAACGGTACCTAACTAATCGAACAAATAGCAACTAAACATCGGAGCACAAAACTTTAATGCAAACCCCTAGAAAACTGAAGATCAGCACCCTTACACTAGATCACAGTAAAAAAATTAAAGCAAAACCCCAGAATACAAAGGTTGTAGGTTTTAACCCTAAACAGAAATTATCTACACACGAATCTTATAATAGAAAATAAACAATAGCGAGAGCATAAAACATAAAACAGATAAACACAGAGATTTTCCCCTGGATCCCAAATTGGGACTACCAGCTTGATTTTCAATTATATTCCTTTTAGTGTTACAACACATATATATACATGCCGAAGCATACATAAACCCCAATCCATTAACCCTGGATTAGAACATAACCGTAGTTCCCTTGACCGGATCTACAAAATACCAGGGGCCGAAAACCATCGTACCCCAAAACCATGTGCAAACTCATGCACAAAACATGGGTGGGTCCGCATATGAGTGGGACCGCATACCAAAAAAAATTTCGCGAGGGGGCTGCCGCCCCCCCTGTGACCCCCCTGCTACACCCGGCGCAACGTACAGCGCGTGGGGCTAGTCGTGGAAAGAATATAACACATACCCAACAAAGGTTTGCGCCAGATGTTAATTCTAGCAGCAAGATTTTACAACCATTCAATAAGCTTAAGTTTTTCACAATCCCATAGATTTGTATGTTTTAATTGCATAATAAAAGGGAAAAATTTGAATAAACTTGATTCTTTCCTGCACCAAAGCTAATGATTTCTTCAAGCAATGGCATTTCACAACAAAGACAAAGACCAACTCAGAACAAAATCTGAGATTCACAATACTGTAACAACATGATCCTTGCCTGTTGTAAATTTATGAATGAAATAACAAAAAATGAATTATAAATTTATGAATGGAATTCTTGAAATATTACTGAATCATACTTAATTCGCTTATGAATCAAGTATATTTCTTATTTACTATTTAGCAGCGAATTTCGCTTCCGTAAAAGAAAATGTTCTGCTACTGTTTTTCTTTCCTACTAAATTTACTATTTCTTACTAAATAGTAATTACTATTTCTTACTAAATAGTAATTACTATTTAGCGAATTCGCTTCTAAATTTCAGTAATATTTATTCAGTAAAATCTTAAAATTTAAATTTAATAAAAGCCTAAAAAATGTGTGTACACGTGTCATTTGGAGAGAAGAAAGGTAGACAAAAAAGCAAGTGTATTGATTCAAAAGAGAAGGCCTAGCGACCTAAATATTTAAGTGATTAATAAAGTTGAATTTTTAGAAGATGTAATACATGTAATACAGTGTTAATAACTATTAATAGTTGTCAAGTATAAAAATTAAATGGTTTAATAAATGAATAAACTTTGGATATAATATTATATAAATTAAAATTAAATGGTATTTGTCATTTAATTGTAATACAAATGGCTATTATAATAATTTATATATATTAGATTAATTTAAGATAGATTGAGAGATTTGATTTTATATTTGGTTTGTTTATTGAAATTCCCTAACAATACACATATAGTGTGGTAATCTTAATTTTGTCAATAGTATGGTAACTTTAATTTTGTCAGGGTATGACTAAGTCGATGCAATATAATCATCATTAACAACCATTAATCAGTTGAAGCCACTTGATGCAAATGTGATTTATATTAATCATTTATCATTAATCATGTGCTTTATATATTATGAATCAAATAATATATATATATATATATATATATATATATATCCAACTTTTTATTGTTTTTAAATATGCATCCCAATGGCTAAACATTTAAGGAATTATAAGAAGTTCTTGTAGTACAATTGCACATATTTTTCAATCGTTAATAAAAACAAAAGAACAAATGACACTAGAGTCTAATCTGTATTAAAATAAAAAGAACATTTTTTTTTTAAAACTGAAACGGTTATGATTTATTGATAGAAAGCAGGTTGGGCAGGGCCTGAACAGCCATTACAATTTTCAGAATTTACATTTGCTCTCTTTCCGCTTAGGGAATGATTGCCATGGTCGGTGTTTCTACATTTATGCTGATCATTCCTTCATGCAAAGAGCATCCAATATTTGCCAATCTGTCCGCTTCCTTGTTTAATCCTCTGAGAATGTGGAAGAATTGAACCGATGGGAAATCTTTCAGGATTCTGTTCATTCTTGAAAACTGTTTTTTTAGCACCGGATCCTTAAGCCCTGTCTTGTTTACCATCGTTTTAATCAACAGTTATGAGTCACCAAAAATTTGAACTTCATTTGGATTTTCTTTTCTGGCCATTTGGCAGGCTTTCAAGAGGCTGAGAATTTCAGCTTGATTGTTGGTTTTCATTCCAAGGCCCCAACTGAAATCGTCTTTTTTCCCATTTTGAAAGAAGATCACCCCTCCTGCTCCTGATCTCCCTGGATTGCCTTTTGAGGCTCCATCGAAAAAAATGGTGCACTTGCCCTGGGATTTCCACCATTGTTGGAAGCTGTCTTCAGATTTTTGAATCTGCCATCGTCCATTATGCATTGGGTGGGTGAGTGCTGGGAGACTGGCCTTTCCTGAATAAGCATCCAACCACACCCTTTCTTCGGTTCGGAGAGAGTTGTCATCTTTGACTGAGGATTGATTCAGAGTTTCTAAGAGGAGAGTCTTTGCCTGTTCCGCCACTTTTGCTGCGGGCAGTTCTTTGTTATTGAAAATTATTTCATTTCGGGCTAGCCAAAGTTTCCAGCAAACATACTTTGGTGCAGCTATCCACACCTTGTTCCATATTGAGTTGCTGGCTACGCTGTGGGGATAGCTGGCTTTCCAAGAGGAGAACATAGAGTCAATCAAGCTTTGAGTTGGAGGACACACCATCAGCCCTGTGAGGAAGATGGACCAGACCTCCTTCGCAAACTCGTAGGCTAAAAACAGATGATTTGCAGTTTCCAAAGCTCTTTTGCAGAGGACACATCTGTGTGGTCCAGCTATGTTCCTTTTACACAAATTATCTCCAGTCAGTATTTTGTTGTGGAACAATGTCCAGAAGAAGAAGTTGATTTTAGGGATGCCGAAGCTGTCCCAAATCTGCTTCCACATAGAATTCGGATGTGACGAATCCTTTTTGCTCTGCATCTGATAATATCCTTGCCTAGCTGTGTACACTCCGGTCTTTCCTTAGCCCCAAGCATCTTCCTCTTCTATGTGCACCGGGGCAAAGTCAGAGATCGCGACTTTGAGGGCGTCTAACTGAGCGTTTAGATGCTCTGGGATTCTAGGAAATGTCTTGCGCTGCCAGTTTCCTTGTCTGTCCCAGCCACAAATGTCTTCGATTTTCCTTATACCATTTGACTGAAGCCATTCTCGAATCTCAGAAATCTCATTATTTTCTGTTAGAGGGCGATGTCCCATGACACTGTCACTCCATAACATTGTATTTTTGCCATTCCCGGGAATTCGGTACAGGTAGGTTCTAAAAAAATTGATACCTCTATTGCATAGTTTCCATGCCTGCGTTCCTTTTGGGAATTTCTCCTTGCTATAGGTTTTTATTGACTGGAGTTTGAGGTATTTCAATTTGAAAATCTGGCTGACAGGGTGATTTGGCTCTGCGTGAAGCTGCCATAGTAACTTGCATCCCATTGCTAGATTTGCATTCATAGGGTCGCGGATTTGAATTCCTCCTTCCACTAGCGGTCGTTTCACCATATCCCAACTAATTAGATGAAATCTGTTGGTGTTTCCTCGCCCGCCGTTCCACAGGAAATTACGCATGAGCCTGGATATTTGATCTGATATAAGTTTTGGAGCCATCATGAGTGAAGCTTGGTATATGGGCAAAGCCGATAAGACAGATTTAATGAGTGTTAATTTGCCTCCTGAGGTGAGCCAGAAGCCTCCCCACGCAGTGATCTTCCTTTTGAATTTCGAGATGACTTCCTCCCAAAGGTGATTTCTGTTGGGGCCTAGTGTTATCGGGAGGCCCAGATATTTTATTTTTTCCCATTCTGCATGTCCCGTGTACCCCAAATCATTTGCTATTTTTCCAATAGTGTGTTGCTCTGTATTCCACCCATACACAACACTTTTTCTCTCACTAACCAGGGCTCCCGAGATGCTGCAAAATTTCTGGAGAATGATTCTGAAAGATTTTGCTATTCTTGAAGAGGCCCCTCCAAGCAAAAGTGAATCATCAGCGGAAAGTGCGTGATTCACAGGTTCTATACCTTTCACAATTTTGATCCCTGGTAGACTTCCATTTTGTTTTTCCAGGGTCAACTTCCTGCTCAAGGTATCTGCCATCAGAATGTAAAGGAAGGGTGAAAGGGGACAACCCTGTCTCAAACCTCTGGTGGCTAAAAAGAAGCTGGCAGGTCTACCATTTATCATGGGTGCGATCCAAATCTTCTCCAGGCATGCTTTGATTAGATTGATGAATTCCTGACTGAAACCAAAGGATAATAGGACCCTATACAAGAAAGAACGATTAACTCTGTCAAATGCATTGCACATATCCAGTTTAATGAGCATACCTTGCTCTTTGCGGGAGTGGATGGAATGCAGAGCTTCCTAGACTTGAATGACATTGTCCAGAATGTGCCTTCCTTTAACAAATCCCCCTTGGGCAGGAGATATTAATTTTTGCAGTAGGGGTTTGATTCTATTCGCTAGCAGTTTGGCCACAATCTTGTAAGACGAGTTGCACAGTGAGATTGGCCTGTATCTGTCGAAAGAGCTTGGACTTGCTTCCTTTGGAACTAGGGCAAGGAAGGTGGAATTTATACCACCTCCAACCTTAGCCTTGCTCATGAAACCTTGAACCATTCTGAGGAGATCAGTTTTAATTAGCTCGTAGCATTTCCTGTAAAAGTGAATTGAAAATCCATCAGGACCTGGTGCTTTGTCTGGCTCCATGGACCATACAATATTTGATGTCTCTTCTTCCGTGTCTGGGCTCAAGAGAGTGTTGTTATTGTCTGTACTGACTAGATGTGGAATGTTTGTGAGGAAGTCTGCTATATCCTCCTCACTCCCGTCCTTTTCTGTGCTCAAGAGGTTTTGAAAGTGTTCCACAGCAGCTTCCTTGATTTGTTCAAATCCTCTGCGAACCTGTCCACTAGTTGTGATAATTTCTGCAATGTGATTTCATGAAAGGCGAGCCCTATATTGTCTATGGAAATATGTAGTGTTTCTGTCCCCAGCTTTGAGCCACAAGCTGCGGGACTTTATACGCCAATATTCTTCCTCGCTTCTAAAGGAGTTATATGTTTTCCTTTGAGCGGATTTTTCATTATATAGATCCATGGATGTAATGTCTCTCTCTTCCATTTCAGCTTGGAGTTCTTCCAACTGGTTGAATGCTTCTTTTCTCTGGCTAGTGGGGGTATTTGTGGCATTCTTTATCCACTCTTTAAGTGCCTTCTTAGTATTTTTCATTTTTTGTTCCCACACAAAACTCGGGGAACCTGTAACATCTGTTCTCTAAGCTGTTTGGACTGTTTCTAGAAACCCTTCCCTTTCTGCCCAGAGAGGGCTGAAGCGAAAAGGAAGGGGGCCGAGGTCTTCTTCTTCCTTTAGGCACAATAAGATTGGCTTGCGATCTGAGGTAAGTTTAGGAAGGATCTTGGATAAAACAATTCTTTTATCCATCATAATAGAGCTGCTGGTAAGGAATCTATCCAACCTTGCCGAAATGTGTTGTTCCCCAGTTCTATTATTAGTCCAGGTATATTCTCCTTTCACTGGCTTGAAGTCTACTAAGTCCCATTGTTGGATGAGGTTTTCCACTGAAACAAGGAAGGGGTCTTTCGAAGGGGTCCCACCTCTCTTTTCTTTGGGGTCTAAGATTATGTTCAGGTCTCCTCCTATGACTATATTCGTTGGGTTGTGTAGTTCCAAGTAATCCGTGAGTGTCTTCCAGCACTCTTTTTTCTCCTCATAGTGTACATGGATGTACATATTGAACAGGGCTATTTTGAAGTTACTTGCTATATGGCGCAGCTCTATATATATCCAGTGTTGGGTCTCAAAGGAAATTTCTAAAGAGAAGGAGTTTTTGGACCAGAATGTGCCTATTCCTCCAGCCGAGCCTCTAGCACTGACTACCTTCCCTGAATCAAATTTCCATCTAGAATTGCTAGTGTTTAGAAGGATTTCCCCTTCTATTTTTGTCTCTTGGAGCATGAGTATGTCTGTGGATTCCATTTTCATTAAATCTTTGATAGCCTCTGCCTTGGTGGGATTCCCCAAACCCCTGCAGTTCCAAGAGACCAACTGCATCATTTATAACTTGTTGGGGTAGGTCCACCTCCCTTGGAAGCCCTTGGTCTGGTATTCCTCCCGAGAGTCATTTCAATGCTGGCTTGACTTCCCAGGGTTTTTTGTCTTTCAGATTCTTCTTCCCTGGTTTCCCTGTTGGATCTCCTTCCAACTCGCTTTGATGGCCTTTCAAGATTCTCCTCATCCGATGAGCCCTCATTTTCTGCCTTCTTCTTTTTTTTCTTGATTATATCAGCATATGAAGGGGATGTAGTATTACTTGGAATTGAGTTTGAAGTGTTACCTGGATCTAGAGAGTCGATATTGTTCGGTTGGGGAGGATCTTCCCGATCTGCCTCTGGAGGGTCTGAGGGTGGAGTGAGAGATTCAAAAGGATTTTTGTCCTCCGCTATGTTGATGGTTTCCTTGCTTCCAGTGTTTTGAGTGCTTCCGCTTTCCTGCCCTGATTTGTTTCCTGTCTCTTTTCCTTTATTTTTGGAATTCTGCCTGTTGTTTGCTGATTTCTTTACTTGTTTCCATTGCTTTCCATTATATTTCTCTGATGTTTCCTCATTTTTTTTCTTGCAATATCTTGCGAAGTGCCCGTATTCATGGCAGAATCGATATTTAAAAGGAAGCTGCTCATAGTCGAGCTCTTGGAAGTGAGTCTAGTCTGCCACTAAAAGTTTGATAGCTTCGAGTAAACCAACTTCAAGATCGACCTCAACGCAGATACGGGCGTAGGAGTATTGATCCTTCCTCGGCGCCTGATCTATGTATCTACCTAGGGCATTACCTATGGATTGCAACGAGCTCTAACTCCAGTAGTGGAGGGGAAGATGAGGGAGGCGCACCCAAACAGGAACCGCCGTGGGCACGTCTTGAGTTGGATCGAAATCAGGGGACCATTTGTTCAAATAGAGTCCTTGAGGGCCCATGAAGTATGGCCCGTTTCTGAAGATCAGGCTTCTGTCTTCAGCATTTTCGAACACAAACACAAAGAATCCTTTGCCAATGAAGTGGCTTTTTATTCCTTCTTTGACCAAAGGTGTCTAGTTACGCCTTACCCATTCCTCCACGGCTTTTGGGGATGGCCATAACCCTGTGAACTGTCCAATGAGGCCTATTTCGGCGAGATTCAACGCGGTTCGACATGTTTCTTCCGCCGGCAGAGTCACCGTGGGAATGCTTCCCAGTTTTTTAATGAACTTAGGCTGGGGACCAGCCGACCGTTTCCCAGTTGCCGCTACTAAAGATCTGAACGCTTCAAGTTCAGGAGGAGTAGGGGGAGAAAATTCAGAACCCCCTCCAAGATCCATATCGACTCAGAAATGAAAGGTACCAGCCGACGCTGCTAGGCAGTCAACGGCTCCTCCATGCAAGAACTCAACTCCAGAAATCCCTTGGCCGAATAACACCGAGCGAAGAAGGGCCCAGGTCAATGCGCCGCGTCGTCGAACCAATGCGCCGCGACAGACCTGTGCGTCGCGCAGGAACAAAAGAACCACACGGAAGGACGAGCCTATGCGCCGCGCGCAGCAGCAACACCTCTACAGAGCCCTAAAGGGTTTGCAGAGCAGCGAAAATTTTAATAAAAACCAAAATAAAAAGAAAATTTTTAAATAATAATAATAATAAATAATAATTTTGCAATTAAACTCCACTTCTCTTTTCATAAAGAAAGCCTCACAATTACTAAATGCATTAAATACTTTGAAAATTATGTAGAAATAATATAATTTTAATTCATATCGTTGTGTAATTAATTTTATATAATCACTTTATTTTTATTTTAAATAGTTGCTTAGGTATTTTGATGTATATATTGAATGTAATTATGATTATTTGGTTGACGTAGATTCAAGAACATCACTTTTAAAGAGGAAAGGAACGATAATAAAATAACTTGATTAACTATAATTGATCAAAGCACTGATAATGCTACTTTGATCTAATACAATTTTGTATACACTTTAAACCATGTACAATAAAGTTGAGTTAGTTACAATACGAGAATTCTAGGGCTTCGTTATTGTTGTAGTTTCACATAAAATTGATTTAGGATATATTTAAGTCTATGTTATATCAAAATCCTCATTTGTTGGTTACATAATAAAGGAAGCAAGAGCAACTTATAATTAGTCTAGAGGACATTAGTTATTAATGAAAGATGTGAAGAAATGATAAGTGTTCAAATTGGGAATAGTAGTACAATTCATTGAAGATGCACATCAATTGGAAAGGAAATATAATATACAACTCAGTTGGAAAGACATTAAGCATATTATTAGAATGAGATGATGGAATATTAAATATAGAGAGACAACCACTTTAAGAAAGGAAGGAAAGTTTCTATATGTTGATTCTCAATATTAGTGATCTAGATTTGTTAAAGTTACCCCATGGAATAAAGGCAAGGGCAAAACTTGTAAATTTTATAATGAAAATAACAAATGGACCAACGTAGTATAAGAAGATGAATTGAAATGAGTAATAGATAGATACTTCTCCTATATGGGAGATTTTATTTTTTATTTTTTATTTTTTTTGAAACATTTGAATCTTGTCTAATTGCTTAAATTTTATTGATGCACTGGTACTATGTATGAGATTATGGTTTGCGTTAATTGAAAATGTTGAAGTATAATATTGTGACGATATTTCATGATGTGAGGGTATGTAGTAAATGGATAGTTCCGATGACAGGTTAATTATACATGCATATGTGGCGTTAATTTAATTATTTGTATAGCGATAATGATGTTTTATAATCATGATGGATATGATATGCATAATGTGGCATAGGGATTATGATGTTATGATATGAGGCTATATTGACATGTGGTTAGTATATGATGTCATGGTATATCTTTGATGCAAATATGTTGATGTCATAACTTGTGATGGTATTTCATGAGGTGAAGCATGTGGTAATTTCCTGTAGATTTTATGACATGCATGAGCATGTAGCTCTTTACTATCGAGAATGTGGTGATTAACAATGATGTTATGTTATCATGATGACATGAAAGATTGAGCATGTAGATTGTTTTCTATGATGTTATGATTATAACTAATGCATTGGTTGCATGTTGAGATGTGGTGACTGACAGAAACTCCACAAATGGGCCGAGAGGGTCAGTTTATTTGATGATCTTGTGGGATCCCATACATGCGAGGGAGAATAAGTAACACCATATGGGTTGATGACATACTCAATCAACATTACATATGTCAGTGGTTCCTTTGTCTTGTATAGCTCTTGATGGATAACTCTTGAGGAGCTATGGGGCCATCTTGAGGGGCTATGGGACCATCTTGAGGAGGCCAAGTGCCTGATATTGTATGCCAAGTGCTTGATGATGTCGATGTCTAGTGGGGGTGTAAGGACTTTGATGCTTGGGGTTGTACACCTTATTGAGTGTGGAGGGAGTGGGAAAGGCTTTCGAGATTCCTCGAGTACTACTGCATGGAGTATTGAGTCGTGTGCCTGCCTTGGGGCAGATGAGGTTTGAGCTGGGTGCGAGCCTTTGGGCCAGCCTTGTGCTATGGTATAGACGAATGAGGCTTATGTTTGGTTCTAAAAGTGGGAAAAAGGACAAAGATTCCCTGGGATTTCCCGAGTATTGTGGAAACTTTCGATGCCTACTAGTTATACTAGTTCAGCAAAGGGTGTAGGGAAAACATGAAGTAATAAATAAATAAATACAATAAAATGTTAAATGATTCAACTTAACTTCGAGACGAAGTTCCTTAAAGAGGGGGAGTATGTAGCGTCCCCTAATAATTATAAAAATAATAATAATAAATAATATAATACAATATAATATTAAGATATAAGTAAATGTAGGTTTTAACCCTGTACATATATTATTTGCAAACGAATTCCTAAAACATAAAATAAACAATGGCGAGAACATCATCATGAAACACATATACATAGAGTTTTTCCCCTGGATCCCAAAACTAGGACTACCCGATTGATTTTTCATTATATTCCTTTTAATGTTACAATACATATATATACATGTCGAAGTATTCATAAACCCCAATCCATTAACCCTGGATTAGAACATAATTGTAGTTCCCTTGACCAGATCTACAAAATATCATGGATAGAAAACCCAACAACAAATAAATAATAAACAATAAAGAAAAGATAATAACGGTAAATAAATAGTAAACAATACAAATAGGATAATAATAATAAATAATAAAAAAAGACAGTAACAATAAATAAATAATAAAGAGAAAATAATAATAATAAATAAATAAAATATTAAGTATAAATTAGAGTTCTAAATAAATATATATAAAAGTAAACTATAAAAATAGTAAAAATAAGTAAAGTTAACAAAAAGTAAAAATAAAATAAAAAATAAGAAATAGTTAAATTAAGAGTAGTATTAAATTAAGTAAAACTTAAAATAAATAAATAAAAATTGCATGTTGACTCATGGAATGTGTGCATGCGGACCATGGAAAATTTTAGGGGCTAATATTCGTAGGTGGGCTAATTTTCGATGCTTTTCCAAAAAAAAAGATTCGTCAATTTCCATTTTTTTCCTAAAAATGGTTCGACAAATTTTTACAATTCAAAATTATTTTACCTTAACAATTACCAAAATTTTATATACATTAATATAAAATCATTGGAAATATAAATATTTCTACCTAAATATCACCAAACATTTTACAGTTTGCATATTAGGGACTAGTAAGATTCGCCAAGGTTTCTAAACTTTAATATAAACTCCCATCCTTAAAATTTTCCCTGATGCGAACCTCTTTCCATTTTTGTTCTATTTAATAGACGATGAGGAAGATGAGATTCATCATTCCTTCATCCATTCTCTTGGGAAAAAAATGTTGTGAGACAAAGGATTCCCTCGTAGTAGTACGTTGATTGAGGGCTCAGGGGTAGTCCGCTGCAAAAAGATTATGGATAGTTGACCTTACGGTTGGGTGGAGAGTCGTCCTCAAAACTTTGTTATGGTTAGCGGAATTCAAATAGCGTTTAACTTTGAAATCACAAGTAAGGAATATCGTCGCTACAGGTAAGTCGTCTTTATTAGTGTTTTCTAGAAAATACTTTGCAAATTAGCTAAATAGTTTGTGTGTTAATTATTAATCACATAATTGATATAATTAGTTGTATATTTTAATTGTGGGTTATTACAGACCTGGCACTCAAAAATGTGTGCTTCCACAACTAGCAATTCTTATGCAATTTTGTCATTAACTAGCTTTGTCATTAGAGTATGGCTTTGTGGCTTAACCAAATATTTCCAGATGGATTCCATGTTGACATTTTGAATTTGTTCAATATAATTTTATGATATTATTGTCTTCTTTCTTTCACATTCCTTCTTAAGGCATCGACTTCCAATGGATTTTCTTCTTAAACATCTGGTTCTAGCTTTGTTTCTTTGACAACCCACATGATAAATTGTACTAATGGAGAATAACTTTGTTGTGCCACCTTAATAAACTCCTTAAAATTATGCAAATTAGCCTCTCTCTCTTCTTCTTCTTCTTCTTTTTTTCTTTTGTTTTCTTTTTTCTCAGTATTATGTCAAGTAAGAGTTTTCTTAATTAATGTCAGAGGCTTCTCGCTTGAACATTTCTAAGTCCACTGTATTATTTGTTGCTTCCTTAAATTTGAACTGAAGTGCAACCACCTGAGCATATTTCTATTGATTTATGACTTGTAATTCAAGTTGCAATTTACTGACTTCATCTTCCTAAGCTTTCAACTGAGCTTGGAGTTGATTTCCTACTGAGACAACTATTATTCTAATTGAATAATTTTGTCATCCATCTGCTTCAAAAAGTCTTTTGACCTGATAACATTAGCATAAGGCCCAATGATACAAGCTAATTCCTCATTCGTTTGATCTTCCCTTGGTTGGGAGCCATCCCAAACTGTTTGCAATGAAACTTTTGTGATTTTCTTTCATTTTCACCTTTTCTCTTCTCTCTACTCTTCCTCACAACAACCTTCTTTTGAGGACAATAAAAAGCTTCCAATATGACACAATTGGTGGCAAAGAGCTTTCTAATATTTCATCTTATGAACTAATACTTGGGATAACACTAATGGGAGTCCAAAGAATATTTTTGAATGGAACTCTGTATACGATTTTTATCTTGTCCAACGTTTCAAGTGGACACACCACCCATCATCACAGAGCAAAGAACCTAGACTGATGACAAAAAAGTGCTAATGAGCCTTATTAAAATAAAATCAATTAATCGTTAAGGGTAAAAAAAAAAAATTAAATCAATGTGTTCGTTGAAGGTTAAGTCAAACAGGATGAATAAAGAATAAAAATATTGATTTAAACAAATAATTAAAACAATAAAGAATAAATTTTGATTTAAATATTTAAATAATAATTAAAGTGATGGCTAAATTAGGAAAGGAGGAATAATTTTTGTTTAAAAGGAGCGAAAGGGTAGGGGGCGGGCAACAAAGGACAAAAATATGTTTTTATATTAGAGGGGGGCTCAAGGATTAAGGAGGGAAAAAGGAACCAAACAAGCAGAAAGAAAATATGATATGAAAAATAGAAAAAGAAGAGTGAAAATCAAATTATAAGAAGATGAGACTATAGTAAATTAGAAAGGACAAAATGAATCGGGAAAGGGTAGGGCGAAGGCAACAAAGGACAAAAATATGATTTTATATTAGAGGGGGGCCAAGGATTAAGGAGGAAAGAAGGAACCAAATAAGCATAAAGACATTATGATATGAAAAATGGAAAAAGAAGAATGAAAATCAAATTATAAAAATACGAGACTAGATGAAATTAGAAAGGAAAAAATGGATTGAAATGAATTAGGTAAATAAGAAAGAGAAGAAGAAATAACTCAAGATCAATAGAAAGGAATAACAGATAAGGAAAGGAAAAGAATAACAGAAAAGGCAATGAAAACATGAGGAATTGGGGGAGGGGGAGGAGAATAAAAATAAATAAATGAAAAATGTGGTGGATAATAGGCTTCTAAGATTGGTTCAATTTAAAATCATCCTCTCTATTGAAATTATTGGGGTGCTTCTCGACTTCGAGAGCTTCCGTGATGATGAGAGTGTTGTGAAACAAACCAAGGGCTAATGTTTTGGATTTATCAAAACAAATAAGGTGTTTATAATTTAATGGGTGTTCAACAATGATTGACTTTGATATACAGAGATGGTTGTTATTAGCTATATGCTCCTTCAAGTGAGCTTTGAAGGGACGATATGTCTGGCCAGTATAAGACTTATGACATGAACAGGGCATTTGGTAAACCCTTGAACATAGCACGGGTTCAGATTTATCCTTGGATGAATAGAATATCTAATTCAAAGTTTTTTGAGGTCTAAAGGTGGTTTTTATGTTCCTTTTTTATCTTGGATTTTATAAATGAGGCCAGTCACCCCTTTAATAAAGGGAATAGAGACTTGGAATTTGGGAGGAGAGGGGAGATTTGGTATTGGAGACATCACAAAAGACTTTATGGATTTGAGATGATGTATATCCATGGGCTATGAAGGCCTGGAAAATGTGGGATTTTTATGAGGGAAGAAATTGAAGAGCAGAGATTTTAAGGGCCCGAGAGATGAGAGTTTTGAGAACAAATAACTTCTAGGAAGCGTGGTGGAGAGAATGGGCGTGGAGTTACCAATCAGTGTGGGTATTTTTATGGTAAACTTGATGGGATAGTGAACCATTGGGTTGTTGGGAAATGAGGTTATTAAGTTAGAGAAGGGATTTGTTAGATTTAATCTCCATGGTGAAATGAATATGAGGAGAAATGTTGTTGAGGTGAAAGAGAAAGTCATTAAGTGCAACCCTACCATGTTTCCAAATGAAAAAATGTCATCGACAAAATGAAACCAAAACTTTGTCTTTTTATGCCAAGAGTCGGGATATTTGGTTTCAAAAAATTCCTTGAAGATGTTAGTGATCAGAGGAGAAAGGGACGAACCCATTTTTGTACCTCTAGTTTGCTCATAAATGGTGCCTTTGAAAGAAATAATGTGAATGAGAGGGAGGGTTTAACAAGGTTGAGAGATTCAGGATCAACAAGCTTAAAGAAGTGAGTTGTTCTAAAAAATATCATCTCTCGGGCCCTTAAAATCTTTGCACCTCAATTTCTTCCCTTAGAATAATCCCACCTTTTCCAAGCCTTCGAAGCCAATGACTATACCTCAGCTCAAATCCATAAAGTATTTTGTGACATATCCAATCCCAAATCCCCCTTTATTTCCCCCTCTCCTCCCTAATTGATTTGAATATATGGACAAACTAGTTTTGTTGTGCTAGCTTCCTCATCAGTAAAATAAATGTGTTTAGGATCATCTCAAATTAGCCAGTTATGTGAGGGTTTATGTGTCAAGTTTAAGTGTCTTTTATGAGAAACTCATGAGCTAATTAGCTATTAAAAACACATGTAAAACAATTAAACTGCAGAGAAATAATACACAACAAACACATTACACAATAGTTGATAACATAGTTCACCCCTCCTGGGCTACATCTCCATGGACCAGCTTCAATGGCTTGGCCCTCTTTGGATTAATGGTAAATTCTATTATTACATGCACCTAAAATGCTCCAATGGCTTTGAAACTTTCTCCATTGGATTTAGAAGACCCAAAAACCTCCAAATAGACACTTATGGCTCTGAAAATGGTCTTCAAGTGGACTAGGCATGACCTCCTCTTTTGGTGGCCCCGGGCTTCTTTAATATTCAAAGTGAAAAAAAAAACACTTACAAAAGTGCTCCTCTGCCTCTATAACCTGCACCATCATGCTCAGAGCATCCAAATCATTTAGGATTGACTCTTTCTGAGCCTAATTTGGTCGAATTATGCATAAATGATGGCTTCTTTAGTTTTCCCTAGGAAACTCTTCCAAATATGGAGAAACTCTGGTTAAGCTCGACAAAAATGGAGGTGGTGTTGAAAATAGCGGACTCGCCAAACCCAATCCGCAATTAAAAGTGGATTAATTAAAGATACATGTGCATTAATATGAGGGCTAACACTTTAAGCGCATTTTAACAAATCCGAATTAAAATCAGATTAGCGCTCATTAAACATGTTTATGTGCTTAACTAAACTATGTTTTAAAATTTAAACCCGCCATTAGGTTGGGCGCTCTGCCTGGTTCTGGGGCGTGGTCCTGTGGTAAGGGGTTGGCACATTTTTGCCTCAACCAAAACCTTTATTAAAACATAAATATAAGTTGTAACACATAGATGTTAAGTTCTATTGCGTGGTCTGTTGGTAGCATGTGGTGTTTGTGTGGGGGAGGTCACGGGTTCGACCCCGACCTCCGCCCTTCTGCCAATACATAAAATTTTTCCAATGCATATATTCAGAATTTGGCCATACACTTAACCAATTTCGGCCTTGGAGGGGGGAAGGGGGGCGCACGTGGTGGCCTCCAGGCTTGCGACGTGTCCTCTTCCCATTGGCTCCTCCCCAAATCCAATGAAAACGCAACAAATCACCCCCTCAACCACCATCCACGAATTGAAACTTGGCATAATGTCATTGGGTGAAATGAAGGAATATTCCCAGAATATTCATTTTTGTTGACTAGGCTTCCATGTCACCTTTCTATCCATTTCTGCAATTTTTTTAGCTGTTTAGGAAAATGAATATCAAGCTCTATCTTCCTCATACAGACTCTGTTTTGAGTGAAACGAAGTGCACTAGATTCCTGGCGATGATACCTATCTGGTCATTCTAGTTTGGAGATATTATGCACTACAAAATTTGGCGCAATTTCCGACGGCCAAATCGTCGCTATTCCGACACACAGTCGTCGCAAGAGCGACAATTCGAGGCCGGAAAAATCGTTGTTTGTCGTGCGGTCGCAATTCCGACGCCTTTACAAAGTGTCGCACTACCGACACTTCCCCGTCGCTTCCAAACACGTGTCGCTCTTCCGACGTCTCCCAAACCGACGTTTGTAAAGTGTCGCCATTCCGACGAAATTTGGTCCGACGTTTGTAAAGTCTCGCCATTCCGACGAAATGTCGTCCAACGTTTTGAACGTCACTCTTTCGACGTCTTTATACTGTCGCTCTTCCGACGTGTCTAAATTGTCACATTTCCGACGCCGTACAAAAGTGTCAGAAGACCGACGTATTGCAAAAGTGTCACAAGACCGACGCTTTCCAGAAGCGTCACAATATCAACGCCAGGAAGAACTGTCGCAATTCCGACGAAATGTGGTCCGAAATTTTGAACGTTGCCCTTCCGACCTCTTTTTTCTGTCGCTCTTTCGACGTTTCTAGAACTGTCGCAATATCGACGGACGTCACAAGACCAACGGAAATGGAAATCGTTCAAAACGTCAGAAGAGCGACGCTTACAAGGCGTCGGTATGTCGACGGCGGTTTCAATTTAAAAAAAAAAAAAATGAAACTTTAAAACAGGACAGTAAATCTCCAATGTTTGTTATCACAATAAGAAATCAATGATCAGTGATCACGTCAAATTTTCCTTGTAGCGTGATGGGTCTAATAAATTTTATTGTAAAGGTTGCTGGCCAGTGACAACTGGCGCAACATTGAAGGAAATGCATTAAAGAATATTAATTAGGCTGCGAACTCCAAGCCAACTGGCAACAACCCTGATCATTTTCCTTACCAACTCCCAAGTTGTGACTCGGGCTTCAGACTCCAAAGCTAAGAATTTTCTTTTCATCGTGTTGGAGAAGAGAACTGCAACTTGCAACAAAAGAGCAATTCCTCAGTCTCACTGCTCAGGACTCGTAGTCATTCCTTGCCTACACGGTATGTGGAAATTTTGATAAGATAACTTTCTTCACCCTCGTTTTTACTAAATTTATTCTTTTGAAAAGGGCCTGGTTCCATTTCAGAAATTTTCAACTTTCGACTTCTAGAATTTGTGCATATGATTTTTGGACTGAGGTTTTGTTATTAATGAGGAGATAGTGTCTTGGTTCTATCTGTATAAAATAATTGCCTCTTTTTTTTCTTCATGTTCGGGGTTTTTGATTTTATCAAAACCTATCTCTCTTTTAAGCATGCCTGCAAATTAATATATTCCAGGAATGTACACAATTCCAGGCTTCATGTACAACGTATTGTATCAACTATATTTTAACAAGTGAGTTGCATGCCCATATAGTGTTACAAATTACAGGGCT
The DNA here is from genome assembly GCA_034641835.2 of Pinus albicaulis. Taxonomy (NCBI): domain Eukaryota; kingdom Viridiplantae; phylum Streptophyta; class Pinopsida; order Pinales; family Pinaceae; genus Pinus; species Pinus albicaulis. The sequence goes on along the minus strand of CM076570.1, from coordinate 478,673,839 downwards.
TCATTTGGAGAATAAATGATAAGCCTGGCAGCACTAAATCCAAGTAATTCCCCTCATCCCTTAAAATACACCTCTAAATATAACTAGAAATTTCAAATAGTTAGTAAAGGAAAAGTACAAAGATATAACAGATATGTGTTGAGCCAAAAACCTGTGCATTCACAACAAAACTGGGATGGATAAAACTTAAAAACAATTATGTACTTTGACAAAAAATCGTCTTATGCATACAAAATGAAAGAAGCATTGGCATACTACTATGTTTACAAATTTAAGGACAGGCAGAGTGAGTCTCCGGGCAACGCAGTTTCATGTGGAGACCCTAGATCCTTGTACCCACAATATCTAGTGACTTAAAAAATGATTGCCAAAACAATGCCTTTGCTATGCATGTAAGAACACCACCTGTATAATGAGGGAGATGTAATATTTTCCAAGAAGCAGATTTATACAGAGTGGTGCAAGATTGTGTATTTATGGAAGATACAACTGATTTTGGCATGAAACATGTATCCAAGATTTCAATGTGGCCTTATTTTAGAGCCCATTGATGATTTACTATGAAACCTAAACTTTCAAAACAAACACATTGAAATCACAGGATCTCCATCATGAATATCATAAATATTAATTGTCTTTTGGGCAATGGCAGTAGATACCATAAGAGGCCCACATGGCCTGTACCACCAATGTTGATTCTCTGGCACAACATTTGCAAAGCCAAAATTTCTCCCCGAGACATCCCTCTCTGCCAAAACTGGAGAGATGGTACTAGACGTTGAAGTGAAGGCCTCTGATTTAGTATGGAATGCCATAATTTCTTTATTATAAAAGTCCCATGAACAGAAACCTGAGTCTAATGTACAACCTGCAGATGCTGCCACAACATATTTACCAGAGCGACCATCTGAACCAGCTGCTCTGATCAACCAGCAATCACCCCACATGTTTGGGGTAAGCCCATATGGAGCTTTATATTCAGCCTTCTCCTGGAGATTGGAAAAAAAAAATATTGAGTATTACTCATACATCAACTGCCCTTTATGTTAAGGGAAAATTTAAAGAGTGCATAAATATTCTTGAAATCCCAATCATAGTTTCTAGAAAATTTCAAACATAACATCTGTATCAATATTCTTCTGTATCTTCTTGATCTTCATCCAACTGATCGACATCTATATCAACATATGATTCAGAAACAATGTTGAAATGATCGACCATGTCATCATCATCATAAATTATGTCATTTTCAATAATATCCTCATCGACATCATCATCAATCATTGTTGCCTCATCTCCTATGCCTGGTTCATCTTCTAAGTTATCTTCTTCGTCTGTCCATGCATCTTCCTACTCATCTGCCACTGCATCATCTTCTTCTTGATCAATATCATCTTCTTCCTCTACAGTATACTCTACTGGCCTTCCTCTTGGATCATATCTAATAGCAAATGACCATTCCTTCTCACCTGGAACCTCTGAGTAAAAGACTTGTTCGCATTGGCTTGGAAAAACATAGCGATCTTTTATTGCTTCAAACTACGATGTTTTAACCATTGGAAATCCATTTTCATGTTGAATAAGTGTTCTATCATCATCACGTACATTCATTCGTAGCCTATACCATTTGACGTCGAACAAAACTATTTTGAAGGAATTAAAGTCACACTCAACTATATCATCTAAGAATCCATAATATCTATTTTCAGATTCTCGAGGATGTATGTCACTCCTGGAGGAAACATTAGTGACTTGGAATACTGCAGTTATCCTACTATCAGAAGTTTTCCTATTATCATCCAACTGTTTAACGCGAAATTGACGACCATTGCACCACATAGCCTTGTGGTGTTTCAACTGCAATATGCCAAACATGAAAAATATGCATTCTCAATTAATAATTAAACATATAATTTACACAACATGAAAATTAACTGAAAAATCAAACTTCTTGTCACATTATAAATAGGTGAATTAATTGCTTACTTTTCTATCTTTCAAACCATATGCTAAATCGATTTCCCTGTCCGTAACGTTCCCATCTCCACTACGATACGCTTCTCTAATCAATTCAGACAGTAGTTGCCATGATAACCTACCATCGTTACGTGCTTTACATGTTTCAATCCATTCACTCATCCACTCAAGATTTTTTGCAATGTATAAAAGTAGCGCCTCATAATCTTGAGCACCTGAATAAAAAAACAATAATTCACCAATATTAATAAATATTACTTATAACCATGGTAAATTATATTAATTAATAAACTATGAAAGAATAAAACTTGAATGAATATAATGATCATATGCATGATGTAAAAAAATGAAACATTATATGTATTATACATAATAAATCTTTTACCTCTCACTTTCTTCATTCTACCTTTTCCCAACAGGTGCTCCTCTTCAAATTTTTTGATGGAGTTCACATCCCAAATGCAATCCACCACCTTCATGGTTGGCGCAGATAATTTAGGAAGATAATGACTAATATACACCATGGATTGATATACCACATATCCCTCCACCATAGAACCCTCAGGTCGTGCTCTTTGTTTAACCAAAGCCTTCAAGGATTTCAGGTGCCTATCGACCATCCACATTGACCTTATGTGTACTGGTCCACACATTTCAATATCCTCAACTTGGTGTATCAAGTAGTGTTCTTGTGCATTGAAAAATGTTGGAGGTAGATACTTTTGCATTTCACACATTAGCCGAGGAATTTCTCTCTTCCAATACTTTATTTCATCTTGATGGATTTCTTTCAATAACAACCATCTGCAAATCATTACGCAAGGTTATTTCAATGAAACATAATATATATTTCATTACAAGTAAATTAATACATCATTTCATCAAGTACAAAAATAAATTGTAGCAATTAGATTTTGCGTATAAATCAAAACTAATTACCTCATGTATTTACTAAGACCATATATAACTTGTTTGACATTGTTGTCGAAGTCGTTTGGGAGAGATACGGGTAGAACATACTATAACAATAAAAAATGAATTGTTATTGGTTTCCAAATTAAACAGAAAAAAGGAAAATTTAAAATATGTATTCAAGCAATAACAAACAAAAACGTATACCAAAAAAATTACCTTAACAAAGGTATGCCAATCATGTGTTTTCACCCCATTGAAGTCACCTTTCTTCGTTAAGATATTATTTATGTTTGAAGCAAAACTTGTTGGAAATTTAATTCTTCTAATGACCTCTTTTACATCATTGCTTTGTTGTTCTGTTAATAACCATGGAATATTATTATAATTTCGACCTCCATTGTTATTTGATCCGTCAATCACACTTTTCATTGCATGATTTGATTTCTCAATGTCAGCACAAATTTTTTCAATTTTATCTCTCTCATGTGCACCATCTATGGTTCGCCATAACATTTCTGTCACATTCTTCCCGACATGCATTGTATCAAACAAATGAGCTATTTTTAGGTCCTCATAGTAGGGAAACCTCGCGAATTGAGAAGGATAACATTTCATTCCGGGTGGAAGTACAATATTAGTACCTTCACGGCGACGATGACCTTGATATCAAAGAATAAAATAAATCAGAACAATATTAATTATAAAATACAATAAAATAAATTCATTAGTTAAAACAAAAATTCCAAACATTACATAAACAAATAATATATATATATATATATATATATATATATATATAGACACACACACATTACGTACCAGCTGCTCGACGATTATTAATTTTGTTATATTCCAACATCCACAACTGAGGTGTCATTCTTCGTGGTTTTAATCTAGTTTCTTTTTTTATCATTGAAAAGATGTTTTTCAGTAGTACGATACTTATGGTTCCTAGGGAGGAAGTGCCTAAACTCATCAAACACCATCTTTTTTAAGTCTGGTGAATGACGATACTTCATCTTAGGGTCACAAACTGGACATGCAAATCTACCCTTTGTTTGAAGACCTGCAATAGATGGATCAATAACAATTAATATACTATGAGATCATTTTTAAAACATGCAATATGGTATATCTAATTTAGATAATTATGTATCGTATTAAAGTGCAATGAAATATTACATAACACAAACATGTGTTAGTCCTGGGGCATCATGAATTGTCCATACAAGCATTCCACGACATTGAAATCTCTTCTGCTTGATTGGCTTAGTGATGTCATACATAGTGATGCCATGCCATAATTGTATTAGCTCATCGATAAGAGGCTCAATATATACATTCATATCTTTGACCTGGTACTTACCTAATTGTTCAAAATTACGGAACATAATAATTACTCCCATGATATATGTATATACAAGTAAGTAAATAAATAAAATATATATTTATTCAAACAACGAGAGAAATGAAAATGTTACATTCAAAGAAATAATGTATCAAATACCTGGAATAATCATAGTCAACATTATGTGCTCCCTCTTTATTGACATCCAAGGAGGAATGTTATTGTTGATAACGAAAATATGCCACACTGAGTAAGTAGATCTAAGCTCTCCGAATGGATTAACACCATCAGCTGCCAATGAAAGCCTGACATTACGAGGTTCATTTTTAAAATCTACATATTTTTCCTCGATTTCTCTAAATGCAGAACCATCTGCAGGAATTCGAAGAACATCATCTCCACTTCTATTCTTTGCATGGTAATCCATAAACTGTGCTATGCTGTTACACCTAAACATTCGCTGCAAACGTGGAATTATGGGAATATGAGGAAGAACCTTTTGAGGCACCTTTTTGGTTAGTTGATCTGTTCGATATCTACTGGTACCACATTTTGGACATTCTGTTTTCAACGCATGTTCTCCATAATATATAATATGATCTTTAGGACATGCATATATAGTGTTATATTCCATTCCAAAGTGTTTCATAATAGCACGTAGATCTCGATATGTTCGAGGTAAAGTATTTGGCGATGGTAACAAATATTCACCCAACAATCTACAATAGAAACAAAAAGTAGTGTCTTGTAAAGATTATTAATCATATATATATATATATATATATATATATATATATATATATATATATAATAGTTATTAAAATCGGAACCGGTGACCGGATCGGTGGAGCTAATGAACTGGGTTTCGAACCGGAACCGGTCTAACCGGTAGCGATCAGATCTCAATGAACCGGTTTTAAAAAAAATACATTAAATAATTATTTTTTAATAAAATGAAAAATAAATAAATAAATAAAAACTATTTTAAAGATTTGCAACCATGATTCCAAGCCAATAGAGACAAAATATGAAAAGTTTGCTCATTTATATACCATGCAAAGGTGAATATATCAAAATGGCAGCAAATGCAATACATATCATCTAAAAATACATAAGCAAACTTGTTGAAGTAATGTATCAGGTTTCTCTTATATTATTCACTTTGTTTTATTGCTGAGTTAATATTATAATATATAATCTGTCCCTGCTCAGATCTGTTGTCAATTCATTGTATCAGCCTTAAAGACAATTCTGGGTTCAGTATATATATATATATATATATATATATATATATATATCAGACCAGCATTTTGAAGATCTTGTATTCTTCATTATCTATGTTTGCTTGCCAATAAATTTCTAGAAAAACATCTACAACACTTAGAGGTATTGAATTGGTTTATGAAACCCACTAATAGTGCTATTTGTAACAAGTTGAGAGAGCATTACAACTTCAGCAGTCTGCTCACAATGTGTTTGACAAAATTTATCACTGAAACGATTCATTAAAACCCAGAAAACTCAGTAGCCAGTTTAGTGCATTTCCAAGCGGGAATTTTCTAGTGGTCAATTTATTATTGCCAGTCACATTTTCATTAGGTTGTATGTTGTTGTACCTTGAGTGGCGTCAGACCATTTGCATCAGTCTTGATGCCATGATCAAATTGCTTGTATGCTGTGTGAAAGGTTTTTTATTTATGCTGCTGCTATGTGTGAGCAGAGAGAGAGGGTCTGACAGTTCCTAGCTGAGTGTGAAATAAGGTTGTTGCTGATTGTTTTGAGAGCAGAAATTGTCATCAAGTACACTTGATGAGTTGCATGCTGCCAGGGATTTTATGCTAGCCAACCTTGTATTTATCAGTCATCATGTGTATTGTTGCTACTATAAGGTGTTGAGTATGAGTTATTAGACAAGTTTGTTGCTAGTATAATAGAGGAATTTGCAGCTCATGGAGGAGACACTGAGGAATTTGAAACTCATGGAGGAGCACCTAACCGGCCGGTTAAGTATGGAACTGGCCGGTTTATGCATAAACTGGTCGGTTCCTTACTTAACCGGCCGGTTAGGTCTGGTTAACTAGCCAAAACAGGTGAGAATAGGCTATTAACTGGGTTGCAAGGCCGGTTCCAACCAGCAGCCGTCCTGACCGGCCGGTTTTGATATATATATATATATATATATATATATATATATATATATCTAAGTTATTATTTTACACATTTATTACAACTAAAAAAAGGTAAAATAATCAACATTTACATATATGTGATCATATATACATATTGCATACCTTAAGAGTTGTGTCATACATCTGTTCGACAAATTATTCATAACCTTTAAGTTCACCAGCAACAATAGCAGAGAGCTAGTGAAATTAAAGGTTATGAATAATTTGTTGAACAGATGTATGCCACAACTCCTAAGGTATGCAATATGTATATATGATCACATATATGTAAATGCTGATTATTTTCCCTTTTTTTAGTTGTAATAAATGTGTAAAATAATAACTTATATATAAGTTATTATTTTACACATTTATTACAACTAAAAAAAGGGAAAATAATCAACATTTACATATATGTGATCATATATAAATATTGCATACCTTAGGAGCTGTGTCATACATCTGTTCGACAAATTATTCATAACCTTTAAGTTCACCAGCAACAATGTAGCAGAGAGAAGAGTTGCATTTGAGTGTTCAAAAAGTCGTTCACTTGACCTTTCAATCAGAGGTACATCATAAATACCGTCATTGCTATCTCCACCATCATCATCTGACTCACCATACAAGTCTTGGAGCATTTGATTTGTCCCATCATTAATGTGAACTGTCTCATTATTGTCATCATGATCTACCTCCATGGGATCATTAAAATTACCTTCATCATTCGCTTCATGTTATTCACCTTGTACAACATCATTTCCAATACTAATATTTGCTGCAATATTCTCTTGTACTGGTGCAACATCATGTAATCTACTACTATTTAGCTGTGGAAGCTGGTTGATCATCTGCAAAAAGTTGGGGGGAAACTGTGCCTTTATGAAAATTACAAACATTAATAATTAAACATTAGTGTGCATATAAAAAATATTAAAATAATATAAAATTTTACAATATAATCAAAATGAAGATAGATAATTAATTACCACGGGATGATAGTCATTCGATCCACCATCAATGTGCCCATATTTCCTACAATGCACTGTTGCTGTTGCTATTAAAACTCTAACATTATTTCTCATACAACATTTTTTACAAGGGCAATAAACTCTGGCATCACCCCTTTCACCCTTTTGAATTGTTTTTCCAGCTCCAATGTTTTCTTCCATTGATGCAAATTATCTTATAAAGAAAACAATAAATCTCTCTCAATGGTGTAGAAAACCCAAGACTTGTTGAACTCAATGGGAGCTCAATATATAAGCAAAAAGAAAATAAAAGTGGGCATTTTACAAATTGTGAGCTTTTTACAAAATGTGGGTTTTTTACAAATTGTGGGCTTTTTTTATTCTTAATGCATTTTCTGTAGAATACTAAACAGATTTGTCCAAAATTTCAAATGCAAACTGTAGTCTCTACTACGTTTGGAAAATTGGAGGTTTATAAAAGATAAACTGCGAACATAATTGTACCACTATGATAAGAAGCTGTCAGAAGCATTCCTTCTACTTCACAAACGTGGAACTACCTTAAGAATGCTTATGGTTGATATAAATATTAGAGCATGGCAGTTAAATGTAGTATTTATGCTAAAAGACTGAATAACAGCTTGAGAGTGCTCTTCAGATACTGTACGAATGCACCAAATTAAGGTTGTACCATTACTAAAGATAAATGGCCAAAAATAGTCAATTTTGATATCGTGAAGTTATGTCTTTCTTGGTAGCAAATTGGGGATAGGATGGCAAATATGAGAGAACTAAGTTCCAAGGACTAAAAAACCAAGGCCAACATAGTTCTGCCTTGAATCAGAGACAAAACAAAGCTGCCCAAAAAAGTGTTTGAGAGCACCCATTGAAGCTCCTATATATAGCAGAGTCAACATTTTCCTATTGAACAAGTTTGTTTAGTCAAAGCCACAGCAAGATCAGATAGCCACGATCCTAAATGAGAACCAGAGCCAAAGCTAAGACAGATCCACGTTTAGCAGAACAAGACAGCCATAGCAAAGGATTTGACCACAGAACTAGATCATGAGAGATAGAAAGATTCTTGCTTCCACTGTGGAAATGTAGAAACTGTACAAGGGCTTTGCTTCCAGCAGATTTCATTGTGACAGTAATTGCTATGGTGTTGTAAGTGCTCATTAGTAGAATCTTAAATCCATTCTGGAATTCTTTTAACCTGGAGAGGGTTTTCTGTGGTTATAAATCCTCATGTTCAAATTCCATTGTTGATTGGTTATGTTTGATATTATGTTTTTACTGTCCGCAATTGAATTTTCGCACAGAAAATTATCAGTCTAAAGTGGAGCAATTTTGCGATGTTTCTTTTGCTTCCTATTGTGAAGTATTTCGCTTAGAACTCTACTCGTTGTAACAGAGGTCTTGGGCATAGAACAAGGGACTTGGGTTTTTTGGAATCAAACTTCAGGTTAAGATGCTCATCTGAAGAATGGCACAGTGAGCCTTAGCATGGAGTTAGGAGTACCAATTTGAAGTGCAGGTAGGGCATTGTACAATAGACCAGTTAGATTTCTGGACCCTAATACAAAAGTTTCTTCTTCTTTCAAAACATGTTTCTCTTTTTCTGTAACCAATGTGGGTCCTGTTCTTGTTTCAATTGGGGATGGATGAGCATTTGTTATTGCTCCAGATGATCACACTCTGGGTAGCCCTGGAGGCTATTTGGGGGTGATGAGTCCAATAGGTCTCAATGAACTGTTGCCCTCGCTGGGGAATACTATTGCGGTGGAATTTGATACTATTTTGGATGTTGAATTCCACGATCCTAATGGAAACCAGTACCTTCAGCTCCAGTACCTGTTCACAAAAGAGGGTGCCATAGTCATTCATGCGTGCAGAGAGGGTGAATTGCAGGCATTGCAACAGGAGGTGTTGTTGTTGTTGCATTGGCCACTAGATTTTTTGTCTGGTTCTGTTACAAGCACAAAGTATTGAAAAGGACAGACAAATTTAGTTCAGATATTGTGAAATTGCCTCGGAAATTCACCTACAAAGAGCTCAGCAATGCTATGAAAGAGTTTTTTTGAATGTGATTGATAATCGATAATTGAAAGCAAGGGTAATCCCCTTGTGAAACCCAAATTTCTGAGCATTTTCTAAAACCTGATGACGGAGTCATTGTAATGAACAAGCGCCTAGGTCCATATTACGTCCAAATCTACCAAGCACCAAGATCTATAAAAAAAAATCCACAGTATCTGCGAACTAAGAAGAAGAGGCAGAAAATGTGTTCTGCTTACCTATTCGAATAGTGGTTGGGGTTTACCACGGCAAAAATTTGACATAGCCCATGTACCATTTCATATCATTGAAATTCTGGCAGTATCATTCAACTGGGAAAGCACCTGTCTCGGAGCTCCATGACTGAGGGCAAGATCCCTAAATGATGCAGAGTCTCCAGCAATATTTCCCAAAGCCCAAACAGCCTTACACGAACACCAGTTGAACTCAAAGTTGCCCAAACAGCCTTACACGAACACCAGTTGAACTCAAAGTTGGGTAGTAGTTTTTTTAATCAAATTCCAAAGTTACAGACGTATAAAGATAGTTGGGAAGAATAATTTTATGCCTCTAAAATGAACGTGCTACCTGTTCTCGAACATTATCATTCCCAGAGGCAAGAATTTCCACAAATATAGGAAGTGCCCCGTAATCAATCACAACCTTTGTTTTCTCAGAGGCTTCAAAAAAACCCAAATAGGGTCAACCCTACTATAGGAGGAAGGGCCTGCAGTAAGAACTTACCATTTTGCAAGCACTGAGGGCGAATGCTGTTCTGCAAGAGCTGAGGGCGGATGCTGTTTTGCAAGAGCTGAGGGCGAACGCTGAGGGCGAATGTTGTTCTGCAAGAGCTGAGGGCGGATGCTGTTCTGCAAGAGCTGAGGGCGAACGCTGAGGGCGAATGTTGTTCTGCAAGAGCTGAGGGCGAATGCGCATATCAGACGTTAATGTAGTTTTAAAAAAAATCATTTTTATGTAGCGCGCATTTGAATTTTAGCATTTCAAATCATTTTTATTTACATTTGATTTTTGCATTTCTAATACAAGTGACAAATAAATTTCTACAAGAGGTTGAAATTTTTAATAGATAGCCATGAAAGACTAATTAAAATGGCTTAAAATGCAAGTGGAACTTCAAAATAAATGTAATTGAAGGTTCTCTCCACTAAATTTTTGCAAAAGTGCTTACATTATTTAAGTTATCTAGGATATTTTTTTGTATTACACAATCAAAATTAAATAATGAAATAGTTGGGTAGTCTTATTATTTCAAATTAGGACACAATTTTCAAATGGTGATGAAGTTTCAAGTGATGATTAACTGACAATATTCTCCTTTCCTATCCTTGAAAAACTATACAAGGTTCCCTGTTGCCACATGAAACCCTAACTCATGTAGCAGCATAGGACCAGTCCTCCATTTTGCCCGTCATAAGGCATTTTGCACATATTTGATGACTAGAATTTGCGGATTCCCGTTTTCCATGAGGTGCTAGGAAGGATAGAAGACTTAATTTTGACGTTTGAAATTTTTTCAAAAACGTTCTTACGCCCTTTAATTTTCACTTACCAATAATTTTGCAACACTAGTCCTCTTCGCAATTGCAAGGCTGTACTCAAAAAGTAAGGAAAGTTACTTTTTTGGCTCACCCAATGATCCAAGTGGACACTGGTGGCCACCTGCCTATTCCACTTGGGGCCCCGCCATTGTCTCTTTTAGTTTTTCAGTTTCGACACAACTTACTATTTTTAGGAGTTTTTCGGGTCCTGAACTTCTGGAGCCGTTTTGAGGCCCTAAACGACGTTTTTTGGGCATCGCGCCTCTAGCGAATATCATTATGTATCATTCTATTCCGGAATTATATTTGTGGCGAAAGTTGTAGTCCTCAGATAGATCTTTCTAATGATGTATCATGTGCGTCAAACAGAGATAGTATGCCAAAGTTACGTCCCTGGGAAGTTGAAACACCAATTTACCCAAACGAGGCCCATAGTTTTGGCACTTCATCTCCTAGGGTTTGGTTTTTGGATGTTTAGGGTTCTCCATTATTTCTCAATAATAAATAGGCTCTCGAGCCTCATTGTAACTCAGTTCAGAGGCCTGTAGCTGCCTCATCTCTCCTCAGAGATAGCTACCAGCGCCCTAGCTAGTTTTATTTCCATTCTGTCTATAAGCAAATTTCAGTTCTTTGATATTAATAAAATGAAGTGTTATTTCCACTGCATCTCTGTATTTATGGTTATGTGTTTATTCTGTTGCATTCCTGCATAAATCCGGATCAATGGTATTAGAGTGGTCTGCTTTTTCTCGATCCTTCTTTGCATGTCCCCAATGAGGTCGGGGTATAAGGAGTTAGGGTTCAATCTGGTGGAACCTTTGCAAGATCAGCCTCGCAAACCCCGACGGATGCCCATGGGGGACGAAAAAAAAGATGAGGGAGCAAGAGATCCTATCAAAATATTGCTCAAGGAGGCCCTCGAAAAACAAAGGAACGCGATGATGGATAACTTTGCCCAGATCCTTCAACCGCTGCCCACTGGTGGCGCATCTACATCTAGCAGCCACTCTGGAGGTGTGACTCCTTTTAAGGTACAAGTAAATTTTGACATTCCCATATTTGAGGGTCAAATAGATGCAGATGCCGTAGATGGATGGTTGAATCCATTAGAAGGACATTTCTCGGTTCATGACTTTTCCGATAGGGAGAAGATTATTTTTGCACTCCTCAAAGTTGCCCCCCATGTCAAGGACTGGTGAGAAAGCCACTGTGAGAAAAAGGACGAGACATAACCCTCTTTGTTCTCGGTCGTACCCACTTGGAATTCTTTCCGAGACGCTGTCAAGGAACAATACTATCCCGTGGGGAGCTATGAGGACAAGTACATACAATGGACCACGCTACGACAACAAAGGGATCAAGATGTGCATGAGCTGACGAATCTATTCCATACCCTGCGCACCAAGTTGGGTATCAAAGATTCAGAGAAACATCCGGTGCTAAAGTATCACAGTTGTCTGCATAGATACATTTAGGAGGTAATGGAGTTCCTCGACATCTCCTCGCTTGGTACGGCATACCGGTATGCTGCCAAGATTGAGCAGAAGTTCAAACAGAAGAAGCGAGACTTTGGATCTGCGAATCAAAAGCAAGGGAAAGGTGCTCCCAAACCACAGAACAAAGGACAGAGCCAAGGCACAGTGACTCAATACAACCTGTCGAAGCCACAAGGAAAGAACAACACTGCAAAGCCAAAGAAGGACACGGGAAAGTGGTGTGAGTTCCATATTAAGAGCTCCACTAGCAACACAAGTGAGTGTCGGGCCAAGCAGTCGCTGGTGGTCGAGATGCGGGCTTCTGAGTCAGATGCATGCTCTGACTCTGAATTAGAACCTGACAAGGGGAATGACAAGGGGAAAAAGATTATTGATGCGGAGCCCAATGCCATTATTGCCACTACAAAGATCCAGAAGGAGGAACATCTCTTCCACTCCCAGATGTGGGTAAAGGGCTCCCCGGTACAGTTCATTGTTGACAATGGGAGCCAAAAGAACCTCATTTTGGCAGATGCCGTGAAGCAGTTGGGCTTGCCGACCACATCTCACCCACATCCATACAAGATCTTCGTGTCAGCCAGCAGTGCCGCCTTCCCTATAGCATCAAGCCCTTCACGGATGAGGTATTATGTGACGCTGTTCCTATTGATGTTTCTGATGTATTATTAGGACAACCATACTTGTGGAAGCGTCATGCGGTGTATGAGTCTCGGCCTTGTGCTGTTATTGTTACTTTGGGAAATAAGTTGTACAGGATACCAGAGGTACCACCTCCTGCTACTATCTCTTTGGTTACTGCAAAACAATGCAGTAAGCTCATTTTCCAAACCAGGAAATTCATTTTCCTGATGATCCGCCCCTAGGGCAAGAAGAAGACTATGGCCACGACCTCCAGAAAAGGCTCCTCTGCACGACAACAACAAATGGATAAGGTTGTGGAGGAGTACGGGGACATTTTCACCTCACCCACAGGGGTTCCTCTACACTGTCAAGTCAAGCACCCGATTGATCTGACCCCAGGTGCGCCGCTACCCAACGAACCGATCTATCAGTGCTCTGTTCTAGAGAACAATGAAATCAAGAGGCAGATTCAGGAGCTGCTGCAGAAGGGTCACATCCGACCAAGTTCATCGCCCCGTGGGAGCTCGATAATTTATTATTGTGAAATCATAGTTCTAAATTATCTCTTTTTCTGTGAGCAATGTAATCTATTAATTGTAAGTAGATTCATTATAAAAATTCAAACTGATTTTAGCGTGAATGATGAAAATTTATATATTAATTGGTTTTTAAGAGTATTTGTATAATGTAGGAGCACTGGAAAGATAAATCAGGACTTCATTTTCTGTTTTCCTTATTTTATTGGGCTGAACTGGAGAAAATTGAATATGAATAGTGAGTTAATTGTAAGATCAATGGGCCAAGGCCATACATCAACATTGACCATAGTGGGGAAGTATAAAAGCATGGATATTCATGCAAGTATAGTTATTAATGTAAGATCAAAGTTAACTCTTAGCTTGACTAAAGAAACAGAAGGCAAAGATCTAGCATCAACTGAAATTCACGTGAAAAAGTAGATGAAAAATGTACAATCATCCAATGGACAGGTAATCTATAATTATCCAGTAAGACTCTTGGCTATGCCTTGAGACTAAACTAATTCTCAATATTTTTGAATAATCATCCATTGGAATTTAGTAGGAAAACCATAGTAAATCATTGTCCAATGGCCATGCAAAAATATAAAAAAATTAATATTTGTTGGTTGTTTTTCAATAGGTGGACCATGATGGGACCACTGAGAAGGTGGGGTGTTTTTTTAATCATGGAAGTGAGGTTTAGTAGATTGATAGTCAAGTTACCTTTCCCTATAAATTTTCTCGATCAAGTTATTCATTCATTGAACTTTGATTCATTCCTATTGTTTTGATACACAATCCAATCCACTTGAGTCTTGAGTCTTCATTGAGAATGGCATTCATAGGTTGTCAAGAAAGAGGTTATCATGCACATGCACTCTTCTTTTCTTGGTATCTTTGTAACTATGTTCAGCCCAAGTTTTATATTTTTAAATTATCATAATAGTTCGTGATTATTAAGCTTTTATTTTGTCTTTTAAGAATTTTAATTTAATTATTATTAATCATTAAATTAAAATATATATATATATATACACACACACACACACACATATATATATATATATATATATATATAGTTATTATAGTTATTAAACTTTCAATAGAATTATTAAACTTTCAATGGTACATCAACTTTCATACATGAGAACCCGGATGCGGGTGAAGTTGGTAGTGTTTAACATGATGGGATGGGGGTGTGGCATAAGGGGAAGACACTGGCCCACCCATAAGAGTGTTGTCATTCAGTTCTTAATGTCGACTGATCGGCATTTAATTCCATTTACTCCTGGTGCTCGAATAAACCGTAGTCCCGCTCCTCGATACACATTCGCATGCCACGACATGACTCAACCTCCAGTTCATACTTATGGTGGTTTATTGCAGTCGATTCACAGTTGCACGGTAGACTGGGTTGTTATTATGGAACGTCCCTCTGGTCTGAACATAATTCCCCCGCCTGTGAATCTGTGGTGCGCTCCAGGAGCAGGGCTTTCTAATGTTCGCACTGTAACTGGTAAGAGGAGCTGTCTCAATTGTTGTTTGGATTTTGGAGAAAATCTCCACTTCTCCCACGCTGGTTCCTGCAAGCTTGCTTCTGTCGCCCTGTTGCCCCTCTCGCCTCAGTCTTTTGTCCATCTTTTGCCTCCCTGCCCTGCTGTCTCGAGTGCGACTATGCCGCGCCTCAGGCAGAGAATGCGCTGCCGAAGAGGCTCCACGAGGCGCCAAATTCGACGCTCTCCCTCCACCTCTGGCACCTCCTCTGCGTCTATCTCCCACTCTGACAGTCAACCTAGAGGGCGCCTTCTCCGCTCGGGCCGTCGCTTTGCTTCCCCCACTCCTTCCGCTCCTCCTACTCAAACCCACACCGCGCATTTTTCCTTTAACAACACTCTCAATCAACCCAGGGTGACTGCCTCAATTACGGTCGTCTTTCGTGAAGAGCCTCAGGAAATTGTTCCCAGTTCTCGCCCGACGGAATGCAGCCTCTCGGCGGCTCAGGATTCGGCGCAGTTTGTTGGGCTGAAGCACCCTGATAGTGCGAACGTGCAGGGTCAGATGGGCAAGGCCACACAGGACCAGGCGAACAAGGAAGCGGTGGGTCAACCTACTGAGAGGCAGGACGCAGTGCAAGCGAGCGAGGCGCAGATTACTCCTCCTCCTCCCGGGAAGGTGATCCATTCTATTGCTGACTTGTATAATGCTGACGGGGAACCAGATGAACTCTGGTGCAGAGTTGTCTATGAACCTCCTGATGAATAGTTCCTCCTCTTCACTCTGGTTTTTTGCTCTATTTCTGCCCATTCTCATGGGCCTGTTCATGTGTTTCCTGCTGTCTCTGAAAATGCATCTATTTTTTTTGCTTCGATATGGTTTCCAGTACTACAATTCTCTAGTTCCCTTGCGCGGGGTTTTTCAAATGAACTGTTTCAGACTGGTTTCCCTCTTGCAGGGCAGTCTTCAAACTATGGTTTATTGTTTCAAATGCCACAGCACTCGGCAATGATTAGGCTTCGGCCCACTGTATTGTACTCCTTTTGTTAATATAATTACTTTTACTTAGAAAAAAAAAACTTTCATACATGAGAAAATAGATACTGACAAATGGTACATCATGGCCTGATTAATTTCGCTCAAAAATTTCAAATGGTATAACATTTAGTCAACAGTAATCATCAATTTCTGCACACAGAGACTAATTTCTCTGGAAGCCTCAGATTTCTTTGGCTTGTTATTCTTATAACTACATAGACATAATTAATCGAGAGATTGAGGACAGAAAAAAATCTAGGGCTTAGTCTCCACTACTCAACATGTTTTGTGAGAAATAATACATAGATTGATTTCTCTGAGTGCCTTAGCGTTCTTTGGCTCATTTTTTTAATCACAACAACAATAAAAAATGCACCGAGGATTTGTTCTTAGTCCGATTATGCAATTTTTATAAGACAGATTATGCAATATTAATAATAAACATAAATTTATTGCAATTTAGGGAAAGCTCGTTCATGTTTTTTTCTTTATATTGGAAGGTTTGCTTGATTTTTGAAGTAATTTTTAGTAGATCATAGTGTTGGAATATTTAAAATTCCAGAACAACAATGGAGAATAAAACTCCCCTCTTCAACACAGAGAAAATATAAAAAAAAATTCTTCACTGGAAACAGAGTTTTCACTGTAAAAACTATTTCATTAAACTTCAAAACTTTGGTTACAAAATCTCCTCTGATTGAGGGAATAAAAAAACTTTGACTGCTTCAAAACACAGTTCAACACAAAACTCACACTCTAAAATTTCACTCTATCTGTGCATTTACAACTCACTGCTGTGTGTTGACAAATACTCTGTCTCTAAAAAAAAAATGAATGCACTGTTGTGCCATTCAAATTCCGTTTTACACTTCTGCTGTGTGTAAAATAAAACTTACAAATCTGAACCATGCACTCAGGCCTTTTCTTCCTTTTATATGCCATGACACTTTTACAATATATATATATAAAACTAAATTAAAATAAAACTTATTTTAAAAACTCAAAACAAAAGTCGTATACCATATGAAGTATGGTGTAGTGTTAAATAAATAAATAAAACATAAACCAAAAATTTACTATGGCCCACGACCTTCCTTTTGAATTGTGCATATGATGTATATATGTAAAACATATATATATGGACCTGTACGCATGACATTTTTAAAACAAACATTAAAGAACTTTGACCACCGGACGTAAACCAAAAATTAAACTCTCCTTCAATCAATTTCGGGTGCCAAAAAAATTTGCTGACGTCATCAAAAATGTGACGTGAAATTTCTATTCAATCTGCTTTATGAATTTTCCGCGTCCGATTTTGGGCACTTGTACGGACGGCTGAGTGTGATGTGGAATTTCTATTAAATCTGCCTCAGTGAGATTTCAAATTCGGAAATTTCAGTTCTGGGACCACTGTCCTTCAATTTTTTAAACTCTGATCAATCAAAAATGGCAAGCGGCTCTCTGCAACGTTTTTGTTATACTGCGATCTTGACTGATCACTGGAAATGGAAGGCGGATGCCTGTACATCAGCTGTAAGTAATTTCAACACATAGCATATATTGAGGAAATATTAGTTTGACAAGAATCAGTTATTTCTCTTGAAACTTTAGGTATTAAAAGTCCATGACACAGATATATCACACTCCAAAATCCAAAGAACATGGAAGAGCGTTCAATTTTTTTAATCAAACTTTTATTGGTGAAGGGTTAATTTATTACGAGAACATCATTAATGAAGTGCAAAATTTTAAACGTAACGTTTATTGACTAGAAAAATAATGACCAAAACGTAAAAAAAAATTGTGTGACGGGTAAAGAGAAATCCAAATTCCAACCCTGCCTGCCACTTGTTGGTGAGTGGAGGTTATTCACTTTTCATTTACAGCTTACCAGGTTACTCATGTTACCAATATTTTCACAAGGCTCACTTTTAGGTGACTACTTATTGTAATTCTTCTTTAAAAAGAACAATTGGTAGATAATTGTATATATTATTTGAAATCTATAACAAATCCAGGCAACAAAATTACAACAAATAGAAAATTATGCAAAAAATTCACCAGGGCACTACTAATGTGTGGATACCCTATCATTTCTTAGATCCTCATAACTTACCAACACCTACTATATTTTTATACACACAATATGGCATTTACCTGAAGTATTTCTTATGTATCTAGAAGTAAATAAGTTGTATGACAATTGTTATGGCAGATATAAGATGTGTATTATAGTTTATATTTCAATTTTTCTTAAGTAGCATGCATGTGTGGTCCATATAGTGACTAAAATTACCAAATATATTTCAGTGAAGATGTGAAGATGATATCTCATTAGGTCCTAATTACTTAAATCATCATTAATTAGCTTTCCAAATGAATAAAATATGTTAACAAATTAGTAAAAACTAGGAAAACAAATCATGCTTTAAAAAAATATGGCACAATGAGTCACACTCCGAGATTTATTTAATTACTCATCAAGTGTCGCTACAACATATATATGATCACCATTACCATAGAAATGGGACATGTGACCATCATTTTGGTTTCGCCAATGACATTCCACATCATGAGCATTGTTTAGGGTTGATTGTGTTGATTTTTTTAAACAAATCATTTATACATTTTATGGAAATTATAGACACAATTTATAATCACATTACAAGATCATGATGTATGGATATTCCTTATCATTTCTTAGATACTCAAAACTTACCAACACCTAATAGATTGATATACACATCATATAGAATTTACCCTTAGAATGCCACATGTATCCTAAAACAAATTAGTTGTATGGCAATTGTTATGGTGCATATATGATGTGTATTACAGTTTATCTTATAATTTTGTTGAAGTAGCATACAAAAATTTACATAGTGATATGAGAACCACTCTCTAGACTATACATCGATTTTGTACACATGGCTTTTCAGTTGCTTGTTAAGATATATCATTGGTGATGCTCACATGATTATATAATGAACCATTAAGTTGAACTATGAAATTATTCCTCACAACACACACATATTGATGAATTAATAATTTTTCTCATATAATTTTTTTAATCTATTTTGAAAAAAAAATAAAAATAATATATAATTATTTCTAAGAAGAACAAGAGAGAGTTACTTACCATATCTTCGTAAAACATATAATAGCGACGTTTGGAGGAAGCCGTCTAGCGACGCTTTGGGGCATAGTGTCGCAATTGTGACACTTTTTCTAAGTGTCGGTATTGCGAGACTTTTCTCTAAATGTCGGTATAGTGACGGTTTCCCAAGATCAATGGCCCAAAGTGAACCCGATAACTTACCTTTTACCTTTTCGGTAAGCGTCGCTCTTCTGACGTTTTGATCGATTTCCATTTTCGTCGGTCTTGTGACGTCCGTCGGTCTTGTGACACTTTTGCAATAGTGTCGCACTTTTACAATTGCGACACTTTTTCTAAGTGTCGGTATTGCAAGAATTTTCTCTAAATGTCGGTATAGCGACGGTTTCCGAAGATCAATGGCCCAAAGTGAACCCGATAACTTACCTTTTCCCCGTACCTTTCCTTTTCATCGTGGCCGTTCGCTCGTTGAATCCAGATTCGACGGCGCTAATACATTTTCGCGCTCATAAAGTAATCGTTTGATGTTTTGGCAAAGCCGTGCGAAATGGGTGGTTTTTCCAAACCACCCGCACTTACGTGTCGCCACCACATTGTATCGCGTTCGAAAAGCTAGTTTCCGCTTACCACCATTTACCCTCGCGAATACCACTAGCGGTATTCCCTAAACCTCACCTGTTTAACCCGAGTTTAATGTCATTTAACTATGGTTATACCATCGAAGGATAACATTAAAATTATTATTTGCATTCAAATTTTCACCTTTTCGCTTTAAACCTGTAAAAACAGTGCAGAACCGTTTTCCTCAAAATCACGCCGTTTGAACCCTGAGAAACTTTGCAGAGCCATTTTCAACCTACCAGTACCATTTTTCGACGCCCATTGCCCCGAATTTCCATTACAAAGTACTACATTGTCCTCTGCGAAGCCATTTTCAAAAAATTGAAGACTGAGCACCTCTGCAACGTCTTCAACCGAATTCCGCTGGTTCTCCAGGTACTTTTATTCGAATTTGCCCTCTGAGATTTCAAAATTCCCGTCGATTTCAAATAATTACCAAAGTTACTACAAAAAAGTGTCCATTTTTCAGGGAAAACTCTGTCAAAATTTCCCTGGAATCCCTAATTGCCCTTTCTCGCAGTTTTTTCCATACCCTGGTCCGTTTTGCTGTTGAAATCGATTTTAAATACACGTTCTGAGCTTTAAATTCCTTGAATTTCCTAAAAACCCTGCTCAGAAACCCCATTTTCAGTAGAAATTCGCCAAGAAACCCCTGTTTCTCGTAAAGGAACTTAGCAAATCGTTTAAGCTTGCTTCGTTCATTATTAAAAATGACCAAGAAACAGGTAACCCCCAAGAATGGAGGCCCAAAATCTCAAAAGAAGTCTTCTGCAAAGATTCCTCAGCTTATGTCCTTCAAAATCGACAAACCAACTCCTGCACTCACGACTGATTCTACAGAAGTGGTCAGACCAGTCCAGCCTCCAGTCATTTCTCCAGAGAAGAGCCCTTTAGTTGATCTGGACTGTAGAATACTAGACCCTAATGTAGAATTTAACCCGCTTGATGTCTATAATTGGTGCTATGGCAAATCAGTGGAAAAGGGTGACAAAGATATTCCAATTTGGGAATCCAATCTGCCTAGATATATTGTCCCTCTCACTCATTTTGTTCCTGAATTTATCAGATTATGCGAAGCCTATTATATGCCAGAACAAAGATGTATTATAAACAAAGAAAAAGAAACCTTGTTTTACATCACTGAAGAGTCGATAAATTCCATGCTGCAAATGAATCATGACCCCAATTCTGCTTCCCTATCAATAGAAGATTTAAACCAACTATATCTTGACTTGGATTTCAATGCTAGATTCAAAATATACCAGAATTTTTGTCCAAATCAAGTTGATATTCCTAAGTTAAATCCTCCTTTCGACACCGTTGATTTCCCAGATGAAACTAGACAAATTGTCTCAATGCTCTCCTTCATACTAGAATACGCCAGTGATGAATTCACTGATGTGGCTATCCTAGGTTTTCTGTCAACTCTAAGCCCTGGTCAATCACCATCCATTCAGTTCAATTTTGCTAGATTTATTGCTGAAAGTATGCATTATCAATTATCCAAATTATCAGAAGAAGGAGTTTTCAGATACTCCTCTTATCTACTCCACCTCTTCCTATATTATCAAACAGATAAGTTTCCAATTGAATGTCAGAAAGTGGATGCAGAAGGAAAAGTTCTATCAGTAGTATTTTGGTCATGTATTCTAAGGAAATGGAACAAAGAGTATAGTTTCACAGATTTCAATGACTCATTTATAGCCCCTGCTATGTATCTCTTGGAAAAAGAGGAGATCCCTAGGATCAATGATGAGACAAGAAGAATTCTGCAGTTATCAGAGAGCTACAAAACTGGAGATTGGTATTTATATAAAAATCATACAAAAATCAGAGTGTATGGCTCATCCATGGCCCCATATAAGTTACCTAGATTTGTTACTACAAGAATATTTGCTTTAGAATAGCTGAGACAACTATTGAATGTAGATGAAATCCACTTCATAGCTTTCAAGAAAAAGACCCAATTTAAGCTGAAAAATCAAATTGGGCATTCATTGTGAATAACAGAGAAGCTGCCAATGAGATAAATGTCAAACTTAAAGAGTATAAGTTCCTATGTAGTTTTACATGGAAGTATGACCCACAAGGTATTTTGAGTGCAATAAGGGTAAAATGTAAGTTGCCTGTTTACTTGCATGATCCTAAGCCCCATATTTAAAGATATGTAAATAAAATTGAATGGGAGCCAAACACCCTATCTGATGATGATTCACAGGTAGTACAGGTAATACAGGTAGACAGTGGCAAAGGCAAACAGATTGAACAGACAGTACAGGTGGCTTCTACAAGCAAAGATACTGATAATGTACATAAAAGAGACAGAGAAGGAGATAGTTTCATAGCTGAGACTATTGAGGACATAAAATTCAGAACTCCTTATAGTAAAAGAAGCAAGTCAACAGAAGAAGAAAAGGATAAGGCTGTAAATATTGATATAAATGATGAAGCAACAAGAATAGTCACCCAAACATTAAAAGAGATTCAAAATGCAAAAATTGGAACACAACAAAAAGATACAGTCATGAAGGAAAACTAGGCTACTGTCGATTTGCCTCCTTCTTCTCAGGAAACTGACAATACAGAGTCAGAGATTCAGATTAGATTCAGACAGATTAAAGAGAAGAATGAAGAGCTCAAGAATCAAGCTCATTCTAGATTTCTTAAGGAAAAGCCTGGAAACAAAGACATGCTTCTTTCAGCATTTGATTATTCATCCAATAAATTGGTAATGTCATTCTTGAAGCCTACAGTGGCTGAGCCAAAATCAGTGGCAGATTATTCCAAAACAGATCTTGAACTGGATGCAGATGCCATTCATGAATTAGATCAAATTGAATTTCATAGGAGCAATACCGAAATGCTATATTCCAAAATTGTCAGTAAAACTATGAAATCAATTAGGCTTGAGAAAACAGTGCTCAACCTCCAAAATCAAATGAGGTTGGACAAAGCCTCACTGTATGCTAATAATTTAATAATAAAAGCACTAGAAGATATAGTGATTGAAGCAGGGGGTGACCCAGCCAACATTGAAGGGGAAAAAGTCTTAATTAAACAGAAAAATGAGGATATAGCTGCTCTTAGAAAATAGTTGAAGTTGCCTCAGAGTGAAAACTCTCAAGCAAAAGAAATTCTACAACAAAAAATAGAGAATGATGATTTAAAGCAGCTTTTACATCAAATGACAGGCCAGATAAAAACAATGGAAAGTCAAATAGAAGCTCTAATGAAAAATAATGAAGAACTAAGAAAAGCACAACCAATGGTCATTCCTACAGTGATCCCCACTGTAAACACTACTATACCATCTACTTTGGCAGAACACTTGGCATCGAACGGAGTACTGCCAACTGTAGTACTTCTCTAATCTCTGCCTCTTCTTCTTCATCCTCACAAAGGACCAAACCACAAGACCAAGATAAAGAGATTCTTAGTTTGAGAGGCATTATTAAAAATTTGGAAAAATCCAAAAATGATGCCTTGACTACTTCTAGAGGACATGAGCAAAGGGCTGATTGACTACAAGAACAGGTAAAGATTCTGCAAGCACAAGTAAATCTTACAGATCAAGTGGCCTTTATAAAAAATCATTTATGGACCAAAATTATTGATGGCATTCATTCTCAATGGCCTTCAATTCGGATAATTTATGAACAGAGGGAGTTACTTCAAGTTGCTAGTGCAGAGATTGACAAGACTAAGAGGGAAATTGAAAAAAAACCAACCCAAGCAATCCAACTCATAGTTTTTTTAAACAGTAAAACCAGGGAAGAGTTGGAAGAATTGAAAATTGTTGATAGAACAGAAACCATTCTTCAAATAAAAAAGGTCCTGAACAAAAGAAACATAATGAGTAATCTAGAGGACCCGTGTAAAGACATGAATTTATCCATCTCAAGATTTTTAGCCAAATACAAAACATTGTCAGAAGCAGGTTTGCCTGATATTCACGCATTGAATGACAAGTTAATGCCTCAGAAAGATTATGCTCTAAAAATCAGAAATCATGCAAAAGAGCAAGCCAGACAACAACTACCTCAAGGATCACCAACAGGCAGAATACTTCTTCAGTATTTTGAAAATCTATTCTTTTTAGATAATGAGGTCAGACATATGTTCACTATAAAGCCTAACTTTTCCAAGTATACAGAGGCAGATGAAAGTTACAGAAAATTGAAGACTATGAAGATCCCCTCTACAAAAAAGTGGCAAGAATTCACAGATCTGCTGTGAATTTAATGGATAAAAAAAAGGAAATTCACTTGGAAATTCATTTTTTACTGTTACCTCAAATGGTAAAAATACAGGGTTAAAGTGCATAAAAACAATCAGTTCAAATTAGAATAATTAGTTCTATTTTTTCTTGTAAAAAGGTAATACCTTGCAAACTGTTTTGCAGCTGTCCCTCTTTTTAAGTTTTCTTTCCTATTTTTGATTAAAACATTATCTCAATTCCTAAGATATTTTGTAAACATTTTTTTGTATAAATACTTCACAATTCGAATTATTCAGTGTGAATAAAATTTCTCAAGACAACTATAGTTCATGCTCTCTACTTGGCATTTTAATGTTTTCTACTTTGTTCGTGCTCTCTACTTGGCCATTGGCCTGTGGGTGATATGGAGTTGTAATCTTGTGCTAAATGCGGTAGTTTTGCAATGTTTCAGCTAATTTATTACCTACAAATTGTGGTCCTCCATCTGTGATTATGTCCCTTGGGAGACCATAGCGCACAAAGATTTGGAAAAGAAAATGTACTACAGAGTCCTCTGTAGCTTTTGAAACTGCCTCTGCTTCGACCCACGTAGTGACATATTCGGTTGCAACTAGGATGTATGTTTTTTGGTTTGAGGGAGGACTAATAGGGCCAAAAAAATCAAGTGCCCAACGTTCAAATGGTTCAATCACTAGTTGAGGGTTCAAAGGCACTTCATCAGACTGCCCAGGGCGTCCTGCCCTTTGGCAGTTATCACAGGCCTGCACGAATTTTTTGGCATCCTTAAAGATGGTAGGCCAGTAATAGCCTGTTCATAAAACCTTATGGGTAGTTCTGCGGTTCCCAGTTAGATCCCCTTCTTCAATCTTCTTATCTGTAGCTTAAGGATTCTTAAGTGCCCTTTTGCTCAGATTCCATCCACTCCATCAAATCAAGCCTATACATAGCCTTAGAAGGTCACCTATCTTGCCCGTAGCACATTTGCATCTCTGAGCCTTACTTCTTAGTTCTGCTTGCCTAGAGAGTTGACTCCATTGCCCAATATTCTGGTAGATCCTTCTCGTTTACCTTGAAATCTCTTTATTCCCACCAATCTTTTAAAATCAAACCCAAATACACAATCATAGCTAGCCTAATATCTGTTACTAAAACAAAGCTAAATCATATGGAGAGATCCCTCTCTAGAGTTCAAGAAGGCTAGATCTTGAATTCCCAAAGCGGTTCTTGGTTACCCCTGGTGTTCTTAACTACAAAAATCCCTATCCCACAACCCGAGAATTACTAGGGTGATAACAGGCCTTGGGGGTATTATGATCCTTGGAGGAAACTCCCACAGCTAGAAGATTTGACAGAGAAAATTGGATCGAGTACAAAGGTGTGGCAGGTGGGTTTTACCCTGTACCAATTGTTATGGTGCATATATGATGTGTATTATAGTTTATCTTATAATTTTGTTGAAGTAGCATACAACAATTTACATAGTGATATGAGAACCACTCTCTAGAGTATACATCGATTTTGTACACATGGCTTTTCAGTTGCTTTTTAAGATATATCATTGGTGATGATCACATGATTATATAATGAACCATTAAGTTGAAATATGAAATTATTCCTCACAACACACACACACACAAAGCATCGCTATTGCGACGGATGCCTCCAAACGTCGCAATTGCAACACTTAGACATTGTGTTACAATTGCGACGTTTGGAAGCATCTGTCGCAATAGCGACGCCTTGGAGAATAGGGTGGCCATGGTGACGTCTTCCTTCAGACGTCTCAACTGTGACACTTTGTCTAAGTGTCGGTATTACGACACATTTCTCTAAACGTCGGTATAGCGACGGTTTCGGGCGGGATTGAAAAAAATTGGGGAAATTTCCGACATTTGGTCAAAAGCGTCGAAAGCAAGTGTCGGAATTTCTGCCAAATGTAGTAGTGATGAGCACTTTGAATTTTTAGAAATTTTTTACCCCAATCCATATTCCGATCACTCCTTCCCACTAACAGGGTTTTGGACCCACAAAAGTTGGTTATTTTATGAGCTGAATACTCTTCTCTTTCCCAAATTCTATCAACTTGATTCTACTTGGAAAAATCTCCATGAAAACCACTTAGGTTCATTGACATGCCTTGCCTTGCAAATGGCTTGGCACTTACACCAATGTTCTCCTTTCACTGCTGACCCAGTCCAACACTTGTTGGCTACTTGCTGAAAGATAAAACACCTTGTTGTACCAAATCAATCCCTCGGTGCTTGGAAAACTGAATAATGACCTTCCCACTGAGAATCATGTTTCTCCTTTGCACAAACATGCGTTTGACATAAGCTTCTCCTTGGAAACTACTTTTCCAAGTTAAGCCCGTCTGAGTGAACTGCAACAATGGGTTCCAATATAAGTATTAATAAGAAAATGAATGACCATTATTTTTACCTCCATGGTTCCAAATTCCACATCTGGAATAATGCATTCGCCGTCTCTTTTGCTTCTTGGCGTCAACACATCAAATGGTCTACAATTTTTGTTGTTTTAGTTGCAAACTTTTGGCATCTTGTCCCTCTTTCTGCTTCTTGATTCCATTGTCCTCCAGTATTGACATGCTGCTCATGCCATAATTTGAGAATGAAGCTTAATCATGGACCTCTCGCTCAAGGGTGGACCTTCCCAAAATCCTGAGACATTTTGTCGCAAGAAAATCCATTAATCTTGAAAAACACATCACGAAAGAAATACAACTTGATGACCTCTTTCTTTTGCTCCTTCAAAGCAACAAATGTCACATCATGTAAACATTGCCATGTACTCTCACATCTTGGTGTACAAATCCATCGACCAAACATAGGTCAACAAAACATGCCTCTTCAAACAACTGACTCTCAAGTCAAACAAAAGTTAATGTACATGTTTTTTTAATAACTTGACAATTATTTTCCCAAAACAAAAAGAGTTTCACATCTCATGAAACAATTCGTCAACAACTGCCTTTCATCTGTGGAGACAAAATCAACTCTTCCAAGTTGATATGACATGCATGTAACACACAATCTAACAACACAAGTCGATCCTCATGCATGTCAAATGATCAACACTCTCAAGTTGACAAAACATACATGATAAACAAAGCAATGAACCGACACAAGGCGATCACTCATGCATGTTCAAATTGCCATCTTTGCTGCATCCAAGTGAGTCAACATAACTCTACTTTCAAACACATTCTCGGCGTAAACATTCAACATGCATTCTAGAGAAAATAAATGCATTCAATTGGCAAATAAATGCATCAATAAGGAAATACTTGCTTTAATCATCAAAAGAAATGCAAGGCCTTATTTGGTTAAGAAATCTAACCCTCTCTTTCCAAACCATTTCAATGGCGCTTATTTCAACTACACTTCATCATGTGAATCATCCTGACCCACATCAATTATGGAATCCTTTTTTCCATTCTTGTCAAGATCTCTTTCCACCTTATTCAAATGTCGTGGATGACTTGTTAGATACAAAGTCCAACACTTGTCTATAGGATGACCTTGCTTATGGCAATGAGTGAAAAACAATTGCATCTTCTTTTCAACATGGTTTTGCATTATCCAATGGACCTTTGGCTTTATGTCTCCTTTGTTTCAAAAGTTTCCTGTGCATGGTTATATTCTTCCAACACCTCGAAACAGTATGGTTATTCAAACCAAAAAAGGAACTTGTAAACTTTCTCCACAACCTATGCGAAGATTTACCATGTTTATCATAATAAAAAACAACTTGATTAAAGGCACATTTATACTTTGCACATTCACCTTTATCGCCTTCTTGAGGAGGTAAATTTGATTAGGTTGTGGCTCTCTTCGGAATACCAACAATGGCTTCAATGACTTTAGAGCTTTCAACATCCTCTTGTTTCCCATTCTCATTAGTTGCATGATTATGAGCATCTTATTGCAAAGTGGGTATGAAACTTTTGCATCCCTCATGAACACAAACGTCACAAGCTTGAGGTAATGAACATGTAATGGAAGTCCTTCTTGGAACACCTTCATGTGCCTCCTTGGCTTTGGAGAATTCTTCATCATCTTGTCCATAACCAAGACCCAAATACCTAGGCCTTTACTTAACAACAATTGGCTCAACTATGCCTTGTGCATGTTTTCCCAATCTTTTACCTTCATAGCCCATTTTCATCAATAATTTGGACCCTATTCCTCTAGTGTGTCTTTCAAAAGCACCTACACATTCATCTTGAGAGGAAATTGAAGATAAACTTGAATTGCATACCTATTTTTCATGCACATACTTGGCTAGGATTTCTTTTGCAATATGGTGTTGAGTCTCCATCTCATGCAAATTTCCAAGAAACTCTTGCTTCTCCTCCTTCATGGAAATCAAATTCTCTTGAATTATAGTGGTCTCTTTCCTATCTTCAACCAACTCTTGCACCATATCTCTCATGATGTAGAGCTTCCGCAACAACTCTTTATCAAAGAGTCTTGCTAATGAAGAAGGATTAGAAACATCACTTAATGAAGCTTCCATCACACTTGCAATGCTTAAAAAGCTTCTTTGTTGTGATTTGAGAGCTGAGTCCTCAATCTTGACCTTCTCTTCACACACATAAACTTGCACATAGATAATTCTCCTTGCACAAATACAAAACCAATAACTAATTCTCTAGCAAACATTGGCAAACCATCTCAGTGCTAAAATGAGCTAAACTTAGATATGATACAAACTTGATCCGAATATATGGACAAACTAGTTTTTTTTGTGCTAGCTTCCTCATCAATAAAATAAATGTGTTTAGGATCGCCTCAAATTAGCCAGTTATGTGGGGGTTTATGTGTCAAGTTTAAGTGTCTTTTCTGAGAAATTCATGAGTTAATTAGCTGTTAAAAACACATGTACAACAAATAAATTGCAGAGAAATAATACACAACAAGCACAATACATAATAGTTGATAACTGAGTTCACCCCTCCTGGGCTACATCTCCATGGACCTGCTGCAATGGCATGGCCCTCTTTGGATAAATGGTCAATTCTATTATTACATGCACTTACAGTGCTCCAATCGCTTTTCAACCTACTCCATTGGATTCAGAAGACCCAAAAACCTCAAAATAGACTCTTATGGCTCTGAAAATGGTCTTCAAGTGGACTAGGCATGGCCTCCTCTCCTAGTGGCCCTAGGCTTCTTTAATCTTCAAAGTAAAAAAAAAAAAAAAACACTTACGGAAGTGCTGCTATGCCTCTATAACCTACACCATCATGCTCAAAGCATCCAAATCATCTAAGATTGACTCTTTCTGAGCCTAATTTGGTCGAATAATGCCAAAGTTATGGCTTCTTCAGTTTTCCCTAGGAGAACTCCTCCAAATTTGGAGAAACTCTAGCTAAGCTCGACAAAAATGGAGGTGGCGCCGAAAATAGAATACCCTCCAAACCTAATCCGTAATTAAAATCAGATTAATTAAAGATAAGTGCATATTAATCTGAGGGTTAGCGCTCTAAGCACATTTTAACAAATCCAAATTAAAATCGGATTAACGCTCATTAAACATTTTTATGCGTTTAATTAAACTCTATTTTAAAATTTAAACCCGCCATTATGTTGGGCACTCTGCCTGGTTATGAGGCGTGGTCTCGTGGTAAGGGGCTGACCCCTTTTTGCCTCCGGCCAAACCTTTCTTAAATCATAAATATAAGTTGTAACGCATAGATGTTAAGTTCTATTGTGTGGTCTGTTGGTGATGTGGTGTTTGTGTGGGGGAGGTTACAGGTTCGACCCCACCCTTCCGCCAATACATACATTTTTTCCAATGCATATATTCGATATTTGACCATACACTTAACCAATTTCGGCCTTGGGGGGGGGGGGGCACATGGCGACCTCTAGGATTGCCACATGTCCTCTTCCCATTGGCCCTGTTATCACCAAATTGACACTAATGGGCTGCTTCAACAGTCAATTCAGAGTAACTATTTTAAACCTACTTTTGGCTAGAACTTAGCCTTTCCAACCGGAGAGGGCTCTCTAAAGGATAAGAATATTCAATAGATAAAGATAAAAAAAGATATCTAACTCTTAAATGTGCTTTGAATGTTTTTTATGCAAGTGAAGGATGAAAATAATGTCTACCATTGGGCATGGAGTCAGTATGAAAACTCAGTGACATATGAAACTTCTCTCATGGAAGCTGTGGCATGTGTATTATAATGAAACATAACATTTACAACAGACTAGATGTACAAAGGAAGTTGGAGCATGTTGACCATGAATTCCAAGTAATCACATAACTAGAATACTGAAGACAGAGTAATAGAACATATAAGAAAAATACATATAAGAATACCAATGAATCTCAGGTAAGAAAAGAAGTTCGTTGCCACTGTATATTATTGATAAAAAATATTTACAACAGTAGTCTCAATATAACATCCATAAACCCTCTTTCAACCTTATAACTGCCTATTTATAGAACTACATATATTTACATGACATCTGCCAGCTGGATAGACCTTGGAATACTCTCAAAGACACCTTATCTAAACAAGAACCTATTACAAGGAGGGAATTTAGTGCTATTTCTGTTTCTAGGAGTCCAAA
The DNA here is from genome assembly GCA_034641835.2 of Pinus albicaulis. Classification (NCBI taxonomy): domain Eukaryota; kingdom Viridiplantae; phylum Streptophyta; class Pinopsida; order Pinales; family Pinaceae; genus Pinus; species Pinus albicaulis. Next base: position 478,643,110 of record CM076570.1, on the reverse strand, counting down.
ACCTATTAGGACTCAAACTCTATTTATTACACTAACAACCTTTACATAATGTATTCATGATGAAATTATCGAACATAACCACTTTGAGCGAGGTGGCACTCTCCATAACCAAACCAAATAACAACCAAACTAACATTGAGTGTTGAGATTCAACAAGATGACGAGCTTAGTGAAAAGTAAGCACCTTCATTAAGTGGGGCCCACAGGCTATTTTTAGGTGTATGTCTATTTTTAGACATGGTGAGCATATTCTATAAGTTGCAGGATGCTATTTGTAGATGGTTGATCAAATGTGAAAAATAGATGAAATTCTATTTTTAGAATATTGGGCGAAGTCTATTTATAGATCGTCAATCTAAATATAGGTGCATGTCGATTATTATTAGCCCTTAATAATAATCCGACAATAAATATCAACTTATTCTCTTGGAGCACTTTATTTCAGTGAACAGATTTGGAAAATCAATGGGCTGAAGGAATTACGCAATTCCTAGGGTGGTTGGTGACTCATGCATGGAGGACTCAGTTAGAACTGAAGTGGAAAAGTTATGACAGAGTTGGAAGAGTAGTTAGAGTGGAGGCTTTTTATTTAAGCTGACTCCACAAGGAAGTTAAACTCATCTGAGTTGCTGTATCTATTCTAATCAGATATCAGTGAGAGTCTAGCACTAATTATTTTAATTACACTTTAATTCACAACTAGAGACTCACTTACAACTGAACAAATACAACAGTTAACTACTTGCATGTCAGTTCCAGTGGAGACCCAGTGGAGAGATAGGTGAAAGGGTGAGATGGACTATCTGTTGTGACTATAGTGATGCATTCAATGCATCTCACACACATTGGAAATTCCAATGAGGATTGTGCAATCAAGTCAAGGCCAATTCGAATTCATTCAGAGGTCTTCTTCAGCAGGGATTGCACAGTGGAGGCAGGCTGTCAGGAGGCAAGAAATTGGTGCATAGAGATGCAAATTTTTGCATGACAGTGTGTAATGATTGTTGTTGTACTGAGAACTTGATGTACTAATATTTGTATGATATTATTACCTGATTCAATTTATATACATAATATATGATAGTTGGGGTTTTTATCTTTAGATTTCCCGTTAAACAACTGTGTTTATGTGTGATTTGTTTTCTTCATGATTTTTGCAATTGGCGATTTAATTTCTGCAAAGAATTAAGTGGAAGGATTCTATATTTAGCAAGAAGATAAATATTGTTATATCATGAGAATCGGGTAATACATCAGTATTAATAAATTTCTACATGGTATCGGAGCAATGTTAATCACTGGAGATTGCAATAGTGAAGAGGTGCTGAGTTTTGTGTTGGTGGACAATTGGAATTTGCTGCAGAAATTTCTTGGTGCGACAGTTGAGTATTCATTGAAATGTATTTCAATGGGTTGTGGTTAGAGTATGCCCTTGAGGTTTTCTCAAATTACATAGCCTGGAAGGACATGATGGAGGCGGTGCTTGAAGATAATGGACTGAAGGAGTTCATCAATAGCGATATTCCTAAGCTTACTTCTAGCGATGCTGCATTACTTGACGCATGGCAAAAGAAGGTAGCAAAGACAAGAAGAATTATGTTGGAAGGTGTGAAAGACCATATTATTTCAAGCCTTCATGGGAAAGCCACTCCATTTTCAATGTGGAAGGCTTTGACAAATATTTTCCAAAGCAGCAACGACCATAGGAAGTTGGCGCTGAAAGATAAGCTTAGAAAAACCAAAATGGAGAAGGGTGACAGTATTCCAAAATATCTCACGAAGTTTGTCCAATGTAGGGATGAGATGGGGAGTGTGGGAATTACAGTTGTGGATGATGAATTGGTGAGCTTGGCTCTCCTTGGGCTTCTGAAGATTTGGCATAGCTACGAAGACTCTGTCAATGGATGGGAGAAACTGTCAGATTGGGAGCAACTTTGGTCGGATCTTGTGTAGGAGGAGATAAGGCGGAATACCAGGGATGGCGCTTCATCGAAGAATAATGATGAAGAGAATTGTGCTTTGGCTACCAAAGCAAGGAGAGGGAAGGGGAAGAAATCCCATCCAAAATCTGAGGCTATAGGCAAGAAGCTGGATTTGTCCAAAGTGAAGTGTTTTGACTGTCACGAACATGGGCATCTCGCCACTAACTACCCATAGAAAAAGAAGAACAAGAAAGTTGCTGGAGCTGCAGTGGGTGAGGCCTTAGCCTCGCAATTTGAACTTGATTTCTCTTTGATCACATGCTTGGTTTCAAGTGCAATGGGATCGGTGTGGTATCTTGATAGTGGTGCTTCTTTCCATATGACGGGAGACAAGGAGTTGTTTAGTGACTTAGAGGAGAAGGATCTCCAAATGCATATAGAAATGGGCGATGATGGTAGATACACTGTGACCGGCATTGGAACCATTACCTTAAAGAGGGAGTTAGGTAAACCATTTCTGTTGAAAGATGTTATGCATGTTTCAGGTCTGAAGAAGAACTTGGTCTCGGTCGCAATGTTGGAGGACATAAGTTATGATGTTGTTTTTAGCGAGGGAAAAGCCTTCCTGCGACATAAAACAATGGGTCAAACCAAGAGGATAGGGATTCGAGTTAAGAATCTCTACAGGCTGGAGGTAGATGGCTGTGCTGCAATGATGGGCAAAGCAGAAGAAGTGGTGAGCCAGGATGAGGGTGAATTATGGCACAGAGATTGGGCCATCTTCACCATGGCGCCTTGAAGATTTTGTAGCAGATTTCTACTAGACTTCCCAAGGGTACTCTTACACAGTCAGAACAGTGCAAGGGATGTAATATGGGTAAGTTTGTGAAGACCACCTTTCATGAGAAGGAGAACCGTGCTTCAGTGATCATGGAGAGAATTCACACATATGTGTGTGGACCTTTCTTAGTTGCTTCAACAACAAAACACATGTATTATGTTATATTTGTTGATGAATATTCTCGTAGATGCTGGATCTTCTTCATGCAGAAGAAGAGCGAAACATTCTCAAAGTTCTGTGAGTTTAAAGCATTGGTGGAGAAGGAGTCGGGGAAGCAAGTGAAGGCTTTGTAGAGCGATAATGGTGGTGAGTATATCTCTAACGAATTCAAAGAATTTTGTAGCAAAGAAGGAATTCGAATAGAACTCATAGCGCCTCATAACCCATAACAGAATGGGGTCGTGGAGAGGAAGAACAAAATGATCGTGGGTGCTGCACGAGCTATGTTGCATGACCAAGGCCTACCAATGCACTTGTGGGCGGAAGCATGCAACACTGCGGTTTATGTGCAAAACCGTTGTCCTCATAGAGTACTTGGCATGAGTACACCTGAAGAAGCTTTTAATGGTAAGAAGCATGATATTTCTCATTTGAAGATTTTTGGCTCATCTGTTTACATTCATGTGACAAAGGACGCCTTTGAAGAAGTTTGTTTTGGATCAGAAGTTGGGATATTCTCAGGGGTGTTTAAACACCCGCAATTAGCCTGCTGCCGCAAGAGCTTGCCAAAAACAAAATGCAACGACTCAGAAAGACGGATATAAAATTCAATGAGATGAAATCCATGAAGTTGTCGCTTGAGAGGGAGCTACACTTGCATGTAGAGGAGGAGCTACTTGTTCCCAAAGATGAGCCTCTAGATGTGGATCATCCATAGGAGGAGACTCATGGAGTGGAGGAGTCCACTCATGCAGAACCAAACATCAGACAAGGCAGAAAGCGTACCACAGAAGCTGAGAGACTGAAGCTTGATGCGGCACAGAATGTAGGAGTCCCTACATCACAGCGCAGACAGAGACAATCACATGACCAATTTACTCGATACATGGCTCTTATGAGCAAGTGTATCGTGACAAAGCCATCTTCTTTTGATGAAGTAGCGCAGGAGCCCACATGGGTAGATTCCATGGTGGAGGAGTATGACTCCATTGTCAGAAACAGTGCTTGGGAGATTGTTCCAAGGCCGGTGGGTAAATTAGTTGTAGGATCAAGATGGATCTACAAGGTAAAGCAAGCTACTAATGGGAGCATCGAGAAGTATAAGGAAAAATTTATTGCCCAAGGCTTCTCACAGATTGAGGGGATTGATTATGAGGAAACCTTTGCACCTGTCGCACGGTATTCTTCCATAAGGACCATCCTTGCTCTCTCAGCGTAGATGGGTGGCACATTCATCAGATGGATGTGAAGACTACGTTTCTTAATGGGATCATTGAGGAAGAAGTGTACATTGAGCAGCCTGAAGGATTTGAGATCTTCAGCAGTGAGTCGCATGTGTGCAGGCTCAAAAGAGCGTTGTATAGGCTGAATCAAGCACCACGTGCTTGGTACACTTGTATCGACAACTATTTCACCGGACTTGGCTTCACCAAGAGTGAGGCAGATGCAAACCTGTACCAAATTGTGGTGGAGAGTAAGCTTTTAATCATTGTTCTTTATGTTGATGATTTAATACTAACGGGTGATGAGAAGTTGATACACTCATGCAAGGCATATCTTGCAAAGGAGTTTGAGGTGAAGGATTTGGGCCTCCTTCATTATTTCCTTGGATTGGAAATATGGCAGCGAGAAGGTGAATTGTTTGTGTCTCAAGGAAAGTATGCTCGGGAGATAATTGGTAAATTTCAAATGGAGGACTGCAAGCCCATGGATACTCCTCTTCCAGGAAATTGGAGGAAAGAGGATGCTACATCGACAGAGGTAGTGGATGCCATTGTTTATCAACAGTTGGTGGGTTCGCTCACGTATTTAGTTAATACAAGACTGAACATATGCTATGCAGTGAACCAACTTAGTCAAGCGATGGTTAAGCCTACCAAGCTCTTTTGGAAGGTAGGCAAGCATGTCCTGAGATATCTCAAGGGCACATCTGAGTATGGCCTATGATACAGACAGACGGATGAGGTGAAGTTGCATGGCTTCACGGATGTAGATTGGGCAGGCAGCCCAACGGACAGAAATATCACATCAGGAGGGGTTTTTAGTATCGGATCTACGACAGTTTCTTGTTACAACAAGAAACAAAGATCCGTGGCACTCAGTTCAGCGGAAGAAGAATACATGGCAGAAAGTCAAGCTGCATGTGAGGCTATTTGGATGAGGAAGATCTTGGTCAGTTTGTTTGGTTCTCATTTAGATCCTACAGTGATACATTGTGATAATCAAAGTTTCATTAAACTCTCGATTAATCTTGAGTTTCATGATAGATCTAAACATATTGATATCTGGTATCATCATATCAGAGATTGTGTGCAACGAAAGATCATGTTGCTTCAGTACATTCCTACGAAAGATCAAGATGCAGATATTCTGACGAAGGCTCTCAACAGGAGAAAATTTGAATACCATAGAGGCAGGATCGGGGTGAAGGATAATCCCTATCTTGTTGAGAGGGAGTGTTGAGATTCAACAAGATGATGAGCTTAGTGAAAAGTAAGCACCTTCACTAAGTGGGGCCTGCAGGATATTTTTAGGTGTATGTATATTTTTAGACATGGTGAGTGTATTCTATAAGTTGTAGGATACTATTTGTAGATGGTTGATCAAATGTGAAAAATAGATGAAATTTTATTTTTAGAATATTGGGCGAAGTCTACTTATATATCTTCAATCTAAAAATAGGTGCATCTTGATTATTATTAGCCCTTAATAATAATCCGACAATAAATCTCAACTTATTCTCTTGGAGCACTTTATTTCAGTGAACATATTTGGCAAATCAGTGGGCTGAAGGAATTACACAATTCCTAGGGTTATTGGTGACTCATGCATGGAGGACTTAGTTAGAACTGAAGTGGCAAAGTTATGACAGAGTTGGAAGAGTTGTTACAGGAGTTGTTATTTAGTTTAACTCAGTTAAGCGAGTTAAACTCAGCTGAGCTAGTTGTATCTAGTCTAACTGAAAGATACACTAGTGAGATTTTAGTGAATTAATTATTTAATTAATTCAAAACTAGAGACTCACTTACAACTGAACAAATACAACAGTTAACTACTTGCGTGTCAGTTCGAATGGAGACCCAGTGGAGAGATAGGTGAAAGGGTGAGATGGACTATCTGTTGTGACTATAGTGATGCATTTAATGCATCTGACACACATTGGAGATTCAAATGAGGATCGCGCAGTCAAGGCAAGGCCAATTCAAATTCATTCAGAGGTCTTCTTCAGCAGGGATTGCGCAGTAGAGGCAGGCTGTCAGGAGGCAAGAAATTGGTGCATAGAGATGCAAATTTCTGCATGACAGTGTGTAATGATTGTTGATTTTACTGAGATCTTGATGTACTAAGATTTGTATGATATTATTACATGATTCCATTGATATACATAATATATGATAGTTGGGGTTTTTAGCTTTAAGCATTCCCGTTAAACAATTGTGTTTATGTGCGATTGATTTTCTTCATGAGTTTTGCAATTGGCGATTTAATTTCCGCAAAGAATTAAGTGGAAGGATTATGTATTTAGCAAGAATATAAATATTGTTAGATCAGGAGAATCCAATAATACATCAACATTAATAAATTTCTATATTAAGGGTCTGCTCCTCTAATTTTGGAAATGTGCTGGCTTTGTTGATTATGTGTCCAGGGTTGATGAGCTGGCAGCCTAATCACCCTCTTTGCCAAGTGTTCTGCCTATAAAAATATTCACTGATACTCTTTGACTAATCCAGATGAGTTTTGTGCTTCCAAACTGCATTAAATACTTGAAAAACTTTGAAATCCCTCTTTGTTTCAAAAACAAAGTATTCTAGGCAAGTTTGTAGCAGCCTTGTTTTGACCTTTTTCTGCAACCTGATTGACTTCTTTGCTGATTTGAAGGTGTCCAATAAGATAAAATAATTAAATAGATGCCTTTACCTACTCCTTTTGAGACAAAACTTGATTTTTATAGCAAAAAAAATCTTCATCGAGTTCGTAGCGAAATCTAGGCTTTAAGCCTGGAGTACGCTACGAACTTGCCTGATAAACTACAAATTTTGAAAATTTCACTTCCCACCTTCCAAAACTTGTCCAAGACTGTGTGAGATGATGATATGAAGCATGGTCGGGCAAAAATGGTTCAAAATACATCTTACCCTTCTTCATGGAGTAGTAGGTGGCTCATCTTCCATTAAAAAATGGTCCGATCACGAGTTGAGTACTACTCTAACCAACGTTTACGGTGTAAGGATCTTTTAATTGACTATGGCTTATACATGTTTAAATGAGCATGTTAGTGCATAAGCACATAAACATAAGTAAATTAACTTAAAATATCAAGAAGCACATGCACGTAGGTAAGAGAGAGACAACCAATTGGTAACGGAGTTCACCCCTCCATATTTCTGGGGTTACATCTCTGGATCTGCTTCAATTAGAATGCAGATCTTCTATATTCCTTCTTCAAAGTAAGCTCTCTTACATTCAAGCACTATGGCCAATCATTAGCTAAGCACTATGGCTCTCAATAGTTAAACGTTCTCTCCTTTCTTCCCCTTTTTTACATGTCTCACATGAGGAATATATATAGTTTTCCCTCACTCACCCTCCAACAAGAGCATTAATTACAAGACCCACAATTGTAGGACCTAATTACAGGGAAGGAAAAACAAGATCCATGAAAGTAGGATCTCCAACTATCTCAGTCTCATAATTTGGGAAAAGTCTCAAAACCACCTAAAGACTCTTCAACCATGCCCTTGATTCTCTCAACCTACATTTTGAGAAAGATAGAAAATTAGTGTGAGGTGGTTTCTCACATAAAAACCAATTTCCATAATTACATTAAATGAATAATATGTGAGATAAATTTCCTCTCACAAATATTAATTATTTATATCAAAAGTGAATAATAATGCATGAGTTTAATAAAGTCTCATAAAATGCATAATTAAATGCATGAGCATCTCATGAAAAGCATTAATCATAATTTCACCCACTTAAGAACTTTGTCACCAACTTCAAATCAACATGGCACAAATCTCTTTCACATGCGAATATCCTTTCGGATCACACCTCCCCACAAAGAAACTTTTGGTCTCCAAAAGTATCAGCTTCAATCCATCATCAAATGCATGCAAATGCCTCTGAAAGGCACATTCCCACATGAATCCTTCACCCGAAGTACTGCGGAATCCGAATGCAATGCCAACACCTGCAACTGTTGCAACACAAATGTCTGAAAAGGCACATCCCTCGAAGACACCTTCACCCAACGTACTTCGGAATCAAGATACAAAGTCAACACCTGTAATTGTTGCAACGCAAATGTCTGAAAAGGCACATCCCTTGAAGAATCCTTCACCCAACGTACTTGAGAATCAGGATGCAAGGTCCACATCTGCCTAAAGCTGCAATGCAAATGTCTGAAAAGGCACATCCCTTCAAGATTCCTCACCTCAGTCCTTCAAAATCGGAATGAAAAAGCCCACATCTTCCTAAAGCTGCAACCTGTAGTTGATCATACTTGTTTACATCTTTTGAAACACTTGCCAAGAGTTCATTGGTTAAGTTTACATGCCAAAATGGCTTATGAAAATCGCCTCATTCAACTTGATTACAAAGAAGCCAACAAGGCTTAATGTGCAAAAATACGCCTCTCTCTTCCTCACATAAGAGTGCTAAAACAAGCCTTTTACAATGCTTCATAATCATCTTTTACATAATCAATTCATGGCAACTATGGCCTTTGAATGGCATTTCATCAAGTTACATGCCACTTTCTGATGCCAAAATAGCAATTACCATAATTCCATACACATACGATTCAATATAAAATCCTTCATAAAATCAGGTAATTCTAGTTGCACAACAATTGTGATTGTTGATAGAAGAATCGAAGCAAGAAAAAACTCCAAATTCCTTCTCTAATCATCTCTAGAATTGAGCTATCCATAGGCCACATTGATCAACTGCCACAGTTGAATGATCAACGATCTCCCTCATAAACGATTCTCAACAGAACACTGCATGTCATCGTGCTCTGTTTCCCTATGCCACGACGAGATCGAGCAGTTACCACTGTCGATGTTGTCATCCAATAATCGATTTATCCATAGGTGTTCCTCCAGATCGCCTAATTTCCATCGATTTCATGAAACCCAACACTTGTTCCATCATCTGCGTGAATGCACAGATCCCCATCGGGTCCTCTTTGCCTTCAAAAAAAATATAACAACCCTAAAAACTGTGGATTCTCGAGAGCTTCAATGGTGGGATCTATCCATTACAGAAAATATCATCGGCCAAAGACATGGTAGGTTGAGTCAACATGAAATAAACCCCATCAAAATGTGAAAAATGCACATTGAACTCGAAATATGAGCTGGGAACTAGAGGATGAATGGGACTAGTGGGTGCACTAAAGAGAAATCTTGCTGGACAACCTCAACGGTAATCATTGTCCTCACAGTGATATGGTCCTTGTTCTTATGCCAACATATATTGACGCAACATAAATTTGGCGGAAATTATCCCACAAAATCCGCAGATGATCACAACAACCTTGGCATAAATGCGGATCAAAATCTGTGCACTGATCATGTGAAGAAATCTTTTCAAATACGACAATAATCTCCACCGCTTACGCCACTCCCAGAGACAAATAGAACTTCGAGATCCATTTTTTGTAATATTGAATTCCATGAAACTGATCTACTGAGTCAAAGGCCGATAGGATAGAAAAAGACTCATAACCGCTTCTTTATTATTCGCCAAAATCCTCTCCCATTAAAAAGACTTTGGATCTACAAACATTTATTCATCAATAGCTGAGTTAAGAGCCTCCCACATAGTTATCTCTTTAGCAACAATAGTTACAATTCGATCAAGACAACAATCAATTATTGCAGAACACGCACACATAGTTGTCTCCTTTCAAACAATTCAACATAGATGTAAACACAACAATGGGTCCATCGCATTTGCTGGAATGCATTCAAGCATTTGTCTCACCTTTCTTGAACATACAAGTTGGCGGGATGGATAATGGGAAAAAGTGGATGTTATTTCAAAGCCTGAGACACTTTAATGATGTGATTATTGCAACAATGGGTAGTGTTTTCATCTCACATCCAACCCGTAAAGGGAAACGTGATTTTCGCAGGGCTTACAACACTGTGTGGATCGTCAAAATTTTGGGGATTATGGATGTGTAGATTGAAGAAATACCACCCGTTGAGCAGCCCGCATGGTATGGGAATCCCGCTTTCCAACAATGGCAGGAACGACTCCATCAAGGTCAGGAATCGATGGACAGGCTTTTGGCACCAGATATTTGTGCTTAGATTCCTGGGATTTTCCCTTATTTTATAGATAGATTTGGAAATGCTATGAGAATCAATTATGAGGATGGTTATGAGGATAATTTTGCTGCATGGCTATGTTTCCTTGGCAGACTGGGGGTCATCACAGAGAATGATTACCAGGTGGTGGTTTCGAGGGTCCTTGTGAAATACTTGGGGTTGATGAGGAGATTGCAGACAACCTACTGGCTTGAGCTCGCAGGGTCACATGTTGTTTGGGAGTTGTTGATACAGATTGTAATGATAATAATAAGGCCACTGCTATAATATCTAGCTTGTTTATGCTATTATGGAAGGCATGCACTTTGAAACACCATTGATCAACGTTATTCAAGCACAATAGCAAACATACACATGCGTCCATAACCAGTTGGAATCTTTTCCCCTTTTCTGAATTTTAGTGCGAGTAAAATGCTAATAATGAAATAACATATAATCATCTGCGTTCCACTCTCCATGAAGAGGAATCTCTACCACGACCCCCTTTTCTGGCAGGTCGTTCATGGTCAAAGTAGGGGCATCATGGGCATCCAAAAGCGACGGTGCCATTATTTGTTGATTTTGTATCGAAAAAAATTTGAGTGTTTCCGATCAACAAAGGAATACATGCCCCCATAAAACTCGAAATATTGCAAAAGAGCATAAATAAACATTGCAAAAACATCATGAACTACTTACCAAACCAACACCAAGCACTTTGTTATGAAACCAGCTCCAAAAATAGAAGAAAAGAGAGATCAACGCCTTAGAAATAGGCCACTTCGAGGGGGAAAATTCCTTTACATTACACAAATGAACAATTCTTGGATGATACAAATGACAAAACCTCCTTCTATATATAGGAGTCCATGGGATCACAATATAATCCTAGCCGACCTAACAATAATAATGTAAGGGCACAATGATAACAATATTGGGGTTACAGGGGTACAACAATAACAATAAGGGGGCTAAACTAACAACAATAAGGGACTAAACTAGTAATATAGGGACCTAACATGCCCCTCTCCTTCAAAAAAGTGTTGTCCTCAATGCTTGAGTAGCTCTGGATTCTTCTGTATAAAATTATCATCCTCCCATGTAGAATCTTCAATGGGTAAGTTCTTCCACTTGATGAGATACTCTGAAATTGATCGATTTCGTAGCTATCAAGTTCTTGTTTCCATGACTGCTTCAGGTTCCAATATGATTTTTCCCTCCTCATCAAGTTCTGGAAATATTGTTTGATTTGGAAGTTCGTCACCTATAACCTTCTTTAAGCATGAAACATGGAAAACCGGATGCACTAGCGAAGAAGCCGGAAGCTCCAATTTGTATGCCATAATACCAATATTTTGCAACACCTTGTAAGGACCATAGTACTTTGGTGATAATTTATTATCCTTCTTAGCTTACTTGAGGGACATTTGTTTGTATGGTTGTAGCCGCAAAAATACCCAACCTCCTACATCGAAACTTCTCTCGCTGCGATGTTGATCTGCCTGTTGTTTCATTCGATTTTGTGCCAAATTTAGGTTATCTTTTAAGAGTTGGAGAACTTCTTGTTGATGCTCGATGTGATCTTCCACTGCTTGAACCCTATACTTTTCCCTTAAAGAAGATGTGATGGATGGTGGATGATATCCATAAAGTGCCATAAATGGGGTCATTTTTGCTACAATATGGAAGGAAGTGTTATACCACCATTCAGCGACAGGTAACCACTTGACCCATTGTGTTTGTTTATCATATACAAAACAACGAAGATATCCATCCAAACATTTATTCACTATCTCAGTTTGACCATCAGATTGAGGATGACAAGATGAGCTATGAGCTAGTTGAGTACCCAAACAAGAAGATAATTCCGTCCAAAAATTTCTAGTAAAAATGGGATCTCTATCACTTCCAATAATCTTTGGGTTTCCATGTAGCTTTTGAATTGTTCCCATAAATGCAGTAGCAATTGTACTTGCTTTAAATGGATGAGATAATGCACAAAAGTATGCATACTTGGTAAGTCTATCAACTACCACCATGATGAAACTCTTTCCTTCGGACTTAGGTAAACTCGTGATAAAATCCATTGAAATCTCCTCCCAACATTGACTTGGAATGGATAAAGGTTGTAGAAGACCCGAGGTCTTAATTGGCTCAACTTTATTCGGCTAGCAAACCAAACATTCTGCCACAAAATTTTGAATATCAGATTTAAGGCCATCCCAAAAAAATTCTTTCTTCACCCTGTGGTAAGTTTTTAAAAATATTGAGTGTCCTCCTAAAGGAGAAGTGTGCAATTCCAAAATAATATTTTGTTTTAGTTGGGAATTATTAAAAATATATAAGCGATCTTTGTACCATAAGAAACCATTTTTCCAGCTAAATGTATCAAATGTACTTGGATCTTGCTGCAACTTTTGAATGAGTGTCCACACTTCTTCGTCCTTCTTCCATTCATCCCTTACTTTGGTTATCCAATCTGGTTGGATAATAGAAATGGCACAAAGCAATGCTTCCACCTCTTCATCCTTTCTTGAGAGTGCATCCGCAACAACATTTAGCTTCCCTTTTTTGTAGATGATTTCAAAGTAATAACCCAACATCTTTGTGACCCACTTTTTCTGCTCTTCCGAAGATAGTCTTTTTTCCAAAGAGTGTTTAAGACTATCATGATCAGTTTTTACCTTGAAGTGTCTTCCCATTAGGTAAGTTCTCCATTTCTTTAGTGTATGTAGTATTTCTAACATTTTCTTCTCATAAATAGGTTTTTGTAAATACTTTCCTTTGATTGGAAGACTTTCAAAAGCAATGGGTCTTCCTTCTTGCATTAAAACAACACCAATTCCATTTCCTGAGGCATCACATTCCATAATAAAGGTTTTTGTGAAGTTTGGTGTAGCTAAGATTGGTGCTTGGTACATTGCCTCTTTAAGATGTTCAAAGGCCTTAGTTGCTTCAGGAGTCCATGAAAATGCATATTTCTTCAATAATTTTGTTAGAGGTGCTGCTATTCTCCCATAATTATTAATAAACTTGTGAAAATACCTTATTAACCCGATAAATCCTTGCAACTTTATGGTTGTGGGGAATTTCCCTTCCTTAATGGCTTAATTTTGTTAGGGTCTACCTTAACACCCTCATGAGATACAATATGACCAGATATTCCACCTCTTGTATTGCAAAGAAACATTTGGAGGTTTTTGCATAATTGTTTCTCCTCCAATAGTTTGAGCACCCCGTCAACATGTTGAACATGATCCTTCCAAGACTTGTTGTAGATTAGTATATCATCAAAAATACTAACACAATTGTTCTAAGGAAGGGTTTTAAAATGGAATTCATCAACTCTTGAAATGTAGAAGGTGCATTGGTAAGGCCAAAAGGCATGACCAAAAATTCATAATGACCCTCATGAGTTTGAAATGTTGTTTTCGGAATATCTTCATTTTTCATTCTAATTTGATGATATCCTGAACGAAGATCCAACTTGGTAAAATTAATTGCTCCATGTAATTCATCCAATAATTCATCAATCATAGGAATGGGAAATTTATCTTTCATAGTGAGCTTATTGAGCTCCCTATAATCTGGACACATGTGCCATGATCCATCCTTCTTGTGCACCAATACTACTGGAGCAGAGAAAGAATTTTGACTAGGTTGAATTATACCAGCCTCTAACATTTCTGCAATCATACGTTCAATTTCGCTCTTTTGAACATAAGGATATTTGTAAGGCCTGATGTTTGGAGGAATAATTATTAGAATCAAATGAATAGCATGATCATGATCATGAATAGTTGGAAGTCCTTTGGGAGTTTCAAACACCTTGGAATGATCGTCCAAGACTTTTTGGAGATATGGAGAAATAGATGATTTTGATGTTGGAACTTCTAGTGAGCATAATTGTGCAATTACACCTTGTTGTTCTTTCTTTAGAAGATTTTTCATGAAATTAGATATTATTATCTTTCCCAGTTTCCCTGCGATGCCCCGTAATTCGAATTGGTTTCCTTCTGAAAAAAAATTCAAGAAAATTTCTTGAAAATTAAAATCTACTGTCCCCAAAGATTGTAACCATTGTACTCCTAGTACAACATCAACATCTCCCATTGGAATGGAAAACATTGGACTATTCAATACATATTCCTCCATGGTTAGCTTCATATCATGGATTTTTCTAGAGCAATTTATAGTTCCTCCATTTGCAACCATCACTTGACATTCTGGTGCTCGGTATAGGAAACAATTCAATTCCTTGCCACCTCACAATGAATAAAATTATAAAGTACCTTAATCAATCAACATTATTAACTTTTTCTTCTTGATATGTCCTTCTATCTTGAGAGTTTGAGGAGTGGTAATTCCTTCCAATGCATTACACAATATGGTCAGAATCATTCTTCTTCTTCTAGGGTTGGTTCCTGGTGTATATCCTCTTCTTTTGAAGTTTCTTGTTCATTTTCTTCCTCCTCTTCACAATATATGTAAAATAATTTCTTCTCAGCACACTTATGACCTTTAGTGTATTTTCTATCACAACTGTAGCAAAGCCCTTTTGCTCTTTTTTCTTCCAATTGTTGTGGTATAAACCTTGTAGGTTGTGGAAGTCTAGGAGAAGCAACACTTCCAGATGTGAGTGGTAGGCTTCCTTGTCGCCATAATTTTACATTTAATTTTTCTTGCCAACCTGAATGCCTTCTCCAATGAATCAGGTTCCCAAACACGAACCTCATGTTGGATGTTATCCTTTAAATTCCCTATGAAGACATCAATCTTGTGTTGCTCTAGAATATCATCTACCCTTATATTCAATTTTTGGAAGTCTTCAATGTGCTCCACCACTGAACCCTTTTGTTTGAGATTTATCAATTGGCTAAAGAAGGTGTTGCTCTTTGTATCCTCATAATGTGCTATCATTTCTTCCATAAAAATTGACCAATTGACAATTTTTTTTACGGGAGCAAAGCGATCGATACCATACAAATGTATTTTTTTCTAAATATAAAGTTTCAATGCGTACCTTTTGTGTGTTTTGCACATTATTGAGATCAAAATATTGCTCCATATGTAGTATCCATGTTATGGTATCCTTGCCATCAAACTTCCTCATATCGATCTTTGGAATATAGTGGGTCTTCCATCCAACATTTGAGTTTATGAAATCACGATTAACATTTATTTTGTTCTCATCATGAGTTTCCTCTACTATCTTTTCGCCATTAGGAATCATTTCTTGTATCAACTTTGTCAAGCCTTCCATGTATTCTTTTATATCATTCTTCATGCCTTCCATTTTTTATTCCATATATTCCATGCCATTCTTCAAACCCTCCATATTAGCTTCCATTTCATTTTGTGTTGCTCTTTGCGAGAGCGAAATTTGGTACACTTGCTCTTGTAATTTTGATATATCATGTTGCACTTCTTCATCATCATGAGTCATAGTAGAGTATTCTGAGGGCTTAATGGGTGTTGAATTATTTTTAGGGGGAATTTTGGAACCCACTACTGATATATATGCTTCAATATGCCCTTGGAATCACTTCAAACTGATTTTTCAAACAAGACTTATGCAATTTGAAAAAAATACACAAATTTTTCTTGCTTTTGAGGAGGTCAATATTGAAACTGAATTATCTCCGTGAGTTCGGATCTTCAATATCTAAAATTCAGTGTTGTAGTAGCCCTCTGAATCTTCTTTCAAATGCCATAGGTATGACCTGATTTGGATGGTTCAAGGAAAAGTTATGCCCAATCTCTCACAATGACCTAATTATGGACTGGTTCAGTAGAGCGAACTTGTACGTCATGCCACATGCCACCGTTTCATCCTTCAGCACTTAAATTGATAGACAGGAAACTATAGTTCATATACTTTCAACCACTTATTACAGAATTCCAATCTGATGCTCAGAGAGAGAGAGAGTTATGATGATTTTGCTAAGGTCACCTCGTTTAGATGAAATTCAGGAGCTTGAAAAAACCCTAACTTCCATAGTTCATATCTTCGAAAATATTACGAACCAAGATATAAAATTTTTAAACGAAGTTCCTCAGGATTTTGGCTTCGCATGATAAAATTTTTAGCTTCTGAACGTTCGTAGAAAAAAAGTTATAGCAAAAATACCATGATGACCTGTTTGGAGCAGCGAAACCCTAGAATCCAAAGCTCTTATACCAAATGTTATGAAACCAGCTCCAAAGATAGAAGGAAATAGAGAGAACACCTTAGAAATAGGCCACTTCGAGTGGGAAACCTCCATTACATTACATAAATGAACAATTCTTGGATGATAAAAATGACAAACCCTCCTTTTATATATAGGAGTCCATGGGGTCACAATATAATCCTAGCCGACCTAATAATAATAATGTAAGGGCACAATAATAACAATATTCGGGTTATAGGGGTACAACAATAACAATAAGGGGGCTAAACTTACAACAATAAGGGACTGCACTAGTAATATAGGGACCTAACACACTTTCTTTTGGTAATCGTGCTTTTCGAATGGTGGATGGAACCTCCTTCACGAGCTCTTTAAACATATGTTCACTTGACTTGTGGTGAATTTAGGGGTGCAAATTACAACACTTATTCTCCCAATGGCCACTCATTTTGCAGAAACTGTAGAAATTATGTTGTTTCTCGTTTAAATTTTTCTTAAGAGGATTTAGAAGGTTCTCATTCTTCTTGGTCTCACTTCTCGTGGACACATTTGTTTTCGTAACCCACACTTTATTTTGTGATGCTTAAATACATCATGGTTAGAATATATATGGAAGCAATCATTTCTCTTATATGCAAAAGAAGAATTTGAATGACTGTTATACCTTCCTAACTTGTCCTTAAACTGTTGAGGACTCGGTGGCTTGATTCCCTTCTTGGAATCGGGTGATGAAGAGATGGTTTTTGCTTCAACAACCTTCGAGCATTCTCATTTCTCTTCCTATCCATAACCCAAGCCTGCAAATGGTTGTCTTGGTACAACCTCCAATGGCTGGGTGACTCCTTGGCCATTTATGCCAAGTCCACCTCCTCTATACCCCATCTTCGTGAAGATTTTCATGCCAACATTAGTTTCATATTGAGAGAGAACAGAACATGAAGTAACATCATATACCTCGGTTTGAGATGCAACATCCATCGTTTCAACCTTATGCAACTTAGCCAATAACTCATCTTTGGCCTGTATCATCTCTTGAAGCTCATGCTTATCCTTTTCAACTACCTACAATGGTCTTCACAATTCTACATTGTCGGCTTGAATGCTGTCATTTATCTCTTGCAACTCTTGCATTCTTTCAGCGTGCTTCGCTCCTCTGCCCATCCTGCAAAGCATTCACCTGCTCTGATACCAAACTTGATCTGATCACGGATCGAGTACTACTCTAACCAACGTTTACGGTGTGAGGATCTTTTAATTGACTATGGTTTATACAGGTTTAAATGAGCATGTTAGTCCATCAATTATAGTGCATAACACATAAACATAATTAAATGAACTTAAAATATCAAGAAGCACATGCACGCAAGTAAGAGAAAGACAACCAATTGGTAATGGAGTTCACCCCTCCATCTTTCTCGGGCTACGTCTCCGGATCTGCTTCAATTGGAATGTAGATCTTCTATATTCCTTCTTCAAAGTAAGCTCTCTTACATTCAAGCACTATGGTCGATCATTAGCTAAGCACCATGGATCTCAATAGGTAAACATTCTCTCCTTTCTTCCCCTTTTTTACATGGCTCATATAAGGAATATATATAGTTTTCCCTCACTCACTCTCCAACCAAGAGCATTAATTACAAGACCCACAATTGTAGGACCTAATTACAAGGAAGGAAAAACAAGATCCATGAAAGTAGGATCTCCAACTATCTCAGGCTCATAATTGGGAAAAGTCTCAAAACCACCTAAAGGCTCTTCAACCATGCCCTTGATTCTCTCAACTTATAATTTGATAAAAATAGAAAATTGGTGAGGTGGTTTCTCACATAAAAACCATTTCCATAATTAAATTAAATGAATAATATGTCAGACAAATTTCCTCTCACAAATATTAATCATTTATATCAAAAGTGAATAATAATGCATGAGTTTAATAAAGGCTCATAAAATGCATAGTTAAATGCATGAGCATCTCATGAAAATCATTAATCATAATTTCACCCACTTAAGAACTTTGTCACCAACTTCAAATCAACATGGCACACAGCTCTTTCACGTGCGAAGATCCGAAGATCCTTTCGGATTTTTTTATTTTATTTTTATTTTTATTTTTTCTCTGAAAAATAGGGGTCATAAATGAGCTCTTATCTCTCAATACTTGATAGTTGTTACAAAACGAGAGCAGGATTTTGTAAATCAGTTCGTTATGAATAAAAAACCTCTATTGGTTTTTTGAAAACCATCTCCATATGTCTGGAATCTACATTTGAAAAACATGTATAAAACAGGGAAAAAACACACTCTGAAAATAGAGCCCAAAGACATCTTCGAATATCCCAATTCGTAACTCTTGTGAGAAAAGTGAAAGAGGTTAATGTTATTTGATCTATGTTTGAAAATAACCTCTCAAATTTTTTTAGAATTCATCTCTGTTTACCTAGAAACTACTCTTTAAGTCAACTTCTTAAACAGTCCAAAAACAAAGCAAATCCCCTTGTAGCTATTAGAAAAAGCGCTTGCAACCTGTATTGGAAAAAGCTTGTGAGAAGCTAGGATATTATTCAATTAGACTCATATCCATAGGATCCTGTCTAACCACATGGCCACCCTTGTTAGGCTTCTTATGTGCAACCATCTCCTCCAAAACAACACTTGTCTTCTTAGCAATGTGACACCTGCAAAAGACAATTACGCACTACAAGCAGCTTGCAGACAGAGGCTGGACCTTCCTTAAGACAACAACAACATATATAGTTAGAAAAAATGGAAAATGTGGTAGCAAGCAACTCACAAGGATTATTTGAAATGATAATTTTGAATGCAAGAGGAAGGAGGCCAAAAAACGAAGCAAAATGAAATGATGGGATGGTAATGATGACCAAGCATGAACCATGACTCCAAACAACTCAACACATTACCTCATACTAGCCCCTATCCATTTTAAAATCGAAACCTCATCCATTACCTTGTTGGTTAAAAAAAACATGAGTTCGTAGCGTTTTCTATTATGAGTGTGGCAGATTCACTACGGAACTGTCAGGTGAGTTCGTAGTGAAAACAACCTGTTTTCCACAGAATTCGTTGTAGAGTCAGGAAAAAGTGGACAAGTGGATTAAAATTTAAATTGAACCAATGCATGTGGATTCTTTGCAGATTTTTATTGACATGAATTTAATGAGATGACGTGCGGGGACTCTAAAGACTTAGGACTATAATCAAATCATGGAATTTCATCAATTTTCATGAATTAATTCATCAACACACTAAAAACCTATACAAAATGACTTTCCTAACCAAACTGAATTTTATTGATGATAATAGTGGCTCTTCTGGGGATGATGTGCCCCTGTGGTACAACAAAGAACCTGTAGCTCCAGTGCCTTTCTTGAAAAAACTGAAATTTTCTAAAAGTGATGAAATTTTCTTCAAACTTTTATGGCCTTCACCTCGGGCCCAAGCTTGTTGAAAATTGCAATCCAAGCTGAAAACTAAATCTGTACATGCTGAAAAGATGCTCGGAATACTTGAGCTTATTCACACACACACACTCCTACCTACCCTAACAACTGTAAATCAAATTTTGGATTCAAACGACATGAAAAGGTCAATATAACCAGTCAATTAGATGATTATTCAACAAAATTTTGCTTATACTTTCTTCAAAAAGAAAGATAAACGTGAAATATGGCAACTCAAACTTCCATCTGAAAAGACCCCAATGATCCAAAACTGCTGTGAAAAGAAATTTTCTTGATGGTTGTAGATGACTGGCCAGTGGATCTTCAAAATCATGAAATATAAGCTCATTTTGAGGACCAAAAGAAAAAAATAAAATAATAAATAAATAAATAAATAATAAAAATATCTTCTTCATTTACAATTGCAATATGTCCCTGTTTCATACCTTGATTTGTAACATCATTTTCATGCCAGGACTTTGAATGTTCCTAAAAATATTAAATAGGAGAAATCATAGCATTATGCACAAACATATATTTTTGATCATTTAAATCTGCAACAAAACTTTCTAGGACAGTAGCTTGTAGATCAAAAACTTGCTTATTATTCTCCGTCGGTGCTTCCTCATGACAACCTTCGAGCATAATCAAGGAATCAACCTCCTCATAATGATAAAAAGAAACATGTTTCACATAAGTTTCTCCTTTCTCCTACCCATTTTCATGTTTCTCAACATTCAAAGGTTCAAAAAATGAACAAAGTGAAGAGCCTTGTAACTGAACATCTTTATGTTCCTCTTTATCACCTAAAGATTGGGAAAGCTGTTGCAAATTTTCACAAATTTCATAGGATATAAATTGGTTGTCAAAGTGCTAATCCATTTCATATTCAAGCAAAGAAGATACATATGTTTGTTGGAAACCTTCTTGATTATCATGACAACTAACATGAGAAGAGAAATGATAAAGTGCCTCTAACGTATCCTCATCCATGCACTCTCCATTTTCACGAAGACTTTTAAGACATGGAACGAAAACCTCACAAAAATCACAACAGTCTTGTAAAAGTGATAAAGAAGAATTAGTTTTCTCATAGTGTTCTAAGAAATTCCTATGGAAATCTCTTAGAGAGAACAAGCTTCCGGGTTGCAACCCTTCATACCTTGTTCTAGTTTCATCCTATAGGGTGGCCATAAACATTTTCATGAGACAATCCTCAGGAAAATAAACTCAAAACTTATGCACATGCAAATGGAATCTAACCAAGTGAAGAGCAACATTATCTTTCTTTTCATCGTTAAAAAAGAAAGAAAATTCAACAAATTAACTCTTGGCAAAGGATTTGGAAAACCAGGGATGTGAGACCGACTCATAAGGGCATATCTGGCATTCTTTCTTGCAATAGAACTCATCTTGGAATTTCATCAATCTACTTATCTTCAAGCAGTGGATTCACCATGAAGCTATGAATTTTTGAATTCTTTAAGAATGGAGTCGCTAAGGTAGAATGCAGCCTCAAATGATTCTGAGCTCCTGCTACCTTCAAGAGTTCAGTATTTTTGTTTGAGCACAAAATTTCAGGAAAATATATCTTCAGTCGCCCGACAGACGCACCAAAATGTCATCACCAAACTGAGGTTGATGGGCTGCTACAACAGTTAATTCTTGAGTAACTATTTCAAACCTACTTTTGGCTGGAACTTAGCCTTTCCAACTTGAGAGGGCTCTCTCAAGGATAAGAATGATATTCAATAGATAAAGATCAAAAAATATAGCTAACTCTTAAGTGTGCTTTGAATGTTTTTATGCAGGTGAAGGATGCAACTAAATGGCTACCATTCAACATGGAGTCAGTATGAAAACTCAATGACATATGAAACTTCTCTCATGGAAGCTGAGGCATGTGTATTGTAATGAAACATAACATTTACAACCGACTATATGTATAAAGGAAGTTGGGGCATGTTGACCATGAATTCTAGTTAATCACACAACTAGAATACCGAAGATAGAGTAATAGAACATATAAGACAAATACATATAATAATACCAATGAATCTCAGGTAAGAAAATAAGTTTGTTGCCACTGTATATTGCTGATAAAAAAGATTTACAATAGTAGTCTACAATATAACATCCATCAACCCTCTTTCAACCTTATAGCTGCTTATTTATAGAACTAAATATCTCTACATGAGGTTTGCCAGCTGGCTAGACCTTCGAATACTCTTAAAGGCACCTTATCTAAACAGGAAACCTATTACGAGGAGGAATCTAGTGCTATTTCTATTTCTAGGAGTCCAAAACCTATTAGGAATCAAAATCTATTTATTACACTAACAACCTTTACATACTGTATTCATGATGATATTATTGAACATAACCACTTTGAGTGAGGTGGAATTGTCCATAACCAAATCAAATAACAACCAAACTGACATTAAGGGTCTACTTGAATTTTGGAAATGTGTTGGCCTAGTTGATGATGTGTCCAAGATTGATGAGCTGGCAGCCAAATCACCCTCTTTGTTGAGTGTTATGCCTATAAAAATCTTCGCTAATACTCTTTTACTAATCCAGATGATTGATGTGCTTTCAAACTGCATTAAATACTTGAAAAACTTTGAAATTCCTCTTCGCTGCAAAAATAAAGTATTCTAGGCAAGTTCGTAGCGAGAAGTTCATAGCAGTCTTGTTTTGACCTTTTATGCATCCTAGTTGAATTATTTGTTGATTTGAAGGTGTCCAGTAAGATAAAAGACTTAAATATATGCCTTTACCTGCTCCTTTTGAGACAAAACTTTATTTTTATAGAAAAAAATCATCTTCAGTGAGTTCGTAGCAAAATCTAGGCTTTAGGCCTAGAGTACGCTATGAACTTGCCTGATAAACTGCAAATTTTGAAAATTTCACTTCCCACATTCCAAAACTTGTCCAAGGTTGTGTGAGATGATGATATGAAGCATGATAGGGCAAAAATTGTTCAAAATACATCTTACCTTTCTTCATGGAGAAGCAGGTGGCTCATCTTCCATTAAAAATGGACTTGTTTTTTTCTGAAAAATAGGGGTCAGAAATGAGCTCTTATCTCCTGATCCTTAATAACTGTTACAAAATGGCTGGAAATTTTTTAAAATCATTTTGTTCTAAAGAAAAACCTCTCTTTGGTTTTCGAAAACCATCTCCATATGTCTGGAATCTGCATTTGAAAAACATGTCTAAAACAGGGAAAAAACACACTCTGAAAATAGAGCCCAAACACATCTTCGAATCTCCCAATTTGTAACTCCTGTGAGAAAAATGAAAGAGGTTAATGTTATTTGATATGTGTTTGAAAATAAACCCTCATTTTTTTATTATAATTAATATCCGTTTACCCATAAAATACTCTTGAAATTGATTTCTTAAACAATCCAAAAACACAACAAATCCCCTTGTAGCTTCTAGCAGAAACACATGCAACGTGTATTGGAAAAGTCTTGTGAGAAGCTGGGATATTATTAAATTAGACTCATATCCATAGGCTCCTATATAACCACAGAACCACCCTTGTTAGGCTTCTTATGTGCATCCATCTCTTCCAAAACAACGCTTGTCTTCTTAGCAAGCATCTCACAAGGATGATTTGAAATGATAAGTTTGAATGCGAGAGGAAGGAGGAAAAATAAGGAAAGAAAAACAGAATGATGGGATGGTAATGATGACCAAGAATGAACCATGACTCCAAAGAACTCAATACATGACCTCATACTGACCTCTATCCATTTGCAAATAGACACCTCATCCATTACCTTGTCGGTGCAGAAAAACAAGAGTTCATAGCGTTTTATGTTATGAGTATGGCATATTTGCTACGGAATTGTCAGGTGAGCTCATAGCGAAAACAACCTGTTTTCCATAAAATTCGATGTGGATTCAGGAAAAAGTGGACAAGTGGCTTAAAATTAACTTGAACCAATGCATGTAGATTCTTTGCAGATTTTTATTGACATGACTTTAATGAGATGACATGTTGGGGCTCTAAAGACTTAGGACTATAACCAAATCATGAAGTTTAATCAATTTTCATGAGTTAATTAATCAACACACTAAAACCTATACAAATGACTTTCCTAACCAAACTGAATGTTATTGATGATAGCATACTCCTTATTATGCAGGAAAATCCTCTTTGCAGATAGAGATGATCCCTTTAGCCCTAGGGCGGGTCTAGTAACAATAGGGAGCAAATAGAAACCTACTTTCCTAGATTGTAAATGCATGCAGATTGTGAATAGATCACCTACCTCAATCTGATGCTAATTCTCATTTGAATCTGTGGTTAGATCTTCGCCGCTACCGACGCTCAGTTACCTGCACAAGGGATTAAATAACATAAAACGTGAAACCATAACATATATAATGCATATACAACCTACTTAGTTGATCAAGGAAAACTAAGAATCCAATCACACATTAGAGACAGGAATGGAAAGCATGAACCAATCATATTATATTAAAATAAAGAGGGGGAGTTACAACCTGTGCCTTGATGTCACATCTCTCCTTCGACGGGTCCTGATCTAGGCACGTCTCCAAAGCACTCTTTCAACTTGACGTGTAAGGCAAAAGGTCTCAACTCTCGCTCGATACCTATAGCATCAAAATATCTCTCTGTTGTTCTTCTATCTCTGTTATAACTAGCAAAGATATGGGATATTGTCCATTATATAGAAAAGGAGGAGGGAGCATGGATCCACTTTAGGTGGGGAAATTGGTTATCCTTTTGGGTGGTTCCAATTTCTTAGGAATGAGGAGCCCAAAGGGAGAAGCTCGGCTCTATCCTCAGGAACAAACAACTAGCTCTCCGCCACGAAGCTTCCAGATCTCGGAGCTTCACTACCATTTTTTAAAAAACTTCCTAGAAGAGGATCGATGCGAGTATGATCCTCATTCCAACGTCGATCAGCGCAACCCTAGACCAAAAAGAGACCATTGACGCAAGAAATACATAGAGAGGGTGCACCGCTCCAAATAATTAGGTTTTCAAGGAGCTGCTTCAAGAATGGTCAATAGAGAGTTTATTCATTGTGCTAAAAAGGACATGAAAGAATATTTTCATGATGGAAAACAGGCACAGGGGTCACTGTTAGGGGTCTCCAGGATTAGGAGTAGGGAGTACAGGTACAGTGACAAATTTTTATGTAACACTCCTCCCCAAATCTAATGAAAGCGCAACAAATAACCCACTCAGCCACCATCCACGAATTGACACTTGGCATAGTTTAATTGGGTGAAATGAAGGAATATTCCCAAAATATTACTTCTTGTTAACTAGGCTGCCATGTCACCTTTCTGTCCTTTTCTGTGATTTTTTTAGCTTTTTAGGTAAACGAATAGCAGGCTCTATCTTCCTCATACAGACTCCATTTTGAGTGAAACGAAGTGCACCAGATTGCTGGCGACGAGACCTCTCTAGTCATTCTAGTTTGGAGCCATTCTGAGCACTTTTAATTTTTAGCAAATTTTTGCCCCTAATCCAGATTCTGATCACTAATTCCAAGTCTCATTTCCATGTATTAAATGGACCACTAACCTCATTTCTAAAATCTTATAAAAAAGGAACATAAAATCCACCTTTAGACCTCAAAAAACTTTGAATCAGATGTTCCAGTCAGCCAAAGATAAGTCTAATCCCATGTTATGTTCAGGGGTTTACCAAATTCCCTATTCATGTGGGAAGTCTTATATTGTCTAGACAAGTCTACCCTTCAAAGTTTGCTTGAAGGAGCATATAGTTTATACCAACCATCTCTATTTATCAAAGTTTTCCAATGTTGAACACTCATTTAATTATAAACACCTTGTTTTTTTTGATCAATCTAAAATCTTAGCCCTTGTTCTGTTTGAAAACACTCGCATCATCAAGGAAGCTCTCGAAATCGAGAAGCACCCCAATAATTTCAATAGAGAGGATGGTTTTAAATTGAGCCAATCCTCGTATCTTGTTATCCATCACCTTTCTTAGTAAACAAATTTGCTCTCCCCCTTGTACCTCTTCCTTTCATTACCTATTTTGTTATTATTTTCCTTTCCATACCTGTTATTTATTTCTATCAATCTTGAGTTAGTTATTCTTTTCTTTCTTATTTATATAATTTATTTCAATCCACTTTGTCCTTTCTAATTTAATCTAGTCTCCTATTTTTACAATTTGAATTTCATTCTTCTTTTTCTATTTTTCATATCATATTATATTTTTACTTATTTGGTTCCTTTTTCCCTCCTTAATGCTTAAGCCCCCCCCTCTAATATAAAATCATATTCTTGTCCTTTGTTTCCCCTCCCTTTCCATTTCCCTCCTTTAATTTTTTTTTATTCCTCCTTTCTTAATTTGGTTCTTACTTTAATTATTATTTAAATCAATTTTTATTTTTATTTTTAAAGGTTACATTGATTTATTAATATTTTTTACCCCTAACGGCTAATTGATCTTATTTTATTTAATGCTTGTTAGCACTCATTTGTCGCCATTCAATGTTCTCTAGTCCCTGATTATGGGTGGAGTTTCCACCGAAACGTCGGATAAATTAAAAATCTTATACACAGTTCCATCTGAAAAATATTCCTAGAATATGAATGTGGAAATATTCATTCTATTACTAATGGGAGTTTTCATCAAGAATTCAGAAGTAGCCAAACTAGTTTCATTGCAAAGCTCAATATTTAATTGATGTTATTAAATCTATTGGTGTTTATGCAGTTCAAGAGTAGAAGTCAAAGGAAGAGGTTCAGGAGCTTACTTTTCTTGTTGTTAATGTATATATGTAGTCATATTTACAAATCGATCACATTGTTCATGCATTTCAATTGAAGTTGTAGCTCTTTTGACAATGTTTTCTTTGAGAAGTTCTATAGTAACTTCTACAAGAACATGCTCAACAGTTATTGGATCTTTATCAAGAACAATAATTGACGCCTTAGATGTAGATGCCCTCATGGCAAGGTATTTACCCGTTGGTTGTTGCAAAATCAAAGGTAAGGAAACTCTTCTTTCTACTTTGAATGTAAGAAAAAACTTATATTGTTCCGGTGAGAGTCCTCAAACCTTCTGGTAAACCTCTTCATAAGATTAAACTCTACAAAACATATCATCAAATGGAGATTTCTCTTGTATATGTTTCTTCATAGAAACAAAAACATAATGATCACCAACATTTCCATAGGGATCATGATGCCTAAAAGAAATTTGAGCTAACTTGAGGGCACGGAAATTAGTTAGCTCTTTCATGGTATGTTGGAAGTTTTTTAGATATAAATGCCAACCTGTATAAATAAACTAGGCCAAAATTTCTTAGAATTTTTTCTGCAATTCAAAAGCAATGTTTGTTTCAACTGTCTGATAGGGTATTTCTTTGTAACCAGTATGTCGGGGATAAAAATGTGTGATGCATGTGGGGATGCCATACAATCATATATTCTCAAATAAGAAAAAATTCCTCAAAAAGGAAATCACCAATTCGATCAATGCCTACATTTTCCTCTTATGAAATCCGGATGGGTTTTGAGTAGAATATTTCTTCGTAAATAGGAATTATAACAAAGTGGAAAATTTGGTAAAAATCATTGAAGTAATTTTCCTCCCAAATATTTGAAAGGTATATGTGTATGGGAAATGACTTAGAAGGATTCCATTCCACCCCATAGCAGGGAAAAATGTCAAATAACAAAGGGTGTCCATAATACAAGCTGACATGTAAAAGGGGGATTGTGTGTAGTGGTTTTAGAGATTCTGGAAGAGTTAACCTGCTTAGATATGTTTTCAGATAGTATGGTCACCCAATTAAAAGATTAGCCCTATGAGGCTCGTTGAATGAGGTTAACCCATTCCAAAGACAAATGTGTTACTCATTTTCTACCATAAAGTATGTAGAACATGTTAACGATAAAGAATGTGTTGAATTTAAAGGGGAAATAACATACTCTTTTGTAACTTCATTAAATTTATGTTCGCTAACCCTCCATGGTTTAATCAGACCATGCATATTTTTGTCATATTTTACACATTCCTTTTTAATCAATTTATTAATGAAATGAGAATTATATTGGCGTTCAAGCTCAGGAAGCTTATACATAACTTGGAGGTCCTGTAGACGAAATGTTCCCATGATAGTTCCACGAGAAGTACAAATTATCTGCTTTGATGTGTCCACATGATCTACAACCTGACATATCATGTCAATATATGACATAATTTTGGTTCGTTCAAAGATTTTATGAAGGGAAACTTTGCAGCATCATGCCAAGAGGTGTTTGGGCCACCCTCTGTGCCAACTTCATCTAGAGGAATGCCGAGCTGAAATCCACAATCCTCATCCTTTAATAGTTTATACAAACCATAACATGAAGCTATATCAACATCTACCTTTTTTATTATTGTATCAAAGAATAAAAAATCAATTGGGTTCTTCTTGTCTAGGTATTCTGGAATTGGTTGTCGAGGTATCTACACTTTATTGGTTTGCTTAGCTATTCTTTGAGTCTTTAAGGAATAGGTTGGGTGAGAAGCTTGAATACATGAAGGAAAATAGAGTTACAGAGTGATTTATCAATTTAGAACATATTCAGAACTTCAAAAAAGAAACAATCAATGCATAATATTCAATTAAATGTGATTAAAATTTGAAATGTGATGAGTTTCTTGTAGGGTGATATTTTGATTACACGCAATTTTGTTTCATAAATATTGAAAATACCTACATTAACTCACAAAGGTGCCTATACTAATTAAAATATTAAGTGTTAATTATTTTCTTAATTACAAACTAATCCTTAATTATTCTTAATCCATGTTATGGATTGTTAGATGTGTTCTTTATGGTTTCTTGTGAAAATATCGCAGCAAGAATAAACTATGAAAATTCTACTGCGGACTCGAAAGATTTAATGTTAAAACATTTGCGGATTAAAAGGAGTTATCAATTTCCACCTTGGAAAACGATAGTAATAGCGTGTCAATCTTCAGTAAATGACTTTCAAAATGAATTTTGTCTATAAGGATTTGTCCAAAATTTCGCTAACACGTGGAAATATCAGAGAGGGCCATGTGGAATTGCATACCATGTCATTGTGGGGCTCATTCCTTGGCTCAACATTATAACACAATTTTGTAATGGGTCAGGATATGTGAACTGAATGATGTCTCAAGATGGATATGTCAAAACGAACTTAGCGAGAAAGTTTAAGTCTTGTCACAGAGCTGCGTGGAAGACTTAACACTTTAACTAGTGAAAGGTCGAGGCATAATTAACGAAAAAAGAGACATGAAGATTTAATGACATATTGCGGGAAATTAGACGACATGTGTAGAAATTATACAAACAATATGTATACTAATGGATTCAATCCAATCATGCAATATGCTGAAGCAAGATACTGAATCCTTCTACAAATCAATTACGGAAAATAAACACGATTTCACAGTCACACCAAGTAAAAGAAAGAAGAAAATCAATCCACAACACATATATTTTTCCTGGGGAAAGCTTGCTTCTCAAAACCCCTCTATCTTCTATTGTATATTCAACCAAGGAATCATGAAACAATACAATGCACTCTTCTCACAAGAGTTTGATGCACTTTACCAACTGTCTCACACTGATCCGGACAAAATCGACCAACATTTAGCCAATTTCCTGCCTCTGCTCAGCCTGCCTTGCTTGCGCAATTCATATGGAATTAATTCCCTATTATATAACAATTTCAACCTTCCAAAACTGGAAATCCTATGGGTGTATTACTGCATGCGGCCAATTTTCTAATAATACAACTGATAGTTAACATCCCTTTAACCTCTGCCTCAACTGGGTCTTCATCAAAACTGACATGCATGCAACTATTAATAGTAAATCATCAGTTACTTGACAAATCACTGCATGTGAATTAAATATGAAGTGCAACAATCAGTTACAACTAGTTAACTAATTTTAACTCAATTATTTGAGTAAACTAATTTCTCATGCATTAAACTGATACACTAGCTGCAACTTGGACTCTAAAAAAAATAGAATCACTCTGCATGCCTCACCAAACACCCTCAACTTGAATTTCATGAACTAACTGAGTTTATGACACTCAGTTAACTATTACAAGTGATTATTAGATAAGATTACAATTTATTTTCCAATTTAATTAAGGGAAAATTAAATCAGACACACATATCTTGTTGAATTTTCAACACTCCCTCTCAACAAGAAAGGGATTATCAGCTACCTCGATCCTGCCTCTATGGTATTCTAATTTTCTCTTGGCAAGCGCCTTCGTCATAATATTTGCATCTTGATCCTCCGTGGGAATGTATTAAAGTAACATAATGCGTCTTTGAACACAATATTTGAGATGGTGGCACCAGATGTCAATATGCTTAGACCTGTCATGGAATACCGGATTAACTGAGAGTTTTATGCAACTCTGGTTATCACAATGTATCACTGTCAGTTCCATCTGACAACCAAACAAACCAACAAGTATCTTCCTCATCCAGATGGCCTCACATGCCGCCTGACTGGCTACCATGTACTCTACCTTGGCTGAACTGAGTGAAACTAATCTCTGCTTCCTATTGTACCAAGAAACTATTGTCGATCCTATGTTGAAGATCCCTCCTGATGTGCTCTTCCTGTCTGAAGGACTGCTTGCCCAACCACATCGATGAAGCCTTAAAGCTTCACTCCCTCTGTTTGTTTGTACCATAATCCATACTCTGTAGTGCCCCTGAGATATCTCAAGACATGCTTCCCCACATTCCAAAAGAGCTTTGTCAGCTTAACCATAACTTGACTAAGCTTCTTAACTATGTAGCATATGTCTGGTTGCGTGTTCACCAAGTACACGAGTGAACCCACAAGATGCTTGTAAACAATAGCATCCATTACCTCACCTAAAGTAGCATCCTCCTTCCTCCAGTTTCCTACAAGAGGAGTCTCCATGGGTTTATAGCTCTCCATGTGGAACTTCCTCAGAATATCTTTGGCATACTTGCCTTAAGAAACAAATAGCTCCCCATCTCATTGCCATATCTCCAAACCAAGGAAATAGTGAAGGAGTCCCATGTCCTTCATCTCAAACTCTCTTACAATATCTTATTTGCAAGAAGTTATGAGCTGCTCATCACCTGTCAGAATAAGATCAACAACATAATGTACAATAATCAAAAGCTTACCATCAACCACAATCAGGTACAGGTTCGCATCCTCTTCACTCTTTGTGAAGCCCAGCCCGGTGAAATGTAGAAATTATACAAACAATATGTATACCAATGGATTCAATCCGATCATGAAATATACTAAATCAAGATACTTAATCCTTCTACAAATTAATTGCAGAAAATAAACACAATCGCCATTCACAACAAGTAAAAGAAAGAAGAAAATCAATCCACAACACAAATATTTTTCTCGGGGAAATATTGCTGCTCAAAACTCCTCTATCTTCTATTGTATATTCAACCGAGGAATCATGAAACAATTACAATGCACTCTTCTCACAAGAGTTTGTTGCACTCTCACAACTGTCTCAGACTGATCCAACCAAAATCGACCAACGCTTAGCCAATTTTCAGCCTCTGCTTAGCCTGCCTTGCTTGCGTAATTCATGTGTAATGCAATCCCTATTCTTTAGGAATTTCAGCCTTCCAAAACTGCGCAAATGCTCATGGGAAATCCTATGGGCGTATTACTGCATGCAGGCAGTTTGGTAATAATACAATTGATAGTTAACATCCCTTTAAACTCTGTCTCGACTGGGTCTTCTTCAGAACTGACATGCATGCAACTATTAATAGTAAATCATAAGTTACTTAATAGATCACTGCATGTGAATTAAATATGATTTAATTCACTTGTCCTCTCACTATTGCAACAATGAGTTACAATTAGTTAAACTGATTTTAACTCAATTAATTGAGTTAACTGATTTCTCATGCTTTAAACTAATGCACTAACTGCAACTTGGACTAAAAAACAAATAGAATCACTCTGCATGCCTCACCAACCACCCTCAACTCGAATTCCATGAGCTAACTGAGTTTATCATACTCAGTTAACTATTACAAGTGATTATGAGATAAGATTACAATTTATCGTCCAATTTAATTAAGAGAAAATTAAATTAAACACACATTTCTTGTTGACTTTTCAACACTCCCTCTCAATAAGAAAGGGATCATCAACTACCCTGATCTTGCCTCCATGGTATTCGAATTTTCTCTTGTGAGCGCTTTCGTCAGAATATCTGCATCCTGATCCTCCGTGGGAATTTACTGAAGTAACATAATGCGTCTTTGAACACAATCTCTAAGATAGTGATTACATATGTCTATATGCCTTTACCTATCATGGAATACCAAATTAACTGAGAGTTTTATGCAACTTTGGTTATCACAATGTATCACCATCAGATCCATCTGATGACCAAAAAAACCAACAAGAATCTTTCTCATCAAGGTGGCCTCACATGAAGCCTGACTGGCTGCCATGTACTCTTCCTCGGCTGAACTGAGTGCAACTGATCTCTGCTTCCTACTGTACTAAGAAACTGCTGTCGATCTTATGTTGAAGATCCCTCCTGATGTGCTCTTTCTGTCTAATGGATTTCCTTCCCAATCTGCATCGGTGAAGCCTTGAAGCTTCACTCCCTTTGTCCTTATGTACCATAATCCATACTCTATAGTGCCCCTGATATATCTTAAGACATGCTTCCCTACCTTCCAAAAGAGCTTGTTTGGCTTAACCATAGCTTGACTCAGTTGGTTAATTGCATAGCAAATGTATGGTCATGTGTTCACCAAGTACATGAGTGAACCCATAAGCTGCGTGTAAATAGTAGCATCCACTACCTCACTTGAAGTAGCATCCTCCTTTCTCTAGTTTTCTACAGGAGGAGTCTGCATGGTTTTATAGCTCTCAATGTGGAACTTTCTCAGAATCTCTTTGCCATACTTTCCTTAAGAAACAAATAGCTCCCCATCACGCTGCCATATTTCCAAACCAAGGAAATAGTGAAGGAGTCCCATGTCCTTCATCTCAAACTCTCTTGTAAGATCCTCTCTGCAAGAAGTTATGAGATACTCATCACCTATCAAAATAAGATCATCAACATAAAGTATGATAATCAAAAGCCTACCATCAACCACAATCTGGTATAGGTTCACATCTGCTTCACTCTTCGTGAAGCCCAACCCGGTGAAATAGTTGTTAATCCTAGTGTACTAAGCACGAGGTGCTTGCTTCAGCCCATACAGTGCTCTCTTGAGTCTGCACACATCATACTCACTGTCAAAGGTCTCAACTTTCTGGCTGCTCAATGTACACTTCTTCCTCAACAACTCCATTGAGAAATGCAGTCTTGACATCCATCTGATGTGTCTGCCACTCCATCTGCGCTAAGAGTGCAAGGATAGATCTAATCGATGAGTACCTTGCAACTGGTGCAAAAGTCTCCTCATAGTCAATCCCCTCAATTTGTGAGAATCCTCGGGCTACAAATCTAGCCTTTTACTTATCCACAATCCCATCTATTGCCTGCTTCACCTTATAGATCCATCTAGATCCAACCACTGATTTCTCGAATGGTCTTGGGACAACTTCCCATGCACTGTTCCTGACGATGGAGTCATACTTCTCAACCATGGCATCAACCCAAGTTAGTTGTTGCACAACTTCCTCAAAAGATGATGGTTCTGTCACAATTCACTTGCTCATAAGAGCCATGTATCTAGTAAACATGTCTAGAGACTATCTCTGTCTGTGTAGTGATGTAGGTGCTCCTACATGTTCTGCCGCATCAAGTCTCAACCTATCAGTTTTTGTGGTGTGCCTTCTACCATGTCTGGTGGATGGATTTGCATGAGTGGTTTCTGCCACTCCATGATCCTTCACATGTGGGTGCTCCACATCTCGAGGTTCATCCTTTGGAACCAAGAATTCGTCATATGCATGCAAATCAAGCTCCCTCTCAAGGGATAATCGTATGGTGAGTCTCCTCATGGAATTTTACATCCCGTCTAACAACAATCATCCTGTTGTTCGACAAATACACCCGATAGTTGTGGGGAGCATTAGTGTACCCCACAAATATCCTAATCTTAGCTATTGGTTCTAGCTTCTTCCTAGAATCTTTGGACACATGGCAATAGACAGATGAGCCAAAAAATTTAAAATTTGAAACATCATGTTTCTTATTAAAATAAATCTTCCAGGAAATCACATGAGAAATTTTGGAACTGACGCGTTTCGAACTACTGACTGTAGTTCATCATCAGGATACTCAAGACTGACTAATCCGACTATCTAATTTTGTAACAGGCAGAGAGAAACAACGGTCAAAACCCAAGGAAAAAATATAGATGTTAAAAATGGTCAAAAATAAAAATAAATAAATAAATAAATAAAAATAAAATAAAACTAAAACTAAAAATATAAAAATCCTAGCCTAAAGTAATAAAATAATAAAATAAAGACCAAGTCAAATAAAAATACATAAAATAATCAAACTTAAAACTTACGAAATAGCCAAAATCATAAAAATAAAGATTAAGTCAAAAATAAAAAATTACTAAATAAATAAATAAAATAAAATAAAATTCCCTCCCAAAGTAATAAAATAAGGACCATGTCAAATAAAAATAAATAAAGTCTTCAAACTTAAAACTAACCAAATAGCCTAAATCCTAAAAATAAAGATTAAGTCAAAAATAAAAAATAAAAAAAATAAAGTAAAACTAAAAATAAAAATAAAATAAAAACAATAAATAAATAAATAAATAAAATAAAATAAACGTAGAAATAAAAATAAATAAACTATATATATATATATACACAATAAACTAAGAACAAAATTAAAATAAAGAATTACATAAAAAGAATAAAGCAATAATACTACCTAAGAAGAAATTATAATAAAACTATGTTAGCAATAGAATTAATAAATCAACTAAAAACAAAGGGAAAAAAGAGAGAGAGGAAAACACAAGAGGAAGGACCCCTACTGGGAGCAAAGAGATGGAATCCAACAACTGCTAACTTTCCACCCGTCATCCCTATTAAACGTACGGGGCCTCTTCTCAATTTCAATACCCTCCCTAAATTTACGGTGATGGAAATGCTCAACCCTAGCAAGGACTCTAGCTTTTTCTATACAGATGTGATGCTTCTTCTTCTCGGCATGCTCAGCTAGAGTTGAGGACCTCATTCTACCATTCCTAATATCCGCAGAATGCTCTTGAATCCTTTTATTAATCGACCGACCAGTTTCACCAATGTAGGTAATCCCACAGGAGCACGGGATCAAATAAACACCTTTCACGCTTTTGGGGTCCAACGGGTCTTTAACCGATTTAAGGGAACCATGAATGGTGTTCAAAGGTTTAAAAGAAGAAGAGACCTTATGCTTTCTTAAAATCTGAGCGATCTTATCAGTGATACCTTGAATAAAAGGCAAATGAACTCTACCAACAAAATCATCTTTTACATTTTTCTTATTTGGACCTTTGCTCGCATTCATGAAAGCCTTCAAACCCTGACTTTTACGATAGCCATTTTCTCCAAAGACCCTTAGGATATGGGCCTTATTTTCATCTAAATGATCCTTATCAAAAATTCTAAGAGCTCTCATGGCTAAAGTATTAAGAACTCCAAATTTCTGAGCTGGAAGATGATGAGAACAAGAATGCAGATAATGCTTAGTGTGAGTTTTCTTTCGAAAAAGCCTCCTCTGGTGTACTTATGCCAAGTATCTGATGAGGACTACGGTTTTGTACAAATACCATTGTGTTGTGTGCCTCTGCCCATAGATGCAATGGTAGGCCCTGATCATGCAACATCACTCGTGCCACACCAACAATTGTTTTGCACTTTCTTTCTGCAACCCCATTCTGTTGTGGGTTATGAGGTGCAATCAACTCTCTCTAAATTCCTTCTTTGGCAAATAAGTTCTTGAATTCATTGGAGATGTACTCACCACCATTTTCACTCCTCAGAGCCTTCACATGCTTCCCTGTATCTTTCTCCACCAGTGCTTTGAACTCACAAAATTTTGAGAACGTCTGATCTTTCTTCTGCATGAAGTAGATCCAACACTTTCTAGAAAATTTATCAACAAAAATCACATAATACCTATGCTTTGTTGTCGAAACTGTAGAGAATGGTCCATGCACATCTGAGTGAACTCTCTCAAGGATTCCCGCTGCTCGGTTCTCCTTCTCATGAAAAGTGGCTTTTGCATACTTCCCCATGGTACATCCCTTGCATGTGTCTATATGTGCAAGAGTTACCTTTGGAAGCCCCGTAGAAATATGTTGCATGACTTTCAAAGCACCATGGTGTATATGGCCAAATCTCCTGTGCCATAACTCACCCTCATCCTGGCTCACCCCTTTGTCTACTTTACCCATCAATGTTGTGCAACCATCTACATCAAGTTTGTAGATATTCTTCATACAAATCCCAATCTTCTTGACTTGTCCTGTGGCTTTGTGACGAAGGAATGCTTTCCCTTCATTGAAAACCACATCATATCCTCTATCCTCCAACATTTCAATTGAAACTAAATTCTTTTTCAAGCCTGGTACATGCATGACATCTTTTAATAAGAAGGGTTTACTTGACTGTCTCTGAAAAGTAACTGTGCCAATCCTAGTAGTGTTATACCTCCCATCATCACCCATTTCGTTATGCATCCAGAGATCCTTATCCTCCAAGCTACTAAAAAGTTCTTTGTCTCCTGTCATGTGGAAAGATGCACCACTATGAAAGTACCACACTGATCCCATCGCACTAGACACCATGCATGCGATGAGTGAGAAATCCAACTAAAATTGCGAGGCCAAAGCCTCACCCGTTGCAGATCCTGAAGCCTTCTTGTTGTTCTTCTTCTTTTGTGGAAAATTAGTGGCATAATGTCCATGCTCATGACAGTGAAAACATTTCACTCTAGACATGTCACGCTTCTTGCCTTTTTTTTCGGTCTCAGATTTGGAATAAGATTTCTTTCCCTTTTGCTTCTTTGCCTTACCAGGCAAGGTGCAATTTTCCTCATCATTCGTCTTGGATTAGGATCCATCCTTGGTATTCTACCTGAATTCTTCTTGTACCAAATCCGACCAAAGTCGCTCCCAATCTGGTAGCTTCTCCCTCCCATTGATAGTGTCCTTATAACTATGCCAACTCTTGGGAAGGCCTAGAAGAGCTAGGCTCACCAAGTCATCATCCACTACAGAAATTTTGACACTCCCAAGCTCATCTCTACATTGGATGAACTTGGTCAAATATTTCAGAATAGTGTCGCCTTTCTCCATTATGATTTTCCTGAGCTTGTCCTTCAGTGCCAATTTTTTGTGGTCACTGCTACCCTAAAACAGATCCGTCAAATCCTTCCACATTGCATATGGAGTCGTTTTTCCATGGAGACTCGAGACAATGTGGTCTCAAACTCCCTCTAATAAGATCCTTCTTGCCTTTGCAACCTTCTTTTTCCAAGCATCAAGAAGAGCGGCGTTTGCTGCTGCGGGCTTGAAAATGTCATTATCAATGAATTCTTTCAACTCGTTGTCCTCCAGAACTGCTTCCATTCTGTCTTTCCATGCAATATAATTAGAACTGCCCTCAAGTGCATATTCCAACCTTAAGCCATTGAAATCCATTTCGATTCGCCTATCGCACCAAAGAATATTTTTGCAAATTCGAATGTTATTCAACACAAACTCAATTTCTTCTCCACTACAATGATTTCCTGTGCTCCGATACCATGTAGAAATTATACAAACAATATGTATACCAATGGATTCAATCCGATCATGCAATATGCTAAAGCAAGATACTGAATCCTTCTACAAATTAATTGCAGAAAATAAGCATGATCACCAATCACAACAAGTAAAAGAAATAAGCAAATCAATCCATAAGACAAATATTTTTCCCGGGGAAATCTTGCTACTCAAAACCCCTCTATCTTCTATTGTATATTCAACTAAGGAATCTTGAAAAAATTACAATGCACTCTTCTCACAAGAGTCTACTGCACTCTCACAACTATCTCACACTAATCCGGACAAAATTGACCAACACTTAGCCAATTTTCAGCCTCTGCTCAGCCTGCCTTGCTTGCGCAAATAATGTGTAATTAAATCCCTATTCTTTAGAAATTTAAGCCTTCCAAAACTACACAAATGCTCATGGGAAATCCTATGGTTGTATTACTGCATGCGGGCAGTTTGGTAATAATACAACTGATAGTTAACATCCCTTTGACCTTTGTCTCAACTGGGTCTTCATCAAAACTGACATGCATGCAACTATTAATTACCAAGGAATCATGAAACAATGACAATGCACTCTTCTCACAATATTCTGTTGCATTGTCACAACTGTCTCAAAACCTTCTGGATGCTCAATGTACAATTCTTCCTCAATAAATCCATTAAGAAATGCAGTCTTCACATCCATCTAATGTATCTACCACCCCATTTGTGCTGAAAGTGCAAGGATAGATCTAATCGATGAGTACCTTACAATTGGTGCAAAAGTCTCCTCATAGTCAATCCCCTCAACTTGTGAGAATCCCTGGGCTACAAATCTAGCCTTGTACTTCTCCACACTCCCATCTGCTGCTTGCTTCACCTTACAGATCCATCTACATCCAATCACTGACTTCCTGACTGGTCTTGGGACAACTTCCCATGCACTGTTCATGACGATGGATTCATACTCCTTAACCATGGCCTCAACCCAAGTTGGTTGCTGCAATGCTTCCTCAAAAGAGGATGGTTCTTTCACAATACACTTGTTCATAAGTGCCATGTATCTAGTAGAACTGTGTGGTGAATGTCTCTATCTGCACAGTGATGTAGGTGCTCCTACATGTTCTGCCACATCAATTCTCAATCTATAAGCTTTTGTGGTGTGCCTCCGACCATGTTTAGTGGATGGCTCTGCATGAATGGTTTCTTCCACTCCATGATCCTCCGCATGTGGCTGCTCCACATCTTGAGGTTCATCCTTTGGAACCAAGAGTTCCTCATCTGCATGCAAATCAAGCTCCCTCTCAAGGGACAATCGCATGGCTTTCTCCTCATCAAATTTTACATCTCGTCTGATAATTTTCATCCTGTTGTTTGGAAAATACACCCGATAGTTGTGGGGAGTATTATTGTACCCCACAAATATCCCAATCTAAGTTGTTGGTTCTAGCTTCTTTCTGGAATATTTTTTCACATGGAAATATACAGATGAGCCAAAAAATTTAAAATATGAAACATCAGGTGTACTCATGCCAAGTATCCGATGACGAATACTTCTGTACAAATTCCATTGTGTTGCATGCCTCTTCCCACAGATGCAATGGGAGGCCCTAATCATGTAACATCGTTCCTGTCACACCCACAATTTTTCTATTATTTATTTTTACAACCCCATTCTGTTGTGGTTTATGAGGCACAAGCAACTCTCTCTGAATTCCTTCTTTGGCACAAAATTTCTTGAATTCATTGGAGATGTACTCACCACCATTGTCGCTCCTCAGAGCCTTCACATGCTTCCCTGTATCTTTCTCCACCAGTGCTTTGAACTAACGTCTGATCTTTCTTCTGCATGAAGTAGATCCAAAACTTTCTAGAAAAATCATTAACAAAAATCACATAATACTTGTGCTTTGCTGTAGAGAATGGTCCACACACATATGAGTGAACTCTCTCAAGGATTTCTGTTGCTCGGTTCTCCTTCTTGTGAAAAGTGGCCTTTTTATACTTCCCCATGGTATATCCCTTGCATGTGTATATCTGCACAAGAGCACCCTTTGGAAGCCCTGAAGAAATCTGCTGCATGACCTTCAAAGCATCGTGGTGTAGTTGGCCAATCTCCTGTGCCATAACTCACCCTCATCCCGGCTCACCACTTTGTCTGCTTTACTCATCAATGCTGCACAACCATCTACATCAAGTTGGTAGAGATTCTTCACACGAACCCCAATCTTCTTAACTTGTCTTGTGGCTTTGTGATGAAGGAATGCTTTCCCTTCACTGAAAACCACATCATATCCTCTATCCACCAACATAGCGACTGAAATTAAATTATTTTTCGAGCCTGGTACATGCATGACATCTTTTAATAAGAAAGGTTTACCTGACTGTCTCTGGAAAGTAACTGTACTAATCCTGGTAGCGTTATACCTCCCGTCATCACCCATATCAATGTTTGAATATCCTTCTCCTCCAAGCTACTAAAGAGTTATTTGTCTTCCATCATGTGGAAAGATGCACCACTATCCAAGTACCACACTGAACCCATCGCACTAGACACCACGCATGCGATGAGTGACAATTCCAACTCGAACTTTGAAGCCAAAGCTTCACCTGTTGCAAATCCTGAAGCCTTCTTGTTGTTATTATTCTGTGGACAATTAGTGGCATAATGTCCATGCTCGTGACAGTGAAAAAATTTCACTCTGGACATGTCACACTTCTTTCCTTTTCCGATCTCAGATTTGGAATAGAATTTCTTTCCCTTCCCCTTATTTGCCTTACCATCCAAGGCACAATTTTCCTCATCAATTGCCTTGGATGAGGATCCATCCTTGGTATTCCGCCTGAATTCTTCTTGTACCAAATCTGACCAAAGTTGCTCCCAATCTGGTAGCTTCTTCCTCCCATTGATAGATTCCTGATAACTATGCCAGCTCTTGGGAAGGCATAGAAGTGATAAGCTCACCAAGTCATCATCCGCTACAATAATCCTGACACTTCCAGGCTCATCTCGACATTGAATGAACTTGGTCAAGTATTTCGGAATAGTGTCGCCTTTCTCCATTTTGATTTTCCTGAGCTTGTCCTTCAGTGTCAATTTTATGTGGTCACTGCTACTCTCAAACATATATGTCAAATCCTTCCACATTGCATATGTGTTGAAAGTCCAACAAGAAATTGCAGCACACACACACTAGTGTATGACCATAGGTCCTAGCGATACATTAGTGTTATGGTCAATTTGATTTAATAAATTGGTGCAGTGTCTAATTTAGTTTTCCCATAATTAATTTGGACAGTAAAATGTAATCTTATCTCATAATCACTTGTAATAGTTAACTGAGTGTGATAAACTTAGTTTGCTCATGTATTTTGAGTTGAGGGTGGCTTGTGAGGCATGTAGAGTGATTCTATTAGTTATGGAGTTCAAATTGCAGTTGGTGCATTAGTTTAATGCATGCGTAATCAATTAACTTAGTTAGGTGAGTTAAAGTTAGTTGGACTAGTTCTATCTGTTTGTTGCACTAGTGAGAGATCAAGTGAATTAAATCAGATTTAATTCACAATCAGTGATCTGACATGCACTCATTATTTACTATTAATAGCTGCATGCATGTCAGTTCCAGTGGAGACCCAGTTAAGACAAAAGTTAAAGGGATGTTAACTATGACTTGTGTGATTAGTAGGTTGCCCGCATGCAACCATACATCCATTGGATTGCCCATGATCCTTGCACAATTTTGGAAGGTTGAAATTCCTAAAGAATAGGGATTACATTCCACATGAATTACGTAAGCAAGGCAGGCTGATTAAAGGCTGAGAATTGGCTAAGTGTTGGTCGATTTTGTCCAGATCAGTGTGAGACAGTTGTGAGAGTGCAGGAGACTCTTGTGAGAAGAGTGCATTGTAATTGTTCATGATTCCATGGTGAATATACAATAGAAGATAAAGGGGTTTTGAGTAGTAATATTTCCCCAGGGAAATATCTGTGTTGTGGTTTGATTTGATTCTTTCTTTACTTGTTGTGATTGGCGATCGTGTTTATTTTCTGCAATTGATTTGTAGAAGGATTCAATATCTAGCTTTATTACATTGCTTGATTGAATCGAATCCATTTATATACATATATTTGTATAATTTATACATGGTATCAGAGCACAGGAAATCACTATAGTGGAGGAGAACTTGAGGTTGTGACTGAATAGAATTCAAATTTGCAAAAGTATTCTTGGTGCGACATGCAGATCGGGATCGAAATGGATTTCAATGGCTTAAGATTGGAGTATGCACTTGAGGGAAGTTCCAATTATATTGCGTGGAAAGACAGGATGGAGGTAGTACTGGAGGACAATGGGTTGAAAGAATTCATTGATAATGAAATTCCCAAATCTGCTGCAGCAGTTGTTGCAAATCTTGATGCTTGGAAAAAGAAGGTTGCAAAGTCGAGGAGGATCTTACTGGATGGAGTATGAGACCACACCATCTCAAGTCTCCATGGAAAAGTGACACCATATGCAATGCGGAAAGCTTTGACATATATGTTTTAGAGTAGCAGTGATGATAGAAAATTGGCACTGAAAGAGAAGCTTAGGAAAATCAAAATGGAGAAAGGCAACACCATTCCGAGATATTTAATAAAGTTTGTCCAATGTCGGGATGAGCTTGGGAGCATCGGAATTACTGTCGCAGATGATGACTTGGTGAGCCTAGCTCTTCTAGGACTTCCCAAGAGTTGGCATAGTTATCAGGAATCTGTCAATGGGAGGGAAAAGCTGCCAGATTGGGAACAACTTTGGTCGGATTTGGTGCAAGCCTAGAATTCAAGCGGGATACCAAGGATGGATCTTCATCTAAGACAAATGATGAATAAAATTTCACTTTGGCAGCCAAGGTGAAGAAGGGGAAAGGAAAGAAATTCCATTCCAAACTTGATTCCGGCAAGGATGTAAAGAAGCACGACATGTCCAGAGTGAAGTGTTTTCACTGTCACGAGCATGGAAATTATGCCACTAATTGTCCACAAAAGAAGAAGAACAAGAAGGCTTCAGGATCTGCAGCTGGTGAGGCTTTGGCCTCACAATTTGAGATTGACTTCTTGCTCATTGCATGCATGGTGTCAAGTGAAATGGGATCAGTGTGGTACTTGGATAGTGGTGCATCATTTCACATGATGGGAGACAAAGAAATTTTAAATAGCTTGGAGGAGAAGGACCTCCAGATGCATATCAAAATGGGTGATGACGGGCGGTAAAGTGCTACCGGGATTGGTACAGTTACCTTCCAGAGACAGTCAGGTAAACCCTTCTTATTAAAGATGTAATGCATGAACCAGGCTTGAATAAAAATTTAGTTTCAGTCACAATGTTGGAGGATAGAGGCTATGTTGTGGTTTTTCAGTGAAAGGAAATATTTCCTTCGACACAAAGCCATAGGACAAGCCAAGAAGATTGGGATTCATGTGAAGAATCTCTATAAAATTGATGTAGATGGTTGCGCAACATTGATGGGTAAGGCAGACAAAGTGGTGAGCCGGAATGCAGGTGAGTTATGGCACAGGAGATTGGGCCATCTACACCACAGAGCCTTGAAGGTCATGCAATAGATTTATATGGGTATTCCCAAGGGTACTCTTGTGCAGTTAGACACATTCAAGGGATATACTATGGGGAAGTATGCAAAGGCCACTTTTCACAAGGAGAACCGGGCTTCAGAAATCCTTGAGAGAGTTCACTCAGACGCGTATGGACCATTCTCTACTGCTTCGACACCAAAGCATAAGTATTATGTGATCTAGAAAGTGTTGGATCTACTTCATGCAGAAGAAAGATCAGATGTTCTGAAAATTTCTTGAGTTCAAAGCACTGGTGGAGAAAGACACGGGGAAGCATGTGAAGGCTCTTAGGAGCGACAATGGTGGTGAGTACATCTCCAATTAATTCAAGAAATTTTGTAGCAAAGAAGGAATCCAGAGAGAGTTGATTGTGCCTCATAACCCACAACATAATGGGGTAGAAAGAATAGAACATTTGCGGGTGCAACATGAGAGATGTTGCATGATCAGGGCCTACCATTGCATGTGTGGGCAGAGGCATGTAACACAACAGTATTTTTGCAAAACCGTTGTCCTCATCGGATACTTGGAATGAGTACACTAGAGGAGGCTTTTACTAGTAAGAAACCTGATGTTTCATATTTTAAGATTTTTGGCTCATATGTTTATGTGCATGTGACCAAAGACGCCAGGAAGAAGCTCAAACCAACAACTGATATTGGGATATTTGTGGGGTACACTGATGCTCCCCAAAACTATCGAGTGTATTTTCCAAACAACAGGATGAATGTTGTGAGACGAGATATAAAATTTTATGAGGAGAAATCCATGCAATTGTCCCTTGAGAGGGAGATGGATTTGCATGCAGATGAGGAACTCATGGTTCCAAAGAATGAACCTTAAGATGTGGAGTAGCCACATGCAGAGGATCATGGACGGGTAGAAAACACTCATACAGAGCCATCTACCAAAAATGGTAGAAGGCGTACCACAGAAGCTCATATATTGAGACTTGATGCAACAAAGCATGTAGGAGCACCTACTCCACTGCATAGACAGAGACAATCCCCAAACAATTTTATTGGATACATGGATCTTATGAGAAAGTGTACTGTGACAGAACCATCCTCGTTTAAGGAAGCAGTGCAACAACCAATTTGGGTTGATGTTATGGTTGAGGAGCATGAATCCATCGTTAAGAACAGTGCATGGGAAGTTGTCCCAAGACTGGTCGGAAAATCAATGGTTGGATCTAGATGGATCTATAAGGTGAAGC
Organism: Pinus albicaulis; assembly: GCA_034641835.2. Classification (NCBI taxonomy): domain Eukaryota; kingdom Viridiplantae; phylum Streptophyta; class Pinopsida; order Pinales; family Pinaceae; genus Pinus; species Pinus albicaulis. Next base: position 478,598,632 of record CM076570.1, on the reverse strand, counting down.
AGGTGATAGATGGGAGTGTGTAGAAGTACAAGGCCATATTTGTGGCCCGTGGATTCTCACAAGTTGAGGGGATTGACTATGAGGATACTTTCATACCAATTGCGAGATACTCTTCCATTATATCTATCCTTGAACTCTCAGCGTAGATGGGGTGGCACATTCATTAGATGGAGGTGAAAACTGCATTTCTCAATGGAGTTATTGAGGAGGAAGTGTACATAGAGAAGCCAGATGGTTTCAGGATCTTTGAAAATGAGTCGCATGTGTGCCAACTCAAGAGATCATTGTATCGGCTGCAGCAAGCACCTCGTGCTTGGTACACTCGGATTGACAACTATTTCACTAGGTTGGGCTTCACCAAAAGTGAAGCGGATGTGAAACTGTACCAGATTGTGGTTGATGGTAAGCTATTAATTTATCGTACTTTATGTTGATGATCTAATTTTGACAGGTGATGAGAAGATGATAAATTCTTGCAAGGAGGATATTGCAAGGCAATTTAAAATGAAGGACATGAGACTCCTTCACTATTTCCTTGGTTTGGAAATATGGCAGCAGGATGGTGAACTTTTTGTTTCTCAAGGAAAGTATACCAAAGAGATTTTGGGTAAGTTTTAGATGGAGAGTTGTAAACCCATGGATACTCGTCTTCCAGGAAATTGGAGGAAAGAGGATGCTACTTTAGGAGAAGTAGTGGACGCTACTCTCTACAAGAAGCTAGTGGGTTCACTGATGTACTTTGTGAACACCAGACCATACATTTTCTACACAGTTAACCAGTTGAGTCAAGCTATGGTTAAGTCGACCAAGCTATTTTGGAAGGCGGGGAAGCATGTCTTGAGATATCTTAGGGGAACTACAGAGTATGGATTACGGTATAGGGGGATAGAGGGAGTGAAGCTTCGAGGCTTCACGGATGCAGATTGGGCAGGCAGTCCATCAAATAGAACGAGCACACCAGGAGGGATCTTCAGCATAGGATCACCAAGAGTTTTTTCGTACAGTAGGAAGCAACGATCTATGGCACTCAGTTCAACCAAGGAAGAATACATGGCAGCAAGTCAGGCTGCATTTGAGGTCATCTGGATGAGAAAGATCTTGTTGGTTTGTTTGGTTCTCAGATGGATCCGACGGAGATACATTGTGATAATGAGAGTTGCATTAAACTCTTGGTTAATCCGGTATTCCAAGATAGGTCCAAGCACATAGACATTCAGTACCACCATCTTAGAGATTGTGTTCATAGGCACATTATGTTACTTTAGTACATTCCCATGAAAGATCAAGATGCAGATATTCTGACGAAGGCGCTCGCTAGGAGAAAATTCGAATACCATAGAGGCAGGATCGGGGTGGTAGATAATCCCTTTCTTGTTGAGAGGGAGTGTTGAAATTCCAACAAGAAATTGCAGCACACACACTAGTGTGGGACCACGGGTCTGAGCGATACATTAGTGTGATGGCCAATTTAATTTAATATAATGGTGTAGTGTCTAATTTAATTTTCCCTTAATTAAATCAGACAATAAAATGTAATCTTATCTCATAATCACTTGTAATAGTTAAGTGAGTGTGATAAACTTAGTTAGCTCATGTATTTCGAGTTGAGGGTCGTTGGTGAGGCATGCAAAGTGATTGTATTAGTTATGGAGTTCAAATTGCAGTTGGTGCATTAGTTTATTGCATGAGTAATCAATTAACTCTGTTAGGTGAGTTAAAGTTAGTTGGACTAGTTGTAACTATTTTTTTCACTAGGGAGAGATCAAGTGAATTACATTAGATTCAATTCGCAATCAATGATCTGCCATGTAATTGATGAATTACAATTAATAGTTGCATGCATGTCAGTTCGAGTGGAGACCCAATTGAGACAAAGGTTAAATGGATGTTAACTATCAGTTGTGTGATTAGCAGGTTGCCCGCATGCAACCATACATCCATTGGATTTCCCATGATCCTTGCGTAGTTTTGGAAGGTTGAAATTCCTAAAGAATAGGGATTTCATTCCACATGAATTACGCAAGAAAGGCAAGCTGAATAGAGGCTAAGAATTGGCTAAGTGTTGGTCGATTTTGTCTGGATCAGTGTGAGATAGTTGTGAAAGTGCAGGAGAATATTGTGAGAAGAGTGCATTGTAATTGTTTCATGATTCCATGGTGAAAATACAATAGAAGATAGAGCAGTTTTGAGTAGTAAGCTTTCCCCAGGAAAATATCTGTGTTGTGGTTTGATTTGATTCTTTCTTTACTTGTTGTGATTGGCGATCGTGTTTATTTTACGCAATTGATTTGTAGAAGGATTCAATATCTAGATTTAGTACATTGCTTGATCGGATTGAATCCATTTATATACATATGTTTGTATAATTTCTACAATATGGAGGTGATTTTCCATGGAGACTAGAGACAATGTGATCTCGAACTCCCTCTAAAAAGATCCTCCTCGCCTTTGCAACCTTTTTTTGCGAAGCATCAAGAAGAGCGACATATGTTGTTGCGAGCTTGGGAATATCATTATCAATGATTTCTTTCAACACGTTGTCCTCTAGAACTTCCTCCATTTTTTCTTTCCATGCAATATAATTAGAACTTCCCTCGAGTGCATATTCCAATCTTAATCCATTGAAATCCATCTTGATCCGCCTGTCGCACCAAAGAATATTTTTGTAAATTCGAATGTTATTCAACACAAACTCAATTTCTTCTCCACTATAGTGATTTCCTGCTCTCTGATACCATGTAGAAATTATGCAAACAATATGTATACCAAAGGATTCAATCTGGTCATGCGATATGCTAAAGAAAGACACTGAATCCTTCTACAAAGTAATTGTGGAAAATAAATACGATCGCACAATCACACCAAGTAAAATAAAGAAGAAAATAAATCCACAACACAAATATTTTTCCTTGGGAAAGCTTGCTTCTCAAAACCCCTCTATCTTCTACTATATATTCAACCAAGGAATCATGAAACAACATAATGCACTCTTCTCACAAGAGTATGTTGCACTCTACCAACTGTCTCACACTAATCTGGACAAAATCGACCAACACTTAGCCAATTTCCTACCTTTGCTAAGCCTGCCTTGCTTGCGCAATTCCTATGGAATTAATTCTCTATTATTTAGGAATTTCAGCCTTCCAAAACTGCACAATGCTCATGGGCAATCCTAGGGGTGTAATACTGCATTTGGGCAATTTTCCAATAATACAACTGATAGTTAACATCCCTTTAACCTCTGTCTCAACTGGGGCTTAATCAAGACTGACATGCATGCAACTATTAATAGTAAATCATTAGTTACTTGACAGGTCACTGCATGTGAATTAAATCTGATTTAATTCACTTGACCTCTCACTAGTGCCACAGTTAGTTACAACTAGTTAAACTGATTTCTCATGCATTAAACTAATCCCCTAACTGCAACTTGGACTCTAAAACAAATAGAACCACTCTGCATGCCTCACCAACCACCTCAACTTTAATTTCATGAGCTGACTGAGTTTATCACACTCAGTTAACTATTACAAATTATTATGAGATAAGATTACTATTTATTGTACAATTTAATTAAGGGAAAATTAAATTAGACACACATTTCTTGTTGACTTTTCAACAACATGTTGGGGGTTGATTATAAAGTGATTGTTATAGGCTCTCAACACAAGATATGGGAGTGCGAGACAAAAGAATTGTTCTGAATTGCCTGAAAGTTTTATGTCACGTTGCAGGACTTTGTATAAGTTGTATGCATAAAGGTAACACATGATTTTGATAAGAGACAAGGAATTGAAATCCAGGAGACATAGAAAAAGGTGTTATTTAACATAACCTTGCAAGACCTATACATTTTTTGTTTTTTTTAGTGAATTTCAAAGGAATTTTAACAATGAAATTTGAACATATGAAAACATAGTAAAAAATTACAAGGAAGAAAATGCATGATAAGCAAGGATATGCACTAGGAGAGGGGAAAAGTAGGAAATAAAAAAAATATAGTGGTCCCCATTTCATTAGGGATTAAATAAAAAATGGAGTGTTGTTATTTTGTCACAACAATTGGTGACAAAACTAGTGTAGCCCTCATATTATTATTGTTGTGCCCCATAGAACCCCCATATTGTTATTGTTGTGTCTGATAGAACCCGTATATTGTTATTGTTGTGCCCCATATAAACCCACTATTGTTATTGTATAACCCTTACATTATTATTTTTATGTATGCCCTAATTATATTTTGACCCTTTAGACTCTTATATATACCAAGAAGGCCTTGTCATTGGAATCATCCAAGAATTGTTCATTTATGTTATGTAATAGGAGGTTTCCCCCTCGAAGAGGGTTATTTTGAAGTCATTGATCTATTTTTTCTTATGTTTTGTGATCACATTACATAAAATTTGGTACCATAGCTTTGGATCCTAGGGTTTCGTTGCTTCAAACAGGTCATCTTAGAATTTTTGGTATGATTTTTTTTATACGAGGCTTCAAAAGATGAAATTATGACCATATTCCAAAGATCAATATGAGGAAGTTTGATGACAAGGATATGGTAACATGGGTACTACAAATGGAGCAATTCTTTAACCTACATGATGTGCAACACACACAAAAGTTATGCATTGCATCTTTATATTTAGAACCCAATCAGTTTGTATGGTATTGATGGATTTGTTCTTGTAAACCATTTTTCAGTTGGAAATTTTTTACTAAGGAATTGATAACACATTATGAGGATACAAAGAGTAATACCTTCTTTAGCCAATTGATAAATCTCAAAGAAAAGGGTTTAGTTGGGGATAACATTGAGGACTTCCAAATATTGAATATCAAAGTAATTAATATTCCATATGAGCATGTGATTGATGTCTTCATAGGGACTTTGAAGGATAACATCCAACATGAGGTTCCCCTTTGGGAACCTAAGTCATTGGCGAATGCATTTAGGGTGGCAAGAAAAGTTGAAAGCACATTTATGGCAATAAGAAAGTCCACCAATCATAACTATAAAGATGGAAGTGTTGTTGCTCCTAGCCTCCCATGACATACAAGGTTGACACAACAAAAATTGGAGGAGAAAAGCGCAAAAGAGATTTGTTACAGTTGTGATAGAAAATACACTAAAGGTCTTAAGTGTTATGATAAGAAATGATTTTACATAGATTGTGAGGAGGAGGAAGACAAGGAACAAGAAACATCAAATTAAGAAGATATACACCAAGAACCAACCCCAAGAGTTAAAAAATAATAAATGAATCCGACCATATCTTATAATGCATTGGAAGGAATTACCATTCCTCAAACTCTCAAGATAGATGGATATATCAAGAAGAAAAAGGTAATAGCACTTATTAATTATGTAAGATCCCATAATTTTATTCATTTTAAGATAACCAAGTAGTTGAATTTCTTTCTATATCCAACACCAAAGTGTTAAGTGATGGTTGCAAATGGAGGAACTATAAATTTCTCATCGGAGTGCCATAATATCAATATAACCATGGGGGAATATGTATTGAATTTTCCAATGCTTGCCATTCCAATGGGTGGTATTGATGTTGTATTAAGAGTCCAATTTTTACAATCTTTGGGGACGATAACTTTTAATTTTCAATAACTTTTCTTGAATTTTTTTTGGGAAGGAAAGGAAATCGAATTAAGGGGCATCGCACGGCAACATAGAAAGATAATTAGCTCTAATAACATGAAACAAATTTTGAATAAGGAGAAATGAGGGTTAATTGTGCAATTATGCTCACTAAATGTTCAAACATTAAATTCATATGTTTCTCCATATCTCCAAAGAGTCCTTGACAATCATTCCAAGCTATTTGAGATTCCTAAAGGTTTTCCACCTATTCATGATCATGATCATGCTATTCACCTGATTCCTCAAAGTGTTCCTCTAAACATCAAACCTCACATATATCCCTATGCCTAGAAGAGTGAAATTGAACGTATGCTTGCAGAAATTCTAGAGGCAGGTATAATTCAACCAAGCAAAAGTTCCTACTCTTCTCTAGTAGTATTGGTGCACAAGAAGGATGGATCATGGCGTATGTGTCCAGATTATAGAGAGCTCAATAAGCTCACTATTAAAGATAAATTTCCCATTCCCATCATTAATGAATTATTGGATGAGCTACATGGAGAAATTTACTTCACCAAGCTAGTTATTCACTCAGGATATCATCAAATTAGAATGAAGACATAAGACATTCTGAAAACAACATTCATAACTCATGAAGGTTATAATGAATTTTTGGTCATGCCTTTTGTTCCTACTTATGAAGCTTCCACATTTCAATGGTTGATGAATTCTCTTTCCTAACCCTTGCTTAGAAAATTTGTGTTAGTATTTTTTGATGACATACTAATCTATAACGAGTCTTGTAAATATTATCTTCAACATGTTGACAAGGTGCTCAAACTATTGGAGGAGAAACAATTGTATCCAAAACCCTCCAAATGTTTCTTTGGGGTACAATAAGTGGAATATTTGGGTCATATTGTATCTCATGGGGCGCTGAGGTAGACCCTAAAAAAATTAAAGCCATAAAGGAATGGGAAATCCCCAAAAACTTAAGGCATCAGGATTTCTTGGGTTGACAAGGTATTATTGAAAGTTTGTTAAGAATTATGGGAAAATAACAGCACCACTAACAAAATTATTGAACAAAGATGCATTTTGGACTCTAGAAGCAACTAGGGCCTTTGAACATCTTAAAGAGTTAATGTACTGAGCTCTGGTCTTAGCTACACCAAATTTCATAAATTATTTTATTTTGGAACATGATGCCTCAAGAAATGGCATTGGTGTTGTTTTAATACAAGAAGGAATACCCATTGTTTTTGAAATTCGTCCAATCAAGGGAAAATATTTACACAAACCTATTTATGAGAAGGAAATGTTGGCTATACTACATGCTATGAAGAAACAATGTCCCTAACTAATGGGAAAACACTTAAAGGTAAAAACATATCATGGCAGTTTTAAATACTTAGAATAAAGATTATCTTCAGAAGAGTGACAAAAGTGTGTCACAAATATGTTGGGTTATGACTTTGAAATCATCAACAAAAAAGGGAAGCAAAATGTTGTTTCAGATGCACTCTCAAGAAGGGACGAGGATGTGGAAGCATTGTTATGTGCCATTTCTATTATCCAACATGCTTGGATAACTGAAGCAAGGGATGAATGGAAGAATGATGAAGAGGCTTGGACACTCATTCAAAAGCTGCAGCAAGATCTTATTGCATCTTATAGATTTTTCTAGAAAAATGATTCATTATGGTACAAAGATCACTTATATCTATGCAAGAACTCCCAACTCAAACAAAAGGTTCTTTTTGAATTGCACACCTCTCCTATAGGAGGGCACTCAGGATTTATAAAAACTTACCATAGGGTCAAGAGGATGATAAATTGTCACCCAAGTACCATGGCCCTTACGACTTTGTATGCACTTCCCACACATTCCGGTGCTCTCAATTTCCTATGTATTATAATTATTATTCGTCTTTTAATAAAGAAGCATTTAAGATTGCAATTTGCAATGGAAAATATGAAGCAAGGTGATATGAAAGTTACTTTAATATAATGCATCTCATGGAGTAAAACTGAGCTTTCAGTGTCTTGAGATTTCCCCTTCCCATTTTTTATTGTTTCATTAATGTAAGAGGGAGATTAAACCCAAGGAAAATACTTCATCTCAAAATACTTCCCAAGTTATTTTTTCTCAACAAAAATGAATTAAAAATCAAAGCATTTGTCATAATGAAAACATTATATTCAAAATAATTTTTTAGTCTTTATTTCAACCTGTAAATGATAATTCTCTATCGATAATGATACATGAATGAGTTATATAAAATACACTGTGTTGCTTAACTATTATTGATAAAAAATAAGCAAAAAACAAGAAAATTGGCTTTACAAATACTATTTACATATTTACATGCATGATGCATATATATATTGAGTAAAGTATTTCGTTAATATCTTCCTATTCATAGGGATAGTTTATGATCCAGGGGATCTAGAAAATTCTCAAAAATAAAAGTGCACAAAGTACCAAACCCAACACCAAATCGTGGAGCTCGTCTTCCTCGTTCCAACGACACTTGAATCGTCACAATCCGACATCGTTTGAGCAAGTTATCGCGTTTTGAAGTTTTGGGAAAGCATGCTAAAGTCAAAGTTACAAGGTTGAATACATAAGTACAGATGCTGATGTGGAAATCCACGTGGAAATCCATACATTGATGTGTTTCTGACATCATTTGTTGACCAGGTTGTACGGATGACAGGTGGACTAATCACATGAGGGAATATGGCAGTCGAATTGGCAGTACAGATTTGTGAGGTGGTCCAATCATAGGCCACCACATGGAATAGTCATAGGGCACCACGTGGGCTTATGAGAGGCCGCCAAGTAGCTATGGAGTTGGAGCCAAAAATTTGTTAAGTTGAATGACAGGCTCAACAAGAACTGAACAGACGACCTATCAATTATGAATCAGAAGCCCTACCAATGCGCCAACGATGGTTCTTATTAACCAAAGGTCTTGACATATATTTATGGTTGGGGGAAAGGGCAGGCCGGTCAGCGCGTTGGGCCAACCCGACCTATGTTTTTTGTTTGTTATGTGACTGAGGACAAAACATAGGGGGCTGGGGCGCGTGACATACCGCCCGTGCCCATGTCCATGGGAATAAACCATAACCAAGGGCGAAGCTACCAGTGGGGGCTATGGCCCGTATTTTAAAAAAAATAATATATATAGTAATGCCGAATGAAACCACCAGCGGGGGATTAAAACCCTCGACCTACTGCCCAAAAATGAATGCACCCACCAATAGGAAATAGGTTTTTTTTTTGAAAATTTAGCATGGCTGAGAGCTAATGAGGAGCAATTTGCAGACATAATTTTGAAGGGGAATATTTGTCTCAATTTTTAACCTTTTTGAGCTCAGGAAGAGCCTAGATGGTGTTTTTTTTAGCATTTTGGACAACATGGGAGTGTTGTTTTTCAGTTTGAAGCTTGTAAACTAATGTAATTAACATTTTAGCATTTTAATGAAGTGGTCACCATTAGAAGTTGGACCCGGAGATGTAGCCCAAGATGGGTAAACTTCGTTATCAATTTTCTTTTGCCTTATGTTTCATTTTTGTCCTCTTATTACTATAAAATTTCTGCAAATTTCCTCATGTTGTGTACTTTTGCAATTTTGATCCATTTCCTAAAAGGACATAAACAAACATGCAAATTAATCAATGAAACCTACAGTTTCATTTTTGGATCAATTTGGTATGAGAGCATGGTTTTTGTGAAGGTCTGAGAGAATTTGCAAGGTTTTTGAATGCTTACAATGTCTAGACTGAGAAGAGGAGAAGGAGCTCTTAAAGAACCTAAACCTCAAATTGGCTCAAGAAGACCACATACTCCAAAATTCATGGCACATGAAGAAGGACAATAAAAATAATTAATTTATAAGGATGAAAGAGATTTCAAAAAAACTTTCTTTGATATGACTGAAATGGCGAAAGTGTTGTATAATGAAAGAATGACACGATTGCAAGGATAAAGTTATAATCAACTCAAAGGTGATGGTGGTGAGGGGAGCAAGCCTCCACCCCCTCCTACTCCTTCCCCTCCATCCCCACCTCCTTCTTCACACAGGACAACTCCTCCTACATCTCCAAGAGGACATACTAAGTCTCCTTTGCTTAATCTTGATGTCAAGTTTGAATTGCCAATGTATGATGGAGAAGTAAATGCTGAAAAGTTGGATAATTGGGTTTGTCAAATTGAAGTTTATTGCAAGATACAAAAGATTGATGATGATGTCACAAAGATCCAACTTGCTTCTCTTCATTTGGGAGGTGCAACTCTTATCTAGTGGGAAGTGAGAACTCAAGAATATTTGTAGAAAAGTGGTAATATTATATATTCTTAGAATAATTTTATAGTTGCATTAAGAAAGCAATTTTGTCCATTATCTTACATACAAAAATCAATAATGGATTGGAAAAATTTTAGACAAGCTAAAGGTTATTGTGTCCAAAGTTACACACAATAATTTATAAAAAGAGCATCAATATTGGGTGGTGATTTTACCTCACAAGATACTCTCCTTAAATATGCAGGTGTATTACATAGTCATTTGAGACATACTGTACTTATGTTTAATCCCGCCAATCTAGATGAAGTATGTGTTCATGCTACTTATTTAGAATTAAGAGGCAAGAATGTTCCTCGAGAGTATCAATAAACCCTTTAAATATGGATACAAAGGAAAGGGAAAAGCTAAAGGAAAAGGAAATAAGAGTGCTACATCCAAGAAAGAGGGAGAGAAACTTACTTGAAAATATTGTTCAAAAGATGGCCGTGATGAAGACCATTGTTGGAAATTACATCCATAATTGAGACCAAAGAAGTTTAATAACTAGGGAAACAAAAGACTGTTGCTACAACTCAATAAGATCTAGGATTTGATTCAAACAATAAAACTAAAATCACAACCATGGGAATTAAAGGCATAGCTTCTAATGCAAGTACCCATACTTCTAGCAAGTTCTTTGAATCTCAAAATGATAAATATAGAAGTGAGCTTTATCATTTCAGGGTCATTACAAAACATACGAAGGTTGATACACTATATCATAGTGGATCTCAAGTCAATCTTATTTTTGAAGCAATTGTCAAGAAATTTAATTTAGAGACTACACCTCATACAAAACCCTAACCTTTGGGTTGGCTATGTGATGATGCCAAATTGCAAGTGACAAGAAAACGTAAACTCAAATTTGCCATCACTGTTAATTTTATAAATGAGGTTGAGATTAATGTTGTACCACTTGAAATTTATGTGATTGTCTTAGGGATTCCATATTTATGACCAAAAATCCATATTCTATCACCATGAGAACAAGTATCATCTTTTCAAAGATGAAATTGAGTATATTGTTAGAGCGCATCGCCAAAAGATGAACTTATCTCTTGTTAGTGCAAGACAAATGAAAAGGCTTGTGAATGTTAGTAAAAATTTTGTGTTGTTGATGATAAAAGCTAAAGATATTTTTGAAATCTAAAGATTTCTTGAGATGTGATTCTAAACTCAAGCATGAATTGGTTGAAGTTGTTAATACTTATGGCAATATGTTTCAGGAACCTGAAGGGTTACCTCCAAAAGGAGGAATCCAACATGGGATACAATTGCAACAGGATGCACCACTTCCAAATATTAGCATGTATAGGATGTTAGCCTTGGAGAATGCAGAGATCAATAAGCAAAACCAAGAGCTGCTTGACAAAGGGTTCATCAAACCTAGTACATCTCCTTGTGGGTCTCCTATTGTTTTTGTTCCAAAGAAATATGGCACATGGTGCATGTGTGTAAATTTCCGAGCTTTGAACAAGATCATGATAAAGAATCATTATACTCTTCCTTGCATTGATGATTTGATAGATTAGTTAAAGGATGTTGCTTATTTTACTAAGCTAGAATTGAGAAGCGATTATCATCAAATAAGGATTGTTGAATATAATATTTGGAAATTTTCTTTTAAGACAAAACAAGGATTGTTTGAATGGTTAGTTATGTCGTTTGGGCTTTGTAATGCACCTACTACATTCATGGGAGTTATGAATGATCTAGTGTGACCATTCCTTGAGGATTTTTCCATTATCTACTTAGATGATATTTTTATTTTTATTAAGACTCGTGAAGAGCATTTCAAGCATGTAAAGCAAATTCTAGATGTCTTGAAAAAGGAAAAATTTTATTTGAAGATGTGTAAATGTGAATTTGGGAAAACCTCTTTGGTTTACTTAGGTCATATTGTAGGAGGTGGTGAATTGAAGATTGATCCCTCCAAAGTTGAAGTCATTGTGAATTTCCCTAAACCCAATAATATAATAGAAGTTAGGATATTTGTGGGAGCAACCCAATATTGGAGAAAAATTGTTGCTAACTTCTCATCCATTGCACCACCATTACATTTTTTGATAAGTGTGAAGCAAGTATTTCGGTGGGGAGGCAAGGAGCAGACAACCTTTGACAATTTGAAAGAGAAAACCATTACCACATGAGTTATAGCACTTTTATATCTCAAGTAGTCATTTGAAATTGAAACCGATGCAAGAAAATATGCTATGGCTCCCAATGTCTTCTTCAACAAGCCCTGAAAATCTTCAATTTTCCCCTCACTTAGTCTCCAAGTCACTTCATCAATGACAACCTTTTCTTCGTAGAAGGTGTCACCACTGCTCTTCATAGTACCCAAAAAATTTCTTCAATTCACCTCATGATGTCATCAGCAATGCATCATGATAACAATATCTCCAAGTTCAGTTTCAAAGTGTCTTCACAAGATGCTCCAAGATGTCATCAAAGTGCTCCAAACAGATCTTCAAAACACTAGTCTATCCTTGGTGCTGTGACTTACCTTTTCACTGCAGATCTGAAGATATTAATGCTGCAATCAAAATCTAGCCCAAGCTTATGATTGTCCTTTATACCTTAACCATAGCTCAAAATATAAGGGTTCCACAAACCGAGGTTTATTTGAGGGACAGTGTTGTTCCAACAGTCTCTAGGATACTGCACTAATTCAAGCTACAGCAGGTGAGCAAGTCTGAGGATGAGCTGTAACAATCTGAAGCACTGTAATGTAAAGTCCAAGCCACTAAAAAAAAATCTGAGTCACTGTACAACAATAAGAAACCCAAGCTTTAGGTCCTAGGTTGTGTAAGTTCTTCAAAAGTCTGAGCCACTACAATAATGTTGAGTTGTTGTGATAATACTAAGCCACTGTAATAATACCGAGCCACTGTAATAATACTGAGCCACTGTATTTTCTTCAAGGTCCAAGCTACCACATTTCAGGAATAATTCACAGTCTGAGCTACTGTAATCACAGTAACATTCCAAGCTATTTTCTGAGCTACAAGAGATTTGCACAAGGTTCTATTCACAAGAAGGCACCAAGGTTATTACTCTGTTCAATCAACAAGATTTATTGACAGCACCAGATGATGATCACAGTTCTGTGATGCTTCCCAATTTTCAAACACGCCACCACAGATCCAATAAATGTCACCACAGGTTCAATTTTGCTTCTTGACAATTGTTTCAACAAGTCCAAATTGCTTATCTTCTGATGAATGGCCACATGTCCGAGCTGTCATTTTGATGAATGCCCATAGGTATGAATATCTTAAGGATGGTTGTCTAATCTTACTGCACAATCTTTTGCAATTGATGACTGAGCTCCAAACAGTAGTCCGAGGTAAGGTTTGTATAAAAAATGTCACCTCAGATCCAAGAAGAGGTGTCTCCCACATGTGGACTGTTCTAATGTATTACCCACTGAAACCTCAACCAATCCACACTGCAATTTTTCAGATTTATGAGAAGTTAAACCAAGTTTCCCATCAAGCTGTGACTTTCCTCAAGATGTTTTAACCCTAAAACAAAATATTTTCAGCCCAAAAAGTGATTTAAAAATCCTCCTCGGCCTCCTTTATCCTTCTGTACTTGTTCTCTAAAATATTGACCGAATTCACATTTGAAATGAGGTTCTAGAAGTCATATTTATATAGGATTTGACATATAACGAATAGACATGTCCTTTTGGAGTGAAGCCGACATGTATGAGTGAGTGTAGGTCGGCCAACCTTTTAAAAAATATTGTATTTAAACTTGAAAATTCATTTTCTCACAAACTATAAGGAGTTAGAGATGAATGAGGTCTCATTGGAAAGAGGAAAGAGTCTTCTTCAAGATGGTAAAGGACTCATTCTGATAGGATGCCTATAGGGTGACAAAAAATAAATTTCTTTGTGACTGTTCTGAAATTTTTAGTGCAGACCATGAGATGACTGTTTTGGAAGTTTTTGTGCAGTCCTTGATTATTAATGGATAAGGGTATAGGGACTAGAATTTAAGGGCTTTTCCATAAGATCTTCAAAGTGGTCTTCCAACCATCATCCATATAATCAGATGTGTTATTATGAGATCTTCCAACTATGTCATCATATGTCATCCAGTATAGTCTAGTTTTTATAGGCACATGATAGGCACTTAGGATTTACATCAATATTTAAGGCATTATGCGCATCTTAGATCTCTTTCTTTAGAGTAAGGACATAATCATCATTTTAGGCTTTATCTTCAAGAGAACGGACACAAAATTTGACACTCAAAGATTAGATCACCATGAGCATCAATCTTCATGTTTAGAGCATCATTAATGGCTTGACATCTTCATAAAGTATGAACAAACTTAGCATCTTCATTAATGGCATCCTTAGTACCTAGGGATTGCACGAGGTTTATTGACATCACAAGAATATTTTCCATCTCCAATAATGTCATATTGACATCAATGACAACTTCGTCGAACAATTGTGAATACAGAAAATTTTAGATTATATGAGCCTCCTATGATCGTTGATCAAAAAGAGAACGTGCATTTTCCATCTATAGAATATTTTCTCTTGAATATTTGAATGAGTTGCACGAAGATACTATACTTGACAGAAGAATAATAACTTTGCGCAAAGGCAATGTGGAGTATCTTCGTGTGGGGCTCAAAGGTACCAATCCAAGTAAATCGTGGTGGATAGAGATCGGGAAAGTGAGGGAGATATAGCCTCACTTACTTTTTGAGTAAAAATAGAATTTTGGTGGTCTAAAAGTTTCCAGTGGGGAGGAGTGATCTAGGGGATCCAGAAATTACTCAAAAATCAAAATGCTCAAATTCTCCCGAAACCAATGCCAAATCGTATATCTCATCATTATGATTCCAACAATGCTTGAATTGTCTCAATCCGACACCATATGAGCAAGTTATTGTGTTCTAAATTTTTGGGCAAACATGCAAAAAGTCAAAGTTCCAGGGTTGACAGTGTAGGTATGGACGCTAATGTGGAAATCCACGTGGAAATATGTATGCTCATGTGGTGTTGACATAATCTATTGGCTGGGTTGTATGGATGGCAGGTGGACCAAGCACATGAGGGCGTATGATAGTCAAATTAGTGGTACAAATTGGTGAGGTGGTCTAATCATAGGCCACCATGTGGGGCAATCATAGGGTGCCACATGGCCCTATGAGAGGCCACCAAGTGGCCCTAGAGTTGGCACCTTTTTATTTTTATTTTTATTTTTTATTTTTTCTAAATTTGATTGACATGATCCATAGGAATCAAACACACAACCTATCAGTCGTGAATCAAGTTCCCTACCAATGTGCTAACAATGTCTCGTGGTTCGGCGGTTGGGGGAAAGGGAAGGCTGGCAGGCGCACCCGATTGGCCCGAACCATGGTTTTCGTTTGTTACATGATTGATGGAAAAACGTAGGGGGATGGGGCACATGGCACATTGCCCCATGCCCATGTGAATACACCAGAACCATGGGTAGAGCTACCAGCGAGGTCTTATGACTCCCATCATTAGGTATATTTTAATGGGTTAAAATTCCCTCCTTTAGCATATTAAGTTACCTCTTTCTCACATTTATTTATATTTTTGTCATGTTATGCTTAATTATAAGGGTGAAAGATGTTTGCCATATCTTGTTGCCTAATCTAATTTAATTGCAGGAAATGAATCCATTTTTGAGATATTTTCCACCTAAGGGCTCATAGTAGACAACACAGATAGATTTTAGGAGGGTTTTCCACCTCCTTAACTCCCTCAATTAGCTAAGATCACACCAATATCTCTCCGAACAACTCGAAGGGAAAGACAACTAAGAAAGTGACAGTTCTGAGGAGCCAATCTCCACTCTTCTCGAGATCAAGGAGGCCATATTCATACTTTTTAGGGAGATGTTGGTAACTACCCATTTGTATAAATAATCATGCACAAGATATCATTAGGATTTGAACTTCGTATCCAATTAGGTAGCTCTTGATATCTGATTTAGTCTTATTTTTATTGTCATATGATGTATTGACCTTTTTATGCAATGATAATGAGAAGTTGTTCATTCCATCATTAATTTAGTATCAGAGGGTTGATTGTTTTGGGTTAGGGCCCAATCCATTGGTTGAGTCCCTCTTGTGTGTGTGTGTATATATATAGTTTCATTGCATTCTAGTAGAATCAAAATTCTATCAAATTTGTGCTTGTAGCCTCTCTTTCTCACCTCTCTCATGGGAGCATGAGGAGAAGGATCTCTGACCACAATCCAAAAATAGTTTGTTTATGATTTCTTGGAAAGTTAAATATTGTGGTTATCATGTTCATCATATTCAAGTTAGAAGTTGGATTTGTGCTTAGATCATATTTTAGCATAGGTTAAGTAGGGATTTTTATTCAACTCATATTTTCCATTCTTAAACATGTTAGTTTTTCAATGATCAATGCATGCAAGTGTGTAGTGGTTGCAAGACTATCAAAATCTACAGGAAAAGGACCCCTTTCATCACTGTCATCTTGAACTTCATCCTTGTTCTCCCCAACCTCCAATTCTGCTACCAAAACCCTGTTTTATGAAATCATCTTCATCACCACTGTGAGCATCCCTCTAAGTGAAAAACACGCCTCCCAAGGGTTCTCAGCTTGGATGGAGGTGTTGGTCACCCCTCATTTTCTTACTTCCATCGTCTCCTACCTTTTCACACCTTCTTTACATCCTTTCCACCCTTATATCCTTCTCGGTCTGTTTCCTGTAGTAGTGCAAAGATCATGTAGCAACTCCTTGTAACAATGTTCACTACAAGGAAAAGACACTTTAGCGGAGGTTATAAAGGAGCCTTTTAATGTTACAAAATTGGCCAAAATTGTCAAAAAAACATTTTCTACAACATCCGTTTTCGGTAACGGAGGTTTTGGCGGAGCTTTTAACGAAATTTCAACACAACTAAAAATACTAGGCGGTCGTAGGTTATTACAGATGTTTTTTCATCGGTGTGCTATTCAGGTGTCAACGCACCGGTGTGTGTCATCCAGACGGTTGGCTCGGGTTGGTCGGAGGTGCATGCACTGCGCCGTAAAGATCTAAAATCACACCAGGTGTACTGTAGGTGATACAACACACTGGGTCGTTCTAATTGGTATTGGGATTTGTGCAGTGCCCATAGGTCATATCAACGCACTTGTTCGTAGTATTATAGAAACACACCGGTGCGCAGTATCACACAAACACACTGATTGTTCTTATTCATATTGGTATTTGTGCGGTTCCTATTGGTTGTACAAACGCACCAGTGATCAGTCTCACATAAACGCACAGATGCACAGTATCATACAAACACACCAAGAGTTATAATTGGTATTGATATTTATGCGGTGCCCATAGGTCATAGAAACGCACCGGGGCACTTTATCATACAAATGCACCAGTGTACAATAATTGACGTGCACTAGTGTTCATTTTGTATTTTTTAGAAACATCAAACTGTGACAGTGTAATTATTGTGATTTTTAAAAATTCATTATTCATCAAAAGTCGACACATATCTTATAACAGTATTCATATCAATTAAATTTTTATTAGCGCATTTGAATGTGATGTTTGAATTAATTTGTTATATCATATCATAATTATTGTGATTTTTTAAAATTCATTATTCATCAAAAGACGACACATATCTTATAACAGTATTCATATCAATTAAAATTTTACTAGTGCATTTGAATGTGATGTTTGGATTATTTTGTTATATCATATCATCATATTTCACATCTCTTCATTATAATATTTAATCATCCATAAATTTAATCAGTGGTGTTACATTTCACAGCGACAATGGAGAACGCAATAGAATAAATTAAAACACACACACACACACACACACATATATATAAGAGTCTTTGTCATACAAAATGGGATAGTTATTGGTATCCCTTTGTCTTTCAATTGGGACACTATGTCCATTACATTAAACCAAATGTCTGATTTCATAGAGAAATATTTCAAAAAATACAACGCCTTGCTTTGATATCCAAACATAATGATCATCATTCTTCTTTTGAACTGTTGTCACTATTCGAGCTACTTCCATGACTTGGGTTATTTTGAGGAATGTTTTGTTCACGGTGTTGATTATTTTCTTCTTCTTCACCTTCCATCTACAAACATAAAAATAAACTGTAATGAGTGTATATACATTGGTGATAATAATGAAAATTTCAATATTAAATAATATACATCAATGTAAATCGAAAAGAAATGATGTACCATAGCAACAATTGACTCAAGAACTATACACATTCTTTCAAAACCAAATTTCATGCCATCTTTCAAGATTTCATCTGTTAGTGCAGTTCCATACTTTGTTTCCTCCAAGTTTTATACCCCATAACAAATCATATATTTACTATAAAAGATTATTATATATATATATATATATAGAGCTAAGTAAAACAAGATCGATAGATGCTTACATATTCCACAATTAATTTATGATATGCCAACATATACTCACAACCCATATTTAACCCAATGTAAATCAATTCGTTTGATGGTTCTTCTTTGTATGTTAGCACCTATTTGAAGACATTCAATGATGATTGTTGTAAAACAACTTAAAATATATAAAAATGAAATCTAGTTAAGTTGTTATAAGGAAGTAACAATTACTCACAAACTTAGATATCAACCCTTTTCTTCCTTTTCGTCCTGTTTTATGTGCTGAATGGGTTCCATTTTCTTTTCTTTTATGCAAGAAAATACTTGAAAATTAATATTTAATGCTAAATTTTTTATTTATTGTACCTAATGATCGAAAAATTCAATTATTGCATATTACATTTGAAGTACATTGTTGTTGAGATGGATCCTCCTGCGATGCAATTTTGTCCATTTCTTTGACCATCTCCTTGTACACCTTTTTGGACATTCTTACTGGCATATTTCTGATATTAGCTCGTTCATCTTTTGAGATTTTCATAATATTCCTGAAAGTGTAACATGACAATAAACTATTTAATTTTTATATTGATATAACAAAAGTGATATTTATAAATAATTCTAGAAAATCATTTAAAGGAATATTACTTTTTCATTCCTTTTTTTTGTACGTTTTTTCTATTAAAAGTTTGACATGTCTCATTGACCAATTCTCTAGAAACTCTTCCTGTAGTTTAGATAAAATTTGGTTCTTGGAATCATTGGATCGATTTTTGTATTGTAAGTGGAAAGAACGTCTATAAATCTGTTCCACTAGATCCCTCAAACTTTTGTAAAAGTTTTTCCCCTTTCGTTAACCTCCAGCGCCACTCTAGATGAGCTAAGGAGCAATTCATTTTCATTTGCATGTTCTATTTCTTTTCTTTTCTTAGAACAACATTCATTTTCTGAGTTGTTGGTCCCTGTAGAAAATTAAACATATGTGAATTAATAGATTGTTTGAAACATTTTACCTAATAATTTTAAGTATTATATATGTAACAATATTCTTTCGCATATTAGTTATTTAATTCGTTGTAATTTTTCTGATCTTCATGATATTCTTTAACGAGCCATGCATATAAATTTTATACAATAATCTCATAGGTCTTGTAACAAAAGGGTATTTTGGATGTAAATTTTGTGGACCTTCTCTGAGAGCTAGATGGTCCAAAAACCTATGAAAGCCAGTGTATGACTGCTCCAGGGTATTTCTCCCAGAAGAACACCCTTACAGAATAGAAACATCCGCTTTCAATGGTAAACGAGAGAGAACCCAAAGGCCTCCAATAATGACACCATTTGAATGGCTTAGAGCATATGAGAGAGAGAAGGAGAATGAGTTCATAGAAATGTTTGATTCAAATGGGGAGCCTATGTTCGATGATCCAGAATTATTCGACACCTATGTTGAGAAATTACCCATTGGGATGAAAATGGAATCTATCTATTATAACCTCCCATATTAGGAGCATCTTAAGATTACCCACTTATTAGATCCCATGCATATATTTAGAAATGTTTCATCTTCTTTATAGAGGCAAATATCATCGAAACAAAGAGACACATTGGCTGTTAGGAAAGATTTTATTACTTAAAAAACTAAAAAGAAACATTGGACAAGACGATTAGAAAGTACAAGATCAGAGGCAGGCGCTGGTCCCTATAATTCATGGTATTTCAAAGAAGGTGATGTCCCATGGATTTATAAAAAAAATGATCTTTCTTTGGAAAAGGAAGTTATAATGGGTGTGAGGGTGCCATCTTCATACGGGTCTTCACTACGGAATTGTTTCACCGTGGATGACCATTTTTCGGGGTTGAAATTGCATGACCATTTGAATCTTCTAAGAGTATGTATAATGTCAAAAGCATGATTTTATTATTTGTTAAATTAATAAATTTTATCCCATGCAGGGATCATAAAACATAACTAATTTTGTATATTATTGTTCGTGTTTATCACTTTGCAGTGTCATTATCCTTTGTTCGTGCATGGGTGTGTGAAACATGAATTCCCTCAAGACCTAGGATGTGCCATATCTAAATTATCTGCATTTGTACGTTGGATTACGTCAAAGGAGATTCATGTGGCTAACATTCCATGGTGGCGTCAAGAGATAGTTGAGATTGTTTATATGTTTGACAAGGAACTGCCGATGAGTTTCATGGACTTGCAGGTTCATATTCTAATCCACCTAGTAGATGAGGTTGAATTAGTTGGGGTGGTTTTGTGTCGTTGGATGTTCTCCTTAGAGAGGTACATGAAGAAATTGAAAGGTTTTGTTCAAAAAAGGGAAAAACTTGAGGGGTCTATGGCAGAGGGGTACATATCATATGAGTCTTTCTATTATGCCAGTGAGTACATCAAGAAGATTGACAATAGACCAAGTGCAGTGATTTGGGATGATGAAAGGGATGAAGACAAAAGAGAAGGGGAGTTTCTCCAAACGAATGGAAAAAAGTGCTTGATAAAGAGTAAGCGACTTATAATTTTTCAAATTTACACAAAGTAAATATTCATGTTGAACTTCGATATAATATATATTTTGATCTCTATATACTATATAATGTCTGTTTGATTTCATCAGTGAATGCAGAAATTGAAGCAATCAATAAATTCGTTCTTTACAATTATGAAGCGACACAACTGTGGGTTGCATTGTATGAACAAAAGAGGATGAAATGGGACAGTGACAGGAAATAATTTAGACGGTTGAATGGTAGAAGTGTGCCTTGTCCCAATCATTTAAAAGAAAATATGCCAAAAATATGTCCCAACAATTGGGTTGCTAACTAAGTCAGAGAAAAATACGGTGCAACCGGTCGTTACCCATGTGCTGAAGAGGATGCGCTAAACATAGGGATTGGTGCACCAAATCAGTAATAATATATTTAATTTATATGTACATTTGAAACTTAATAATGCACCTTTCAAATGTACTTACATCTATATTTCATATTTTAACTGTTGGATTATTATAAGACACATGAGACTATGATTTTTAACTTTTTTATAGGTGCATTTGTTCCCATCTATGTGGGCATATGGACACCATTTTCGCACTGAAAATTTCGATGATGGACACATGACACAAGAATGTGGAGTGGAAGTCGAGTTCGATCAATCTAGTCGATCTAGCCACCGTGATCAAAATATAGTACGCGAGACGTCAGGTTATGTCGGAAACATACAAGAGATCATTGAAGTGGATTTCTCTTCTTTCCAATGTGTTATTTTTAGGTGCAAGTAGTGGGACACCTTTGATCGGAATAATGTAAAGGAAGATTGCGATAGTAGGCTGATATGTATCAACTCTAGAAAGATGTGGGATGAAGCTAAGGAGCCCTATGTTTTCCCCAAACACTACAACCAGGTATTTTTTTACCCATATGTGTTGGATATGGATTGGTGGTTCGTATTGAGACATGACCCTAGATGAAAACATATTTTTGAGAACAATAGTGTTATCATGCCAAGAGAGCTGGAAGATAATGAGGGTGATCATGAGAACCGAGAGAGATATGGTATATTGTTATTTCATCTATATTTATACTTTTTAAGATGGGTTTTTATAAAGAAGAGGACTTAATTACCTTATAACTTATGAGACTTTTTTTTCTTTTTCGAAACACTATAATATGTATTTGGAATTAATTGGTAATTTGCATTGTGTTAATTTTAAAATCAATATCTCACTTGATAATTTGCAATTATGTTGATCTCAAAAACAATGGCGTACTGTATAAAGTTATTTATTTTTGGTATGTAAGATCATAATAAAATAATGATAATTCTAAAGTACATGAATTTATTTGCATTATTTTCTAAACTTTATTATGTTACAAAAAATCATATTATTCTATATTTATTATTTTACAATTATTTACAAATTTACAAATTTTAATAAAATCATTTCACATTAATACAATTAAAATTTTACAAATATTTTACATACAATTACAATTACAATTAAAATTAAAATTACAATTACAATTACAATTACAATTTTACAATTACAATAATTTCACAGTAATACAATTAAAATTTTACACATATTTTACATATAATTAGAATTAGAATTAGAATTACAATTTTATAATTTCACATACAACTACAATTTTAGAATTTTACATATAATTACACTTACAATTTTAGAATTTTACATAAAATTTACAATTACAATAACAATTTTACAATTTTACATATACACTATTACAATTACAATTTTAGAATTTTACATACAATTACAATTTTACAAATACAATCATTTCACATTAATACAATTAAAATTTTACAAATATTTTACATATAATCACAATTAAAATTAGAATTAGAATTAGAATTAGAATTTTACAATTTCACATACAATTACAATTAAAATTACAATTACAATATTTACAATTATAATTTTATAATTTTACATACAATTACAATTATAATTTTAGAATTTTACATACAGTTACAATCATTTCACATTAATACAATTAAAATTTTACAAATATTTACATACAATTACAATTACAATTTTACAATTTCACATACAAACAATGGAGGAGGATTGGTATAACTATTATGATACGCTGAGAAGTAAGGGACTTCATAGGAGCAATCAGGGTGACTGCATAAAGTGGGGGGGTAAACTAAATAAAGGATTGTTATACAACATTTTGTCACTGTCCCTGCAATCCCCAACTCGCACATTGGAGGGTCGTTTCTGTGACCAATACGCAGTGTCATGCTTTGCAAATAACATCATTGCATCCCTTTTGATGAAGGAAACCTTCTTCTTGTTGACATTTCCCTAAGCAGAACATCAAAAATCCATGTTTTTTCCTTGGCGTGAGTAGCCAGTTCTGCCCTCGCGCCGATGTGCAAGATTAACACTAGGGCCCTCGCCACCTGGCTCTCTGTCCCAATGTAATGCCCGCGCCAAGCTATTTATGAAATGTTTTTTAAAAATAAAGGCAGAGGTTCCATTCCAAACACCTCGAGGATGAGTCACTGGGAGTGGTTGAATTGAAACAACCACGGGCCTCCTCCTTTAGTTAGTAGTTTCCACCTCCCTTGGAACACTCCTAAAGGATAGGCCTCCCTTCCACCTTTGTAGGGATCCCAACCTCATCCTTTGCCTCTATATAAACAAGCCTTCTCTCTTTATGAAAACTAGCTGTAGCTGAAGCTAAACAAAGAGAATTATACAGCTGAAGTGCTGAACTTGAAAGACTAAGCTATAATTGAATAACTTAGTTATTGAGAAGGTAGAACAAGGAGAAATCCATCGAGAGGTCCCTTATCCCATCCGAATTCCCCGACGAGCTTTGAGACATGCTTCACCCGAGCCCCGCTGGAGGAGACCGCAACGTCAAAGCATGGTTGTATCTCTTATTTCTACCTATTAATATAAGTGACTATTGTCTGGTTCTTGTCTTGTGTTTTATCTTTATCGAATGCAATATTCTAGTCTTCTCTGACTGACTAGTATATTTTGGATGAAATTAGTATGTGGGATGTGGTTGTCGTTTTCTGATCTTTGTGCAGGTGTCCAAGCGTGATAAGCGAAGGGATTGTGATGTGTTGAATCGGGAGCGAGCAGTTCTCATCACCATTATGATTGTCGACAACAGCTTTGGACCACAGGTAGGCCATCTTATTCGCATCCTTTTTCATTCGAATATCTAGGAACCTACACCATAGCATGATTCCTTCTTACTAGACCCACCCTAGGGCTAGAGGGATCATCTCTGTCCGTAGAGAGGATTTACCTACATAACAAGTTGGCGACTCCGCTGGGGATCAGTGTGAGTTTGTCTTTGACTTGTTGGGTCATTGTTTGGGTTTTGGTCTTGTTGTTTACTTTTTTGGTTGTTTAACTGTGCTTCAAACCCTTGTTCAGCCCCAGAGTGTCAAGATTGACCTCTGCTCTATTGAGTTTTCCCTTTTCATTAGTTAACTGGCTTGGCACGGTTTTTCCCTGAACAGTCACGCCGATTTGCGCATGTTACTTTTGTAGCACTCGCGCCATCGCCTGTTTGGCGCTGAATACCGCCTCACAGTCGCACTGACCCCCGTAAGTTTTTGGGTGTGAGATTTTCATGAGTTTTTGGTCACTTGTCTTTGTTTCTGGGTTCTTCTTAAGAGTAATTGAAGTGTTTTGGACTGTCTTTGATTGCTAGAGACTTGTTTTCCTCAGTTATTTATCCATTTCTTATCAGTGTGACTTGAGGTCTTAGGGTTTTTGAGTGCCTTGGTGCACTGAGCCTTCTGTTTGGAGATCGAGTTTCTTGATAAGCTATCTAATTCGTTTCCTGTTTAATTGCTCTTGGTCTCTTTGATCCCATTGAGTATGTTCATTGGTTGAATGATCATTGCTTTGCTTGTTTTTTTTTTCTTCCTCTTACTCCAAGCACCGATTACATTGCTTTTATGGGTCATTTTGGAGATTTCTCTTTGATTTGAAAAGTGTAGCATTGGTTTGGGTATTGTTGTGTTTGTTTTATGTTGGAGGAGTCATTCTGTTTCAAATTTTGCATTCGCTTTCTCAAGCTAGTGTTTAGTTTGTTTTTCATGTCATTTAGTGCATTGTTTGCTCTATTGCATTGAAAAAACAAAAACAAAAATATTGCATTCTTTTTTCTTTGAAAATGAAACATTCCCTCGCTTAATTTGCATTGCATAGGCTAGGAAAGAGTTTTGTTTTCGGTAGATGGAATTAGATGCATTAGTTTTCTGTAGATGGAATTAGATGCATTAGTGGATGTTTTCGCATGATTTCATTATTTTCTACTGCTTGAAAGTCTTCTTTCCTTCTCATAGATAGCTGTCATTGAATGAAAATGGTATCCTTCTGCATATAGTCTTACATTTAGGAAGATTTTAGATCTGACATACGTAAGGCCTGGAAATTGAAACTTAATCCAAGATCAACGTTAAAATATATTTCAATTAACCTAAGGCAACATTGAAACCTAACGAAATATGCTAGTGGTCTAAGTTAGAGACGTGTTCCGGCGTCTTAAAACCTAGTACCTGTCGTATGCCATTTGGCTCCAGACTGCACTAGTACGGACTTGTGCTCCCCGTACTGTCAAGTATATAAAGGGAGAACCCTCTAGGTTGTAATCCTTTTATCCATAGGAAGCTGAGTCTGCCGCCCTGTAACCGTGATACACTGAACACAACATTCGGGGACACTACCTGCACGTACGTTAAGTCCTTGGTCATTTCTCTTTCATTTGATCACCAAGGTGTATATCGCAGTTCACGAAAGCCTGGCATACCCTCTTGCTTAGATTACCTGAGCAGTCATTTTTGATCTTTACTGACTCCTTAAATTTGAAAAGATCATCGAGCACTTGTCCTTTCACGCTTGTTCAACCTGAAAGTGATAGAGTCACCTTTTGCCTGTTTCTTGACTCTTAAAAGATGAAACAACAGAGTTTGGTTTCAGTGTCTTAAAATTAACTGCCCACGAAATATTCCTGGTTAAAGTTACTTTCCTTAGTTCTTGATTTTAGAATTGTTTCTGATGGCAACGTTCCCAAAGTTTACCAACCAAGGAATCCCCTCCAAAGGGAATCCTGGCCCTTTCCCTACTTTTAGGAATGTTGGTGCTCCTTATATGGCAACGTTGTCTCTTCCAGGGTTAACTGTTGGTTTTCCCATGTGGTTGTTTTCGACCTCGGTGGTCCCGAATGCCCCAATCTCTGTTCAACCATCACCTCCACCTGAACAAAACCATGTTGATTCCAAGGTGGACCTCTCTCCTTCTTTGCCTATTTCTTCATCCTCCTCTTCTACTTCGCCTAGTGAAAGTCTGGATTCCAGTAACCAGGTGGCTAAGAAGAAGAACAAGAAGACAAAGAAGAAGAAGTCAGATAAGCGAGAGGCTAATGCTGCAGCTATTGTGATTAAGGAACCTTCCCTTGAGAAACCATCCAACCTTCCACGGAAAGTCAAATTCCCTTGCATGTTGTGCAAAGGAAGCCATCTTCTTCGAGACTACCCTGGCATTCCCAAGGTACTTGAAGTATGGTCCGACTGCCGTCCACCGTTATATTTGGCTTCTGTAAGTCATATTGGTAGCACATCTTCGACTAGTTCTGATAAGACTCATAAGAAACAGGATAAGATTACCAATCCCTGTAAGTTGTGTGACGGGCATCATCCCATTCACCTTTGTTTGTATATGGATTGAGCCAAGAAAGTGTTGGAAAACCCTACTGTTTCTGCACCTTGCCTTCCAGCTGGTTACCAGAAGCTTTCTTCGAGTCCACCGCTAGTTGATTCAAGGATCGATCAAGATTCATCCTTGGTCGATCCCGCTCCCCCAAAAATTCAAATTCAGGAATCCGTTCTCGACCAACCATTGGACGTGGAATCGGTCGACTTGATCCCGCCTATGGTTCATCACGTCTTTTCCATCGAGAGTGGATCTCATCCCTCTCACGTTCTTCTTGTTTCTTCAGATTCCTCGGACTTGGAGAAAGATCCTCCCGTCCCTATGATTCAAGAAGTTTCTCTTCCTGCTCCCGTGAAGGATGCCCCTCTTGCTCTGGTAACACCAGGAGATAACCATTTCAGTTCTATGGTACCCCCTCCAAGTAGTTTGGTTGCTTCCTTCGGTTGGAGTCAATTTGCAGGATACTGCCTTCCTTCTTATGTGCCTTTTGAGACACGGTATAGAACTTTGATCTGGTCGTACCCAACACCATTATAGATGAAGGCGCATCTGTTAGTATTATGTCTTCCACTACTTGGAAAGCTTTTGGTTCTCCACCGCTTATGCCTGTTACGTAGAATCTGTTGGCTTTTAACAGAGGAACCAGTCAACCGTTAGGGATCCTTCCGAAGTTTCCTATTACTTTGGGAAGGAAAACCATCTATATATACGTGATGGTTGTTCCAGGCCCCTTGGATTTTAATTTACTCTTGGGCCGCGACTATACTTATTTTATGGGAGTAGTTGTCTCTTCCCTCTTTCATGTGATTTATTTTCCACACAAAGGTCGGATCATGACCATTGATCAACTTTCATTCTTTGGTCCTGACGTGACATATGGTACACCATCATCCCTTCCAGGTCTTTATCCACCGGTTTTATCTTCCCTGTCGCAGGTTAATTATGTGGCTAGCTGTCCCGTGCCTGCATTTAGTGATAGTGCCATTGTACATCATGTATTGGGAGCATTGGGTCCTGATTTTCAAGATGTTTTTCTTCCATCAGATGCGAAACTCTTGGAATCCATGACCTCTTATTCGTCGTAATGAAATATGGTCGGACCAGAGTTCATTTTTCTTATGTCAAGCTCCTTAAAAAATGAAACAAGGTCCTCGGAGCAGAGTTCGTTTTTCTTGTGTCAAGCTCCTTAAAAAGTGAAACAAGGTCCTCGGAGTAGAGTTAATTTTTCTTGTGTCAAGTTCCTTAAAAAATGAAACAAGCTCTTCGGAGCATAGTTCCTTTTCTTGTGTCAAGCTCCCTAAAAAATGAAATAAGGTTGTCGGAGCAGAGTTCCTTGTCTTGTGTCAAGCTCCTTAAAAAATTAAACAAGGTATCTCGAGGATAGTTTCGTCTTCTATGTCAACCTTGTTAAAAAATGAATTAGCTCTGAGGATAGTTATTTTAATGTGTCAACCTCGTTAAAACAATGAAACACATTCCCGTTCAATTCGAGTCTTTGCTTAGATCTCGTAAAATCCCAATCGAGTCTTTCTCTGATCTCGTAACTTGAACCTTCACTCCATCTGATTTTCGTTCATTAGATATGCACTAAAGCTTGGGGGGCATGTACCTCTACCTCGAATTGAGTCACCATGCTGGGGGCATGCCCGTTTTTTTTTTTTTTAAGCATAGTTTACTTTTGTTTCAAGCTTGTGTAAACATGAAACCAATATCAAGCATAGTTTACTTTTGTTTTCGAGCTTGCGTAAAAATGAGTTTTTTTTACTTTTATGTGCTTTGTGAATGTTTTCCTTTCTTTTGGGTCATTATTTATTACACATATTATTGATACATTAGATAACATTGTATTAAATAGAAATTTTCATAATTTGTAAAAGCACCATCATATGTAAAAAGATCCATGTAAGGAAATAGATATATATATATATATATATATTGCATGTTTGCAACTATGTACATCATAACGTCAAAAAATATGTGTATGATTCTGTTACATCCTGAGACATCATGTCTCGTAAAATATGCAGATAAAATAAACCTAGGTGTCTAATCAGCATGATGCTCGTGATAACATGTCACAGCCCGTACTAGCCACCTCAGCAAGCGGTGAATTCGGTTGGGCACCCCTACGGTATGCCTCTAGTAGGCGTGAGGAACATCACCAAAAGGTGCATAATCTAGAACTCCTCGGGTGATCCCCTCCAGGTTGCACACTATCTCATCTTCCTCGCCGCCCTCGCCTTGAGGGTCGAAATTGTGAGGGATTCGCCTCACTATCGGTGACATACCGACAGGTCTCTCTGGGCCAACATCTGCATCACATGGATTTAATGTCAGAACATACATGGATAAACAAAAAAATCATAATACTCATAAGATTAAAAAAAATGGATTCTTACCCAAATCTTCATCCCAATATTCTCCCTCTGGGAGTGGGAGGTCTGGATCATCAGTAAAATCTGTGCCAGCGTAGGGCCAATCCTCCACGACAATCAATTGTCGACGGAGCCAATAAAAAAATTCCGGCCTCCAAGACATTTGTTGGCCGCCCCCTGCCCTTGGCATCAGCGCTGCCCATCAGGCCATTCGTGGTTCTCTCGTTGGTGGATTCAGAACTATAACCTCCTGTCGCTAAAAAATTGGTAATCGTTCCAAGAAGAACGATACCAGGATGGATCCATAACCAAATTGTTTCAGTTTGGTCTTCTTGCACTTGGTTAATTGGCGCTTCATGTTTATGGCCACCGCCTCTGCCCAGTCGTAGAGGGTCAGAGCCATGCAATCCACAGCAAGAAGCAACTGTGTCTTTGTTGCTTCGTGCGGTGCTTGTGATCTCGCATCTCGTGTGATGGTATGCAATACCACGCGTAGTGTCAAATCAGGGATAGTTTGAATATCAAATTTTCCGCTACCTGAACCTTTCCACGCTCCTTGACATACCATATCGATCACCATGGTCATGTTTTCCATGCAGGTTCGGGTGCCGGTTAGGAGTGGTGTTGCACCCCTTCGCGATAATCCTGTGATGAAATATACATCGGAGACATCTATCTCAAGTTCTTGATCCCGCAGGATGAACTTCTCTTGATTTTCGTCCCATATACTGATAAGATATTGTAGCAATTCTGGTTGGGCTCAGAGGCATGGTGTTAGGAAGAATTTTAGAAAGCCACAGTTTCTGAGGGCTTCCATAACTCCCTCATTTTCCATGGCCAGCTCATCTTCTTCACTATGTTCCCGTTCTTTCCATTCTATGACCATTTTGCTCTTTTCTACTTGCAAACACACACATACAAGTCGTATTAGTCAATATTTATCCTTGAAATTGTAAATAATTGGGAAATTTTATGAGTAATATTACTTGAAATTGGTTTGTGCCGTTGGCGCGCCGGAATGTTAAAAATAGGGCGGTTGGCGCGACTCCATGCCCGAAACCCGTGCCGACCGCACAACCATAGTTTTTACAATTTCTTCCCCCAAATTCAAAATTGACAAATGTAGGAAGAAAGGAATAGCTTAAAATGACAAGAGGGATCTCAGTTATTACATGGAGTTGACGGATTTGCGATTGATGTACTGGATTGGCCGCTATCGTCGCCGCAAGATTGCACAGTAAAATGGGTAAAAATTGCTCCACAGGAGGTAAAAAGTGAAAAGTAATTATTTTTTACCATTTTTGGCATTTTATAGCTTTTTCACAACCCTAATTAGGTTTTAAAGCGTGTTTTTCGATTATTTTATGATATTATTTTCAAAAAATGGGTTTTATACATGTCTCTTGTGCAGCAACAGGTTTTCACGCGACAATGATGAAGTAACGAGTTATATTTTATACTTTTTCGGACTCGGTAAAAACACAAAAAAGTCACTACTAGAGTCATCTTTCAGCTCTTTTCTGACTCTCTAAAACTGAAAATATTGCAGAGATGCTTGTCGTTTTGAACTCGTTAAATGGCTACGAAATGATATCTACCCAGTATATGTTTAACCCTTTTTCGGGCTGGGATAGATTATTTACGAAAAAGTAATACCTTAGCCTATCGTGACTAAGAGGTTCTTTCAGAATTTGTTTTCTACCTTTTTGGATCTGAGAGACTACCTACGAAAAGGGATTGCTGGAGTTTTCTTTTTTGCTTTCTTTTCAAACTCTCTAAACATGAAAAGATGCCAAGTCCTCCCTTTGTTAGACTTGTTAAAACTTGATGACATCGGACTTCATCACCATGACGTTACTCGAGTTCTTCCTTCCTAGGGCTTGTAAAATGTACTAGGATGGATTTTTCCGAAGGAAAAACTTATAATGCAAGCATATGCTATCCCATTCAAGATTGTTTTAAAAAATAATTGGGATACTCGCCAGAAATGGTGGGGTCAAATGGAACCAGATTTTAGTTGTGTTGTCAGTATGTCGCTCTTGAACATGGCACTTGTCTGCATTCGTGTCGGGTTGGGGACATCTCATTTTGTCATGTTTGCCTCCATGGGTTTGGGTAATCTTTTTTGACCTCTCACTCGCTCTTTGCCACGTCATCATGACCTCAGATCCTTTGATGTCAAATATTGCCAAATCCAGTGTCGTGTTGCTAATATGTTCAAGAGAAGTTTGCCTCTGAAGTTTTCAACCTCCCTCTGATTCTCAGTTGGTCCTGATTCACAAACATCATATTCCTTTGTCTCGTGTCGATGATGTGGGAAACATTATGGCCCACCTTCGATCAGGTCACTTCATGTCGACTTCAGCTCATTATCCAGGAATATGATCTAGAGACTCCCTTCTGGTACCTTGGAGCCTGCATGCCTTAATGGCAGGTTCTTCGCATTCGACGCAAGGTCCACATCATTGGCCTTCGATCGACTGACTCTACGGATGTTCGACGCCATATCACTATTCACATTCTGTGGATTGTACCCTTTGTACCTTGAGAGCCATTTTCATTATTGGTGGTCTCTCTCGTGTCTGTTAACAACTTTCAACATTGGCTGGTAATCAGATGATTTTCTTGCATGTTCGACTTCAGCTCATACATACGCATGCCAGAAATTGTACTTGTTCGGGTCGAGATGGAGTGCAAGACCCTGGATTTTGTCTGATAAAATCCAAGCTGTGGGTTCTTTGTGGATTATCATGACTTATTGCATGACTCTTTGATTGGATGGCTGCGACCATACCTGAGTCTATTTGTTGATCTTTACTACTGGATGGTTGCATCCATACCTAGATCTCAGTTTCTTATACTCTATTATGGATGGATGCGCTCATGCCACATGTTCATGTATCAGAGATATCAGTTGTATTTGTAATTGCAGATTTTCCGACAGCGGTGTTTGGTTCGAACGCGTTCTCATAAAGCATTTCGCCCCTCCCTCTCCCTTGGACCTCATGCTTTAGGGGGCATCTGTTACACAACATTTTGTCACTGTCCTTGCAATCCCCAATTCTCACATTGGAGGGTCGTTTATGTGACCAATACACAGTGTCATGCTTTGCAAATAACATCATTGCATCCCTTTTGATGAAGGAAACATTCTTCTTGTTGACATTTCCCTAAGCAGAACATCAAAAATCCATGTTTTTGCCTTGGCGCGAGTAGCTTGTTCTGCCCTCGTGTCGATGTGGAAGATTAACACTAGGGCCCGCGCCACTTGGCGCTCTGTCCTAGTGTAATGCCCGCGCCAAGATATTTATGAAATGTTTTTTAAAAATAGAGGTGGAGGTTCCATTCCAACCATCTCGGGGATGAGTCACTGGGAGTGGTTGAACTAAAACAACCACGGGCCTCCTCCTTTAGTTATTAGTTTCCACCTCCCTTGGAACACTCCTAAGGATAGGCCTCCCTTCCACCTTTGTAGGGATCCCAACCTCCTCCTTTGCCCCTATATAAACAAGCCTTCTCTCTTTATGAAAACTAGCTGTAGCTGAAGCTGAACAAAAATAATTATATAGCTGAAGTGCTGAACTTGAAAGACTAAGATATAGTTGAATAATTGAGTTATTGAGAAGGTAGAACAAGGAGAAATCCATCAAGAGGTCCCTTATCCCATCCGAATTCCCCGACGAGCTTTGAGACATGCTTCACCCGAGCCCCGCTGGAGGAGACCACAACATCAGAGCATGGTTGCATCTCTTCTTTCTACCTATTAATATACGTGACTATTGTCTGGTTCCCGTCTTGTGTTTTATCTTTATCAAATGCAATATGCTAGTCTTCTCTGATTGACTAGTAGATTTTGGATGAAATTAATATGTGGGATGTGGTTGTCATTTTCTGATCTTTGTGCAGGTGTCCAAGCGCGATAAGCGAAGGGATTGTGACGTGCTGAATCAGGAGTGAGCAGTTCTCATCACCATTACGATTGCCGACAATAGCTTTGGACCACAGGTAGGCCATCTTATTCGCATCCTTTTTCATTCGAATATCTAGGAACCTACACCTTAGCATGATTCCTTGTTACTAGACCCACCCTAGGGCTAGAGGGGTTGTCTCTATCCACAGAGAGGATTTACCTACATAACAAGGACAGATAGCCATCAAATATCTTTATCATTCTTTGATGAAAGACAGAGTATAGGGGGGGACTCCCAGCTGGATAATGGAAATGTGGAAGACAAAAGTTCAAAAGAAACAAGCTATATTTTACTGGTTGGTATGGCAAGACAAAAACTTGACATGACACAACTTACAACAGAGAGGGATGAATGGACCAGGTATCTGTAGCCTATGCTGGAAAGAAGCAGAAGATAATAGACATATGTTCTATAATTGTACTTTTTCCAAGATGGCTCTCAATGATATTTGCAGAAAACTCAAGCTTGAGGTGACATCATATGATAATGTTGAAAGTTGCTTCATTTGGTGGAACAGAAAAGGTAAGCATCTTTCAATCATCCCTATTATTTTCCATTGGATTATATGGTGCAACAGGAACAGATGGATATTTGAGGACCAGTCATGCACACTAGCGAAAATTAGCAATCAAGTGATACTGGCAATGGAAAATATGAAGACTATTGATAAACCTCCGGTGGACCGATCGATTAGAGCTAGACCACATGAAATATACTATCCTGTAGGCTTCTTTGATAGAGTAGCTCAAAATCATAAATGTGGATGTGGTGCAGTATTGATGATAAATCCAAGTTGCCAATATAAGATGTACTGGTATGGAGGTAATGGAACGAACATGAGGGCAGAAGCTATTGCACTATGGGATCTCATGTGGTTTGCACACCACCTCTGTGTGGACAGATTATCAATCTATGGGAATTCACAAGTCTTGATAGACCATTTGAACATGGGTTCGGCTCTCAGTCCTGAATTTGTTTCATCCTGGATGGGTCACATTTCTATCATGCGCAAAAAGTTCTCCTCTATTACCTTCTACCATATTTATAGAGGAAAGAACACATAGGAGGACAGGTTATCTAAGAAGGGACTGCAGGGCAGATATGGAGAAATTCACTATGAATTGTATGAAGAAGCTGGAAGAGGAGCTAAAGGCTCAGTCATTTTTTTCTAATATTTCTTGTTTATGTGAAGATCAAGTAGGAGGATCAAGACGGGATAACTAAAACAACAAAGGTATACTATCAGTTGAGGTCAGGTATTGGCCATTTAGCAACCAGTGACAGTATAAAGATTGTTTTCCAATTATGAAGGAGAGCAATATAGCTCCAAGCTTACTGGGAAAAGATGACAAATTAAAATTTTGGCATGTTTTGATAATCTCTGTAATTTTTTGGAACCATATAGTTAAATTAAGAACAGTTTATGTTTCAAGCTAGAAGGTGTTAGTAAAGACTATAGAACTCTTGGTTGGGAATAGAACCAACGATGTTGTTAGTATCATTTTGAGACAAATATGATGTAAAAAATGGAAACATATATTAGATAACGTGGAAGATTTTGTGCTGGTACTCAATATAAACCAGTTGTTTTTCTATTGAAAAAAAAATTAAAAAAAAATTCACATACAATTACAATTACAATTACAATTTTAGAATTTTACATACAATTACAATTTTACAATTAAAATTCCAATTACAATCATTTCACAATAAATTAAATATTACAATTACAATTAAAATTTTACAAATATTTCACATAAAATTACAATTACAAATACAATTACAATTTTACATACAATTAAAATTAAAATTTCAATTACAATCATGACATAATATTTAATAAATATCATGATTTAATATTAAATTAAATAAACATCACGATCATGATAGCCATCGTACAAACATCATATTCAACTAAAAAACACATTCAAATTCGCTAACATCATCTAATCATCGTGATCATGATCATCTAACAAAACACAATTAGCATTGTATAACATCATCACAACACAAACATCAAATATACATCTCATATACAAATAAGCTACTCTCCATTAAATGACATATCTAACGCGGCCTAACAATATACACATCATGATGATCACCAACATGTAAATTAAGTACAAGCGCAACATGAATATGGACCATATATATATATATATATATATATATATATATATATATATATATATATATATATATATATATATATATATATACTCCGGTACTCCGTCCTCATCATCAATAGTAGTACTAGTCGAGGCCTACTCAGTCAATGGTGTAGCCTCGACAAGCTCAGATAGATGTCGATCATCTCGTGCCTGCTAATTTGGTGGTGCCTCATGCTGATCAGGATCAATTGTCGGCTGCTCATGATGACTCGACATGGATTGTCCAGCCTGCTCATGATCATGAGAACTATTGGATATTGTAGGTTGTTGATCATGATGACTCGACATGGATGGTCTAGCATGCTCATGATCATGACTGCCTGTCAATGTTGCAAGATGCTCATTTGCTGCGTGAGGTGAACGATGATCACTCCCCTGAACGATGATCATTAGATGATTTTTCAATGCTCAACTGTCGACGTATTGCATCTCGACCACGCCTACGTCGAAGGGCCCTCCTAAACCACGTCACTAAGCTGGTAGCTCCTACGACATGTCGCATCAAGGTGAACATGTCACGTGGCATGCCTCTCC
Source organism: Pinus albicaulis (assembly GCA_034641835.2). Classification (NCBI taxonomy): domain Eukaryota; kingdom Viridiplantae; phylum Streptophyta; class Pinopsida; order Pinales; family Pinaceae; genus Pinus; species Pinus albicaulis. The sequence goes on along the minus strand of CM076570.1, from coordinate 478,562,986 downwards.
ACATTTGTACCAGCCTAACATCGGCATGTATCTCTCTCATAGTGGCAGGCCTGAATCCCCCCTCCACAAGCAGTGCAAAGAGTTGGTCACCCAACTCCATCCTAAATCTAGTGTCAGTCCTATGCCTCACAACAATCGGTACCGACGCAACACGAGGACTAGGTCTATCTACACCAGCTTGATCCTCGGCATCTGCCATCTCCTGATCATCATCAGGATCTACACCTGGATCATTTGGTGGCGATGACATCTCATCGCTATCAAATGACCCAATGTCTACAAAATATATATATGTACACAACAATAATTAAACAATTTCATTAAACATTTTAATAAAAACAAGTTAAAGAACATGTTAGAATACATTTAAGTAAAACATATATATTTTCTCTATCATTCAGTGGCTCATCATCTGTGAAGAGGATGTTGCAACACCCTCACCAATCCAAACCAGAATACGGATAGGGGACCAGAACGAAGGGATGCTCATCAACATTGGCTAGCAACTGCAGTGCAGCATGCGATTTCCTCGTAGAAAACTCTGACTTGCCCCTCTTGGGCATCATCAGTCCCCACATCTGCATCTGTACATGCAGCATCGGCCTACGAGGCTGCCGAAAAAAAGTAGGCCTCGTCTCTAGAAACCTCTCAAAAAATAAACAAAATAGCTCTGAAGCAAAAGGGAAGTTCACCCTCCCTTGTGCCTGAGCACGACATCTATCTAAAGCTCTACAAAATTGTCGCAAAAAAATGGCAGACCACCTCACAAATCATGGCGCCTATAATAAATAATCAACATAAAATAGAAGCGGGAAACTAATGCGTTGCCTATCCCTGGTATGGTGTGCAATGGTCGAAATCAGTACTGAGAGGCACCTCACCTCCTCTCCACCAATGAAGCAATACGTAACTGACCTCCAAAGACCTGAAAATTTGCAGGAGACAATATATCTGCACTAATGTATCTCTGGGAGTACACCAACTGACTCCCTATTGCATAGCCAACAGGGACCTCTGGGAATGAGGGAAAATCCACCCCTCTCCTCGATAGGCCAGTAATGAAATAGATGTCCACCTTAGTGAGCGCGTACCACTAGTTAGGACCAACCCGAAAAACCTATCGGTGGGCATTCCACCTGCGGATAAGCTGTCGCAAAAACCCACAATGGCCCTTTAGGGATGTAGCCTCCTCGTAGAACTTGAGGATGCTTGTCTCCCTTAGGAGCCACTAGGTGGATGCTGTAATAGGGCGAGGGTATGTATCTCTATCCCTCTCTCGTGCCTCCCATAGGCAAACCACGTTATACTGGTCCGCCTGTTGTTGATGGTGTTCCCTCTATTCTCTCCTTTGACGTCGTTGAATGATTGACATATTAAAAAAATATATATATATTAAATGAGACATGTATTTACGAATATACATATATTATTTTTTTTGAAAAAAAAAAAAACAGTCGGTGCACCACAAAAAACATGCATGCACCGGTAACGATGCATCTTTTTTTGTCACGTACCAGAGGCGGTGAACCTGGAAATTTTCAGCACACCACCCTCCTAGCATTGTTACAAGGTCAACGGTGCAGTGGTATAACAAATCGCACCGTTGACTATGTACCAGTGTCAGGAGGGTGGTGCACTGACCAAACTATACGCCCCGGGGTGTATAGTTTAGGAAGCGCACCGCCCTCCTAACATCACTACATAGTTAATGGAGTGATTTTTTACATGACTGCACCATTGACTATGTCGAGTTCGAGAGGGCGACGCGCTGGCATAATTACCCACCCTAGGGTGGATATTTCCGTCAACGCATCGCATTCCCGCAATTCGACATGAGAATTTTTTTTAATTTTAAAAAAGCACGGTGCGTCATTTTGGTACCGCCCCAGAACCAGTGTGGATACCGTTAGCACCGGTCGTGGTGCAGCCTGTAAATTTATAGGAAGCACCACGAACCGATGCAACCTGTAAATTTATAGGCAGCACCGCGAATCGATGCAGCGTGTAAATTTACAAGCAGCATCGCGAACCGGTGCGAGCCGAATGGCTAGAGCGCACTGCGTGGGATTTTTTTTTATTTTAAATAATGTGAATTTTAAGTTATTTTAGAAGAATAATCCGCTAAAAGGTTTAATTATGGAAAAAAAGTAAAATACCTATACATTTGGCCGTAGAGGAGGCATATGGGCTGTAGAATTTGCAAAACTAAATTTTCCCACCGTTTTGCAAAATTCGAAATGGAGACGGTGGGAAATGGACAGTAGCAGTGCGTGCAATGGGAGCACTGATAGTAGGGCGCCTCACACAAGGTAAATTTTCACCGATGCTTGAGAGATCTGGAGCACTAAAAAGTGAAAAATGCAGATTTTTGGCCGGTTTTTTTTTTTTTACCCTGTTCCAGTGTGCGGGTTTAATAGGCGCACCGGGCGGTTTCTTTAAACCACACCGAGCTGTTTCAGTTTTGGCACGGGAATTTAGGACGCGTCGGTGCAAAATCTTTGTAGAGCACTAGTGCAATATAGTAATGAGAGACACCTAGCGGGTTTGTACCAAGCGCACGGTGTTCCGGTGTGCCAATTTTTTGTATGCACCAGTGCTTTCTAAAATGGAACGCACCGGTGCAGTTTAGGATGATAAATGCACTGGGTTGTTTCAGTTTTGGCGTGAGTTTTTAGGACGCACCGATGTGGAATCTTTGTAGAGCACCCATGCTCTACAGTAATGAGACACACCTATCGGGTTTGTACCAAGCGCATGGTGTCTTGGTGTGCCAATTTTTTGTACGCACCGATGCTTTCTCTATTGGAACGCACCCGTGCGGTTTAGGATGATTAATGCACTAAAAAAAAAAATCCACCCTCTACAAACAGATGTCTGGCCTATTTTATAAGGGGTTCCTAAAAAACATCTACTAGAGGGTCTTTTCCTTGTAGTGGTTGTAGGTCACCATTTTCACTCCATTTTTTATCCTTATTTCCATTTGAACCTAGGATAGGATGAATTTGACCCCCGGCTCTAAATGCATGATCAGAAGAGACCCCTTGGCCACTCCAAAGCTTCTTCCTTCCTTGATGCAAAAATAAAGTAGGCATTAGTGTTTTATTTTCATAATTAACTTGAATAGAACAACAATTTACATGCAAGTAGAAGTTAATTGAAGAAGTATATAGAATTTTAGTTTATGGTTTGATGAAGTGCGTGATGATAGAATAGTTTATTTACTGCAAATGAATGGATAGTTAGATTGCACATAGCATAGTTTCCTTTTTTGCAATTAGGTTAACTGTTTATGAGTTCTTTCACTTTCAATTTCAAGTAGAAGTTTGACACGCACTCTCTTTTTCTTAGATTAGAAGTGATTCTCTGCATTACATTAGCTAATTTCACTTTAATCTAGCAGGAGGAATGACCTAGAAGTACTATTTAAAAGAATAACTAGTTGAGGGTGGCATGAATAGAATCCATTTGTTATGAATATAGCAGTGTCACCTCTACTTTTGTACGAACCCTGGGTTGATAAGTAAATCTGAGTAGCCCTTGGGAGTTGCAGTACACTTGGTGAGATACCAGGGCTCACCACTTTCTAGCGACGTTGCCGGAGAGGTGTCTAAAAAAAAAATCATGCCTCGTAGAAGTAGGGACAACCAATGAAAAATTCTACCAGAAACTTCCCACATCCCCACAAAGTAAACCTTCACTCTTCTTTAATGACTCTGAGTTAGAATTCCCTCCAGGTGAGCACCGTGAAAACCTTGCAGAACCTATTGGGGAAGTAGAGGAACCTACTTCACCTATTCAAGCTATGGATAAGAATAGAAACCAAGAAGTCCTTCCCATCAGAGAAACCAAATTTGGAGAGGCTAAGATGAAAAACATCAGCCCTTCAACCCTTCCACACTTCCATGGATTAAATTTTGAGGACCCTGACACTTTTATGTTTGAGTTTGTTGTTGTCTGTAGGACTTGTGACTATTCCTCAGATGAAAAAAAGTTGAAATTGTTCCCCTATACCCTCAAGGATGCGTTCTTGTGCTAGTTCATGGGTCTGCCTGGGGACAACATCACTACCTAGGCCCAAATGCAAGAGTCCTTTTCAACAAAAAGTACAGAGACTATTATAGGTCCAAAGAAACCAAGGAAGAAATATTTAGGATGATCCTAGGGCTCTATGAATCTTTAGAATACTATGAGTAAAGGTTTCAACTTAACTACAAGATAGGAAATTTACCCTTGATCCCAGATCACTCAAGTTAGTTCTTCTATGAGGGAATGGGGAGGAAGTGTTGGAAACCCTCAACATGCTATCTGAAGAATATATCTATTAGTTGGCATGTGATGACATCAAAATTGTGTTCAAAACCCATTCTAGGTTAGCCAGCAAAAAGGGTATAAGTAACCAAGGCTTGGCTAGTACCACTTCCTCCACCTCTGTTGAGATTCAACAAGAAGATCCTAGTGAAAATTAAGCACCTACACTAAGATGGAGCCTTAGGCTATTTTTAGGTGTATGTCTATTTATAGATGCATGTCTATTTATAGATGTATGTGCAAGTTCTATTTATAGATTGCATGTCTATTTTTAAATGCATGTCGACTATTATTATCCCTTAGTATTAGTTGGACAATAAACAATAATCTATTCTCAATGACCACTTGGAAATAGTTAACTGAAGTGGAAAATCAGTTAGCTAAATGAATTTCAAGTTAAGAGGTTGGTTGGTGGGACATGCAAGTGGACTTATCTGTAACTGAGTGATTCAAAGTTGTAATAGAGTTGGAAGTGCAGTTATGAAAGTTGTAAAGTAGTTTAACTCAATTAAATGAGTTAAACTCAGTTTTTCTAGTTGTAACTGAAGATACACTAGTGAGAGATCAAGTGAATTAATTATTAATTAATTCACAATCAGTGGTCTCACATGCAAATAAATATTTACTACTATTAATTGCATACATGTCAGATCCAGTGGAGACCCAATTGAGTTCTAGGTGAAAGGGAAGTTAACTATCAGTTGTGACATTATCTGGTTGCACACATGCAACCACACACACGCTGGATGTGCCCATGAGGATTGTGCAGTCAAGGCATGCAAGATTTCATTCATTCAGGGATTGCTATCAGCTGGGATTGTGCAGTGGAGGTAGGTTGTCTGGAGACAGTAAATTGGCTAAGGAACTTACCAGTTTTTGTATGATAGTGTGAGACAGTTAGCTCATGTACTGAGAGCTCTTGGATTAGAGCTTTGTATGTAATTATTTCATGATCCATGATATAATACATAATATAATATAGTGGGGTTTTTAGCTATAAGCGTTCCCCGATAAATTATCTGTGTTATGTGCGGTTGACCTTTATTCATGATATTTCTATTGGTGATTGTGTTTTAAATTTCCACAAAGATAAGTAGAAGTGATTATGTATTTAAAAGTAGCATATTATTGTTAGATCAAGAGAATCCAAGACATACATGTATTTTGTATTAAATTTCTACATGGTATCAGAGCACAGAAAATTTCAGTAGTGAAGCAGGAGCTGAGTTCGTTGGTGGAAAGAATTCGAATTTGCAGAAAGACTTTCTTGGTGCTACAGCTGATTTAAGATCGAAATGGCTTTCAATGGCTTGAGGTTAGAGTATGCACTCAAGGGTAGGTCGAACTACATTGCTTGGAAGTATAGGATGGAGGCAGTGCTCGAAGATAATGGCTTGAAAGAATTCATTGATAATGATGTTCCTAAGCCTACTTCATCAGATGATGCCAATCTTGATGCATGGCAAAAGAAAGTGCCAAAGGCGAGGAGGATTTTGTTGGAGGGAGTACGAGACCACATTTTCTCAAGCCTCCATGGGAAATCCACACCATATGATATGTGGAAGGATTTGATGGATCTTTTCCAAATCAACAGCGACCATAGGAAATTGGTGCTCAAAGATAAACTTAGGAAGATCAAGATGGAAAAGGGCGACAACATTCCAAAGTATCTCACGAAGTTTTTTCAATGTCAGGATGTACTGTGGAGTGTGGGAATAACTGTTGTTGATGATGATATGGTGATCTTGGCTCTCTTGGGACTTCCTAAGAGTTGGCATAGTTATGAAGACTCTGTCAACAGACGAGAAAAATTATCAGACTGGGAACGACTGTGGTCGGATCTAGTGCAGGAGGAGTTCAAGCAGAACACCAGAGATGGCTCTTCATCAAAGCATGATGATGAAGAGGATTGCGCTTTGGCTGCCAAGGAAAATAAGGGAAAGGGGAATAAATTCCATTCTAAATCCGAGTCTAAATGCAAGAAGCTAGATATGTCCAAGGTGAAGTGTTTTCACTGTCACGAACATGGGCATCTTGCTACTAATTGTCCGCAAAAGAAGAAGAACAAGAAGGCTATTGGAGCTATAGCCGGTGAGGCCCTTGCCTCACAATTTGATCTTGACTTCTCTTTGATTGCATGCATGGTGTCAAGTGCATTGGGATCGGTGTGGTATTTGGATAGTGGCACTTCCTTTCACATGACAAGAGATAAGGAAATTTTTAGTGACTTGGAGGAGAAAGATCTCCAGATGCATATAGATATGGGCAACGACAAATGGTACAATGTTGCCGAGATTGGTACCATTACCTTTCAGAGGGAGTCCGGTAAACCATTTCAATTGAAAGATGTTATGCATGTTCCAGGTCTAAAGAAAAATTTTGTCTCAATCGCAATGTTGAAGCACAGAGGTTATGACGTTGTTTTCAACAATGGAAAAGCTTTCCTGTGACATTAAACAATGGGTCAAGCCAAGAGGATAGGGATTCGAGTTAAGAATCTCTACAAGCTGGAGGTAGATGGCTGGGCTACCATGATGGGCAAGGCAGAAAAAGTGGTGGGCCGGGATGAGGGTGAATTATGGCACAGGAAATTAGGCCATCTTCATCATGGAGCCTTGAAAGTCATGCAACAAATATCTACTGGACTTACAATGGGAACACTTTCTCAGTTAGATCAGTGCAAGGGTTGCACCATGGGGAAGTATGTAAAGTCCACCTTTCACGAGAAGGAGAACCATGCTTCGGGGATCCTTGAGAGAGTTCACACAGATGTGTGTGGACCTTTCTCGGTTGCTTCAATAGCAAAAGATAAGTACTATGTTATTTTTGTTGATGAATTTTCTTGTAAATGTTGGATCTTCTTCATTTAGAAGAAGGATCAAACATTCTCAAAGTTCTGTGAGTTTAAGGCACTGGTGGAGAAAGATTCAGGGAAGAAATTGAAGGCTTTTAGGAGCGATAATGGCAGAGAATACATTTCTAATGAATTCAAGAACTTCTGCAGCAAAGAAGGAATTTGAAGAGAACTCATAGCGCCTCATAACCCACAGCAAAATGGGGTTGTGGAGAGGAAGAATAGAACGATCGTGGGTGCAGCACGAGTGATGTTTCATGATCAGGGCCTACCAATGAATTTGTGGGCAAAAGCATGCAACACTATAGTTTATGTGAAAAATTGTTGTCCTCATAGAGTACTTGGCATGAGTACACCTGAAGAAGCTTTCACTGGTAAGAAACCAGATGTTTCACACTTTAAGATTTTTGGCTCATCTGTTTATGTGCATGTGACCAAGGACACCAGGAAGAAGCTAGAGCCGACTACTGAAGTTGGGATTTTTGTGGGGTACACAGAAACACCCCATAATTATCATTTGTATTTTCCTAATAGTAAGATCACTGTTATGTAACAGGATATAAAGTTCGATGAGGGAAAAGCCATACGGTTGTTGCTTAAGAGGGATTTGGACTTGCATGCGGAGGAGGAACTGTTGGTTCCCAAAGATGAGTCTCTAGATGTGGATCAGCCATAGGAGGAGGCTCATAGAGTGGAGGAGTCCACTCATGTAGAGCCAACCATCAGAACTGGCAGAAGGCGTACCACATAAGCTGATAGGCTGAGACTTGATGTTGCACAGAATGTAGGAGCCCCTACTTCACAACACAGACAAATAGAGTCTCCTGACCGACTTATTGGATACATGGCTCTCATGAGCAAATGGAAGCAGTGCAGAAGCCCACATGGGTAGATGCAATGGTGGAGGAGTGTGACTCCATTGTCAAAAATAGTGCTTACGAAATTGTTCCAAGGCCGGTTGATAAATCAGTGGTAGGTTCGAGATGGATCTACAAGGTAAAGCAAGCTGCTGATGGGAGTGTTGAGAAATACAAGGCCAGATTTGTGGCCTGGGGCTTCTCACAGATCAAGGGGATAGATTATGAAGAGACCTTTGCACTTGTCGCAAGGTATTATTCCATAAGGACCATCCTTACTCTCTCAGCACAGATTGGCTGACGCATTCATCAGATGTATGTGAATATTGCGTTTCTCAATGGTATCATTGAGGAAGAGGTGTACATAGAGAAGCCTGAAGGTTTTAATATCTTCAACAATGAGTCGCATGTGTTCCGACTCAAAAGAGCATTGTATGGGCTTAAGTAAGTACCCCGTGCTTGGTACACTCGAATAGAAAACTATTTCACTGGACTGACCAAATCGTGGTGGATGGTAAGATTTTAATCATTGTTCTTTATGTTGATGATTTAATATTGATTGGTGATGAGAAGCTGATACACTCATGCAAGGAGGATCTTGCAAAGGAGTTCGAGATGAAGGATATGGGCCTCATTAATTATTTCCTTGGATTGGAAATATGGCATCGAGATGGTGAAATTTTTGTGTCTCAAGGAAAGTATGCAAGGGAGATACTGGGTAAGTTTCACATGGAGGGCTGCAAACCCATGGATACTCTTCTTCCAGAAAACTGGAGGAAAGAGGATGCTACTTCTGGAGAGGTAGTGGATGTTACTGTCTATCGGCAGTTAGTGGGTTCGCTAATGTTAGCGGGTGGGTTTATATATTGTATTTATATAGTTTTTAACCTTTTTGAATGGTTTAAAAACTATAGGGGGAGGATACATTTAGAATAATGATAAATTTTTAGACCAAAAGGCTTTATATATTGGGTTTTTCATTTATGCACATGGGATAATATACTTGTTCAAAAGTTTATAATAGTGGGTTTTTTGGGGTTTATTAAATATAAGGGAATTAATAACTAGGAAAGTGTATTTCTTAGGGATTTAATAAAATATGTTAAAAGTTAATATGAGAGGGGAGTGAAATGTAAAACAAAATACATATTATCTCTAAGTATCGTACAAAATCAAGCATAGCTCATCTTTATATTTCTTTCAATAATACTTAGGATAAATGTGATTTTGTGGATTTTTATGAATGCTTATGAAGGGATGAAGTTAATTACTCTAGGGTTACAATTTTACTAAGTAATAATGTGTTTTTACTTAGGAAAAAGGGGTTTTAGTACATGAATGAAGGGTAAATGATGAAAAATGAGGATTTAACATAAGAACTCAATATTTTTAACTAACCAGTCATAGAGCCTTGGGTCCGGTCCCAACAAAAGTCAGAGAAATGCTCTGAGCCTGTCTGACTGATAGCTTAGAATATTGAATACTTATAGGGGAGGGGAAATTAGTGATTTTTCCCGATGATGTATTATTTATATGATTGCTCCACTGCTTTCTACCTACCCAATCTTGTATTTCTAACATTTTTTCTTCATTTTGCAGGTGCATTTAGGCTTGCAACCTTAAAAAAATTTCTTTCAAAGCATAAAACTAATCTAAATCTACCTTATTTCATCCTAGGGCTCAAATTAAACTGTTGAGCTCCTCATTATTCTCTATCTATCTACTGATTTGTCAAGTTTAAACTGTTTGAAAAATCTTTATTCACTATCTAGAACATGAAATTGAAAGCATGAAGAGTTAAGATTAAATTGTTTAACTGATCATGGATTATGGAATTTATTGACACTCTACACATAATCATTATTCTTGCAATAAAGTAAAGTAGTGGCATTTGGATTTGCTCACTTTCAGGTCTTATTTTTTTTTTGGGGTATATGTTTTTCTAAGTCCTTTGATATTTCTTTTAGGACTTTTATTTTTTATTATTTTTCATCTTTTCAAAATATGGGAAAACAACTTGCAGAAAGCAAAGTATGTACATATTTACAAGACTTATCAAAGTCAATTCAAAATTTTATGAACCCTATTATTATAGGACCCTAACAGTGGCTCCACATGGGGATGACATTTCCTGGGGAAATATCAAGAACTGTAAGACTAGTAACCTGATCCTTGGAGCTAATCCCAAACATGCATATGCTTTGATTGAAAACTCTTGAACTGAATTTACACCTTTTTCTGTAAACTGAAATATGATCTAAGACCCCAAAGTGGTGCAACTACTACATCATCAATATTTTAGGGCCTTTTCCTTGACTTTCAAATCTTAATGAATTATTTCAAACTATCTGAAAATTGTAAACTGAAATAAGTTGAAGTCCTACCTACTTACTCTAATCAACTGCCCAACTGCTGGTTAGGTAAAATGAAATAGCCAATGCAACCATTCAAGCATTATGTACTTTGATAGATTTTGTTGCATGTGCTTGTTGATTTTCAAAATTGTAATTCTGCAACCTATTAAAAACTTGTCAACAAATGAGAGAATAAGGAAATACTTGATTTCCTTTTTTGACTCTAGAAACTTTTCAAAAGGATCTTCCAAGGTATATACACCAATGTTTAACTGATCTAAATAACTGTACATTTGTTCTGGATGACCTCCATGCCATGAGACTAAATTGTCATTTTTAACTTTATTCCCTTGCAAAATCAACCTATGATTGTTCTGAGATACTTTCGTATTTTCAGATAAGCTTTGTGATGATATTTCTACTGATGAAAATGTTTGTTTGAGGAAATTTTTATCATCTTGATCTTGAAGCTCATAGTTAGTTAATGGAGAAGGACTTTGAATGCATTCATTATCCAACATATCTGCTATTGGATCATGAAAAACTTTGAAAGATTGTTGCAATTTATATATGGGTTTTAATGGAACTTCATATATTTCTAGGAGTTGTTCATCCTTTAAAAACTAAAATGCTTTAGAGCATAATGGTATAGAACTTTCTTTCAAAATTTCTGAAATTTCTTCTTCACTCCCATATTTGATGTGTATTGTTTGATCATTGTATTTGCGCTGCTGAAACTGAACTTCCTCATCCCACAAACTAGCTAGTGATTTCTCTGTGAAGTTAGCTTGAATTTGGAGAACATAATTATCATCATACTGATCATACTTAGGAAAATATTCAAAAGAAGGAATGTCATCAATTATACACATTAGATCAGTAGATTGCTTTTCCAATAATCCTAATATATCTTGATTAGATTGGTTGCATTCTATTTGAAGGTCATCATTTTGATCAATAGGAGTGCTATCAGGCAATGGGCGTTTTTGGGAAGGTAGAACAACATCAGCATCAACCTGTTCTTTTGTTTCTTCATGGATAAAAAATTTAGTACATAAATCAACATTAGAATAAGTAGAAACAATTTCTTCATTATGTAAATATTTTGAAGATGGTTGCATGTTTAGAAGCAAATTGATTTCTTCTTCGATGAGGGGGGGTGGAAATCTTTGACTTCTTGGATTTGAATAACAGGTGTTTTTTCTCTTATGTAAAAACTGATCATGAGGTTGAATATTTTCTTCAAATTCATTCAAAACATTATATGGAACATCATTTGTTACTACAAAGGGGCTTTGTGGATCTTGATTCATCTCCTAATCAATTTGATCTTTGATTAACTCCTCTTGATTATCATGACACTTAACTTGAGAATGAAAGTTATGGACTTCTTCTAATAAATATTCATGGTGCCAATTTCCAAAATCTTCATCAATATTTTTAAGGTAATGTATGAGATCTTCAGCTTGATCATAACAATTTTTAGCTAATGATAAAGATGGAAAATTTTCTTCATAATGCTCATAAAATACCTTGTGAAAATCCTTTAAAGAAAATAAACTAGAAGGTTTGAGAGCTTCACACCATTCCCTTGCTTGTCCTTCTAAGGTTGCCATGAATAGCTTCATGAGGCAATCCTCATGTCAATCACCCTTCAATCTCCATGAGTGTATATGAAATTTAATGAGATGTAATAAAGGATTATCAATATTCTCATTTTGAAATATAGGAAGATTTTTATCCCAATTTACCTTTGGTAGTTTGTGTGGAAATACAGGTATGTGATCTCTGCTCATGGGAGAATACCTGCATTTTATTCTTGGATAATCTTGTAAATTAGTCATAAAGAAGGGCCACTGTATCTATACAACCAAGTTAGATCCTTCTATAAAATACAATATACATTGAAAAACTTTCTTAATGAGAAAGAACATAATGTCTTGGATTAAGATCCAAGTTAAAAGCCTTATCTTTCCATATTGTTCTTTCAGGTTCATTCCTTCAGTGGAGTCTTGATTGTGAAATTGATTTGGAGTCGCCAGGTGGATGATTTTAACCTTTGTGTGTCTGATCATTGTCCACCATCATAGATCAGATCTAAACCTGTGAAATATTTTTGAAAAAATGTTAGTCTTCCCCGGTATGGTCGCCATTATGTTATCACTCATTAATTTCTCCAGGTTCAAGAGCTAACTCACCGAGGTAACCACAAACCTACTTCAAACTCTAGGATCTAGCCTTCCTAGGGTTCAGAGAGAGCTCTCTCTTTGAGTTTTAACTTTGCTTTAATTTTGAATATTATGCTAGTTATTAAAGTGCAGATTTGGTTTTGTTTTGTTGGATTTGGTGGGAAAATTTCACTTGGAGGGTAGATAGAGGGAAATCTACTTGTCCATTGGGCTATGGAGTCTAAGTCAAGCTAAAAGAACTAGGATCAAAGCCTAAAAGGTCAAATGTCTGCAGGGCAAGGTAGATAACCCTTGGAGATATTTGGGAAAAATGGTTTTTGAGATGGTATGATCGGGATAAAGGGCACTTAAGGATCCTTTGATCCGGAAAAGGGAAGTAGAAGATAGAGGTCAAACGGGAGAGGGAGCAATTAAGAATTCCCTGCACCGGAAATCAGAAGAAAACAAAGAAATGATAACTAGTTAAAAACAGGGTGCTATTAACATGTCTTGTAGTAATACTCCTAGTTATACATTCAAATTTAGAATTAAAACATAGATGTATGCATGTAACAAAGAAGAATAACAATGACAAGTTTGAGAGAGTACTTCACTCTAGATAGTTTATCACAGGGATCCTGAAGTATGATGCCAAATAGTTGATCCAGTCTGCTACTCAAAATCGAAATCCAAAGCCTTCACGTCAACAAAATATCTATAGTAATTTCCAACAATTTTTATTCCACCCAAAATACTTCAAAGAGTGAAGTATTTATACAAATTCTAAACTAGAATATCTTGAAAAAATATCAAGATTGGTTTACAAATATCTCCAACTGTTTTACATAAATAGAACTTAAGTAAAGGACACTTAAAACTAATGCATCTATTTGGCACTATTTTTTATGGATAGGTGATGAAAAATAGGAGAAATTGAATTTGATCTCAACTCTTAGTTGATGATGAGGCATCCAAGTCACTAACTGTCTCCTTTCTTTGTGCATTTTGCTCCAGCAATTCTGCAAAATTGGGGTCCAATGATACCTTTTTATTTCTCAATCCAAAATAGATATGTAAAAAGTGAAAGAGGTTATTGTAGATAAATATATTTTTGAGATAAACCTCTCTCAGTTCCCTAAAATTATGCTCTAGCTGGTCACAATAGGCTCCGCAAAAATATGTGTAAAATAGAGTTTTGCAGAGTCTGAAAAATAGGCTGTAAAGATGTGCATGTATCTCTCATTTTGTAATAAATGTGAAAAACGTGAGATATTTTTTTTGTATATGGGTCTCTTAGGAACAAAAACCTTCTCTAGTTTTGTGATATTTATTTCTGATTAGCCACAATATTCTCTACAAAATGATGACTTAACATGAATTTTATGTAAAAAGTGCTTTCAAATATTGTTTAATATTTCCAAATCCATAATGGCTGTTAAAAAAGTGAGAGAGGTTGCTGTAGTTGGAGATCTTAGGAACATAAACCTCCTTCAGTTTTTCAAAATTCAACTTGGATTGGTCATAATAGTTTTTGAAAAACAATGACTTTAAAATGGAAATTTCTGCAAAAATGTCCCTTCTTCCTCTGTTTTCATCTTTTAACCTTACTGTTCTTTTAACTGTTTTTACTTCAACTTTGGATAAAATTCATTGTTGTTGAAAATATTTTCATCTTTATTCACCATTTACTGCCTCTAGTTTTACTTTTACTGTTTTACCTTGACTACTCTGTAACTTTGTTTTAACCTTTACTGTGACTTTCATTTGATACACTTTAACTCTGATGATCTTTGACTCTTCTATTTTCACTATCACTGTGAATTCTTACTTTACTTTTACCATTCACTGTGAGTTCTTCCTTTTGCCCTGACTATTATGAATGCCCTGTTTTAACCTTTACATTAAAATGCTCTTTTATCTTTCATAAGATGATTGTTCTTTAACTCTGATGCCTGGAATCTTTTAAGGAAAATCCTTTGAATCCATTTCCTTGTCAGTTCTTGGAATAAAACAGATCCTTAACTAGTATTGAGATTGTTTTATCCAAATTTTTATTTTGCTAATAACCTGCAAAAATAAAAAAATTCATTAATGAAATCCAGGTATGCAAGGAGGGATTATGGCTTTGATGAATTGGGAAAACCTATGGAATGAATTTTGACTCTGGAGGTTTAACTCTGTTGAAAAAGGATTTTCAGAAGATATAGGGCACCTGCAGAGGATTTCTGGTCTTTAGAGCTTGAAATTGACCCTTAATCTGTGAAGAAATGATAATTTTCTTTGAAAATGGTGTGCAATAGACAACTAGGGTTCTTGGGAAAATTTTGCCAGGGTTTTGCCTATTTCTAGGACTTTTGGGCAATTTTCTTGATGAATTTCTTAATTCTAGAACGTTTTTCTTTCTTTTAAAAGGTTTTTAAATTTGACTGCAGGTTAAATTCTGAGAAAAATACCTGTTTTGATGCAGGTATTGGTTTTAACAGGGTTTTCTTCAGTCTTCTGGTTGATTTGATAGCTTCAGTGGTTGAACTGGAGCGATATAGCTCCTCTGTAGTCTTTTACAGGCTTCTTGGGAAAAGGTTTGTAAGCTTTAGGTGAAAAGATGGCAGAAAATGGCTCTCGCGGCTTTTTGCAGGTTTATACAGTCGGGAGGACAAAAACTGCTTTTAAACGTGAAAGATATGAAATAACGCATTTGCCAAAGTTTTATTAAACATTTTGATTGTATTAAATGGAAGTCACAATCATGCGGGAAGGTAGTTTTGGAATTACATAGGCGTAGAAAACCAACGGTTTATCGCGTGGCTTTTTAGTAGTAAACGATTTTAGTAAAACTCACGCGATCGAATCATAAGGGGCCACGTGGAGGGGAGGGGTCAACGTGAAACTGCCTATTTCCCGTGGATTTTGCATTGGAGCAATCAGGCATCTTGTTTATGCAATATCACTCCTCAGCCATCGGATCTGAGATGTTAGTGCGAACAGTGAGGATTTGTTCGGGAGGTGCATGGAGCGGAAAGGTGGGACTGGGTTTAATCAAATGGAACGGAATGGTTTACAATGTAGCAGGGGCTTATAATAAGTTAACAACCTTTATAATGTGGCTAAGGGTTAATTGTTATAAAACATATATAATATGTTTTAAGGATGTTATATGTGGGTTTATCGTTTTTATTTAAAACATTTGTTAAATGTTTTTAATAAAACATAAGCGGGTGGGTTTATATATTGTATTTATATAGTTTTTAACCTTTTTGAATGGTTTAAAAACTATAGGGGGAGGATAAATTTAGAATAATTACACCGAAGGTGTTATCTATTGTGGGGTTTTTTGTAGCGACACTGTAGAGATTTGTCGTTACTGACAGAATCTGAACAGTTTCATGCTACATCATGATTCATTGTACACTTTGTAACCACCGACACCAAGAAGCAGATCATTACAGGAGCTCATGATTTCGACTGGGCGCTCAACATTTTGATTGTGATTCTACACATGGGCGGAGAAATGGATCAGATTGTAACATCTGATCTCCTTCATAGATGTAACATCTGATTTTTTCCGATCAATTGCATGGAAATATGCAATTCGAGGGTTTAGGTTGTCTAATTGTACTCCATCGTTGGGAAAGATAGATGTACAGAGACAACTAGGTGAAATTTCTTGACTGGCCCGTTGAAGTTTCACCTAGTTTTATATGCTTTCCATATTTGCCGATAATGGAACGCAATTGACCAGCCCATATTGGCAAGTTGCATATTTCATGCACTCACCTAGTTTTATATGCTTTCCATCTTTGCCGATAATGGAACGCAATTGACCAGCCCATATTGGCAAGTTGCATATTTCATGCACACTGGATCCAGAAAAAAATTTCAACAGATTCACAGTTAAGACAATTCAATAGTATATGCTAGTGCAATACTTAAAACGTACTTTTCTCTTGCATATGTTTTTCGCGGTGCCTAGTTCGAAATAGAATGCTATGTACAACCTGCTTGTATTGTAGAATTAAAAACTGTTGGGATTAAGAGCGTCAGATTGTAGAATTAAAAACTACTAGGATTGAGAGCATAAGAAGAGACCGATGTGGATCCATTTTTCTCTGCCCATACCTCGTATTTATAGTATGTAAATATCTTGGGCTATGAGTTAATTTGTTGATATTTACACATTATCTAATTTAAATACCATTTAAAAAATTCGGGATAATTGTAAGTGTCACAAGCACATGTGCACAGGCGCACACAAAATGTTGATGGATCCCCCTTCTTGCATTGTAGAGAAGCATTTCAGTGCAATTAAGGAAAACTATTAGAATCCACTGTTTCGTTTTGTTGGCAAAATAATTCTAAAGAAGACTTAGTGGAAAACTTGGTGAAATCTTTGACAGACTACGAGAGATTTTTGTCTGGAAAATTTCATAAAGATTGAAAACTCTGCAAAAATAAGGTATAAATCATTTTCCTCGGTTGTTGAAACATTATTTTAGAACTGTTGAAAAAATTGATCTAAAATTACAATTACCTTTGCGTAATAGACAAAATGCATCCTAAGTTGTTAAGATTTAGGTTTCTTTTCTTTTGCAAATTTCCAAAACTGTTGATTTTTTTTCTTTATTGCTTCAAAGGCTATTCTTCTTCTTCTTCATAGGACTGATCTCCGCATAAAATGCAACCATCTTTAACATTGTACTCCTAGCATCTGCATCCTTTTGTTCAAAAATCCTAGAATTTCGGCTCCACCATATGCCAGGGAAATGCACAATATTCATTTTAAGTATCAAACTAGTAATAAACAATCCTCTACTGAGTTGTCCAACCATATCACAGTGATGTTTAATAATTGTATTACCTTGACCCATATCGCAGAGCATTATGAACTAATGGCAACGAACGTTTTGTTTAAACCAAACACGATGCAGACCATTATGAACTGATGGCAACGAATGAATCAAGTATGGGCTGGTGCGGGTTCTACACTGGTAAGTATCTTCCCACTTGGCCTTCAGTTCAGGTAGTTTAAGCTTCCCATTTTAAGCATGAGCACTGTGTAACGAGGAGCGAGAGCGTGTTAGTCACAACGCAGAAGAACTATGTAATTTGAATGCTGCAGAACCCCGAGGCAAAAGGGCGGAACCAAAAAGATGAACAGTGAACGCGGTTTAGCGTTGAACCGGTAGTTTGATCGCACCGCCTTTGTGGAGTAAGCGGTATTTGAGAATTTGGAGCGATCCCATAGATTGGGTGACGTGTGCCCCTGAACGAATTTGGAAAACCACTTTCATCGCGTGCCATCGCACATTATCGTTCACGCATCTAAGCCAAGCAATATCCGTCGGATCATCTGAAGCCGTGTGACGTGTTGTCCGCCGTTGGATGTGGAAACCTCGTCAGCGTTGGGCCCCAGTTTAAATTATATTGATTGGGACTTTTCAAACTAAGGTTTATGGGCTAATAGAGGATGATTTAATTGTGCTTTTTGCCTTTGCATAGGCGTGGAGAGCTATGAATTTGGCTGTAATTCGAATGGAGAAATGGAAAACATGCCGCCGGATCGACTGCGTTCACTCTATGCCGTAAGTAGTCACCTTAAATATTGCACTCTAAGTTCTTGGGAATTGAACTTGCGACTGTAAATTTGTGATTAGAATGCCAGATTAGAAGTCCCAAAAGCTGAAAGGTCCAAAAGATTTATTCACATGATGAGGAGAACAAGCTTCTGAAGCCACCAATGCAAGCTTAATGTTGCTCTTTTTATTCTCTCAACAAGGTGTTCTCTTCCTCAAATGGAAGTAGTTTCTTCCTTTAACAAAGACATATGCAAGCTTAATGTTTCTCTTTTTAGGTGTTCTCTTCCTTAAATGAAAGTAGTTTCTTCCGTTAACAAAAGCATTCTTTCAATCCGTTCATTGGGCGGTGGTTTAGAGATAAACTGAGTGGGAATTTACACTATTGGTCCGATCTCAGTTCTTAGCGCATTCTTGTATAGGCTTTATTTGAGAATCTTCGAAATCAAATTAGAACGTTATTACTAAATAAATTTTATTTCTATTTTCAATAAGATCCTGGTGGCATGGTTCTCGTCTGTGAAAAAATCAATAAAACAATACAGAGATGCACTTCTTCTTCTTTTTTAATTTTTAATTACATAATTTTTTTAACAAATATTTAATTAATTTTTAATAAAACGTAATATATCACTATCACTTAGATTATTATAATTTTTAAATATGATAAAAAAATAAATTACTAAAAGAAAATAAATCCGATTAGAACTTTATTATATATATGCATCTGCAGGAGGTTGAGTAAGGTTGGAATCGAACGAAGCGAACATATGAGTCTAGCCATACATGTGGGTTGAGTAAGGGCTTGAACCTTACGAGCACTGATCTTGCGAACGCATAAACCCTGGTGGTCGATATATGTATGTCTATAAGGTGTGCTGAGGGTTTTGGATACGAGACCAGTTCTTTTGCGGGGTTATTGTAAAAGGAATAATTTTATATGCTTAAGGAGTTCATAATTAAGGGGGAATTTTAAATTAATATCTCAATCTCAGATTGACATATTAAAAGCAATAGATTTATTGAAATTGCTAGTTCAAGTAACATGAACAGTGTGAGCTTGCAAATTGGTGGAACTAGTTGGGCAATGAAACTTTCGAGGCATTTTACACACGAATTGAGATTGAAATAATCAGAAAACCGGGACTGTGGGTAATCCCGATTATTGATATTCTATAAAATTATTGTATTTTAAAATAAAAGATTTACATTTGGATTTAATCAAAGCATAAACCTTGAAATGTGACCAAATATGCATAATGGATATGGACCAATTATATTATTGATTTTGATTTTGATTTTATTTTTATTCGTTTATTTTTATATTTTTCATTTTATTCGTTTTTATTTTTATTTTTATCTATCTATTTATTTATTTATTTATTTATTTATATTTATATTTTATATGTTTTATATTTTTATTTCTAATTTATTTATTTTATTTATTTATTTTTTATTTTATTTTTTTTAACTTAAATAAAATTACTTATAAAATAAGGTAACTGATGTTATGAGTTTTGAATCAACTAACATATAATTATTAAAAATAAAATAATTATTTATATATTTAAACTATAAATAGTATTTCATTATTCTTAACATTTAATTTATTCAAAAATATCAATTGTTAATCTCAATCAAAACACACACGACCAGGGCAAACTCTTTCATAGGCACAAGAGTTAATACAAAGTCTACTCCTTCGGTGTACCTTTGCACCCTTAGGGGCAAATGCTAGTGATAACTTTTTAGACCAAAGGGCTTTATATATTGGGTTTTTCATTTACCCACATGGGATAATATACTTTGGTCAAAAGTTTATAATAGTGGATTTTTTCGGGTTTATTAAATATAACGGAATTAATAACTAGGAAAGGGTATTTCTTAGGGATTTAATAAAATATGTTAAAAGTTAATATGAGAGGGGAGTGAAATGTAAAACAAAATACATATTATCTCTAAGTATCGTACAAAATCAAGCATCGCTCATCTTTATATTTCTTTCAATAATACTTAGGATAAATGTGATTTTGTGGGTTTTTATGAACCCTTATGAAGGGATGAAGTTAATTACTCTAGGGTTACAATTTTACTAAGTAATAATGTGTTTTTACTTAGGAAAAAGGGGTTTTAGTACATGAATGAAGGGTAAATGATGAAAAATGAGGATTTAACATAAGAACTCAATATTTTTAACTAACCAGTCATAGAGCCTTGGGTCCGGTCCCAACAAAAGTCAGAGAAATGCTCTGAGCCTGTTTGACTGATAGCTTAGAATACTTAATACTTATAGGGGAGGGGAAATTAGTGATTTTACCCGATGATGTATTATTTACATGATTGCTCCACTACTTTCTACCTACCCAATCTTGTATTTCTAACATTTTTTCTTCATTTTCCAAGTGCATTTAGGCTTGCAACCTTAAAACATTTTCTTTCAAAGCATAAAACTAATCTAAATCTACCTTATTTCATCCTAGGGCTCAGATTAAACTGTTGAGCTCCTCATTATTCTCTACCTATATATTGATTTGTCAAGTTTAAACTATTTGACAAATCTTTATTCATTATTTAGAACATGAAATTGAAAGCATGAAGAGTTAAGATTAAGTTGTTTAAATGATCATGGATTATGGAATTTATTGACACTCTGCACATAATCATTATTCTTGTAGTAAAGTAAAGTAGTGGCATTTGGATTTGCTCACTTTCAAGTCTTATTTTTCTTTTGGGGTATATGTTTTTCTAAGTCCTTTGATCTTTCTTTTAGGACTTTTACCCTATTTTTGATTTTTTAGTATTTTTCATCTTTTAAAAATATGGGAAAGCAACTTGCAGAAAGCAAGGTATGTACATATTTACAAAACTTATCAAAGTCAATTCAACATTTTATGAACCCTATTATTACAGGACCCTAACAAGGCGGATGCAAACCTGTACCAAATTGTGGTGGAGGGTAAGCTTTTAATCATTGTTCTTTATGTTGAGGATTTAATACTAACGGGTGATGAGCAGTTGATACACTCATACAAGGCAGATCTTGCAAAGGAGTTCGAGATGAAGGATTTGGGCCTCCTTCATTATTTCCTTAGATTGGAAATATGGCAGCGGGAAGGTGAATTGTTTATGTCTCAAGGCAAGTATGCCCGGGAGATACTGGAGAAGTTTCACATGCAAGGCTGCAAGCCTATCAACACTCCTCTTCCAGGAAATTGGAGGAAAGAGGATGCTACATCAATAGAGGTAGTGGATGCCACTGTTTATCGACAGTTGGTGGGTTCGCAGATGTATTTAGTTAATACAAGACCAGACATATGCTATGCGGTGAACCAGTTTTCACAAGCGATGGTTAAGCCTACCAAGCTCTTTTGGAAGGAAGGAAAGCATGTCCTGAGGTATCTCAGGGGCACATATGAATATGGCTTATGGTACAGACAGACGGATGAGGTGAAGTTGCATGGCTTCATGGATGCAGATTGGGTAAGCAACCCAATGGACAGAAAGAGCGCATCAGGAGGGATTTTCAATGTTGGATCTATAGCAGTTTCTTGGTACAGTAGGAAACAAAGATCCGTGGCACTCATTTTAGTGGAAGAAAAATACATGGAAGCAATTCAAGCTGCATGTGAGGCTATATGGATGAGGAAGATCCTGGTCGGTTTGTTTGGTTCACATTTAGATCCTACATTGATACATTGTGATAATTAGAGTTGCATTAAACTCTCGATTAATCTTGTGTTTCATGATAGATCTAAATGTATTAATATCTGGTATCATCATATTAGAGATTGTGTGTAGCAGAAGATCATGTTGCTTCAGTACATTCCTACGGAAGATCAGGATGAGGATATTCTGATGAAGGCGCTCACCAGGAGAAAATTCGAATACCATAGAGGCAGGATCGGGGTGAAGAATAATCCCTATATTGTTGAAAGGGAGTGTTGAGATTCAACAAGATGATGAGCTTAGTGAAAATGAGTCGGCTTCACTAAGTGGGCCCGCAGGCTATTTTTGGCGCAAGTCTATTTTTAGACCTGGTGATCATATTTCAGAAGTTGTAGGATGCTATTTGTGGATGGTTGGTCAAGTTGGAAAAATAGATGAAATTCTATTTTTAGAATATTGGGCGAAGTCTATTTATAGATCGTCGATCTAAAAATAGATGCATGTCGATTATTATTAGCTCTTAATAATAATCCGACAATAAACAACAACTTATTCTCTTAAAGCACTTAATTTCAGTATACGGATTTGGAAAATCAATGGGCTAAAGGAATTACGCAATTCCTAGGGTTTACTGGTGCTTCATGCATGGAGGACTCAGCTAGAACTAAAGTGGCAAAGTTATGACAGAGTTAGAAGAGTAGTTCATGGAGTTGTATTCAGTTTAACTCAGTTAAAGTGAGTTAAACTAAGTTGAGCTAGTTGTATCTAGTCTAACTGAATGATATACTAGTGAGAGTGAAGTGAATTAATTAGTTAATTAATTCACAAATAATAACTCATTAATCAACTAAACAAATACAACATTTAACTATGGTGCATGTCAGTTCCAATGGAGACCCAGTGGAGAGGTAGGTGA
Source organism: Pinus albicaulis (assembly GCA_034641835.2). Classification (NCBI taxonomy): domain Eukaryota; kingdom Viridiplantae; phylum Streptophyta; class Pinopsida; order Pinales; family Pinaceae; genus Pinus; species Pinus albicaulis. The sequence continues at coordinate 478,540,293 of CM076570.1, read as the reverse complement.
AAGGGTGAGATGGACTATCTGTTGTGACTATAGTGATGCATTGATTGCATCACACACACATTGGAGTTGCCAATGAGGATTGCACAGTCAAGGCAAGGGTAATTCAAATTCATTCAAAGCTATTCTTCAGCAGGGATTGCACAGTGGAGGCAGGCTATCAGGAGGGCATGGATTTGCAGATTTCATCTTGTTAGTGTGTGACGATTGTATTGTACTGAGAGCTTGATGTACTAAGCTTTGTATGAGATTGTTACATGATCTCCATGATACATAATATATGATAGTTGGGGTTTTCAACTTCAGACTTTCTCGTTAAACAAATTTGTTATGTGCAATTGTTTTTATTTTATGCTTCATGTGTTTGCAATTAATTTTCCACAAAATATTAACAGTGGAATGATTATGTATTTAGCAAGAAGATAAATATTGTTAGATCAGGGGAATCTGGATGTATGCATGCTTAATGTATATAATTTCTACATTTATACAAAGCTTAATACAAAATATCCTATCAACTGATTAGGATTTAATTAAGGAAAATAAATATCTTCATGCAAGAAGATAGAGACACCTTTTAAACTAAATGCAATTTGCCCCTGTTTATTAGATTTATTGTTTGCTTCTTTGATATTTGTTGTCTTTCACGTTAGCTGTCTCTTTCTCGCTGACTGTCTCTTTCATCTGTCTTTATCTTTAACCTGTATTTTCTTTATCTGCCTGCTCTTTAACTCCGTGAATTTACTTTTACCTGACTGCTCTGTTTACTCTTTTACCTTGTCTCTCTTTTAACTCTTACAATAAATCACACCATTTTTTCCAGGCTTCTTCATCTGGAAGTTTGATTTTTACCATCCTCCTGTAAATCTCATCAGCCTCAGTATACTTGGAAAATGTAGGCTTGTTTACAAAAAGGTGATTTACCTCATATTGAAGGAAGAAGAAGTTCTTTAAAGTCTGAAGGAGTACGTTGCTTGTAAGAACCCCTTTCATTGTTGAATTTTTGGAAGTCTCTTTAGCTACTTCCCTGATATTTTTATCATAATATTCATGCCTCATTAGTTTATCATTAATCAATAATGGATTGTGTAGACCTTTCTGTCTCAAAACATCAAATTTGTTCGTGAATATGTTTACTGCAAGCTCCATTGTTTGGCATTTGTCTTCAAGTTGTATCATCATATTTCTCTTGGAAATCACTTTCTTCACCTCTAAGATGTTCTTTGTTCTGTTTGTTATCCCAAGTTCTTATAATTCTTGCTTTTTTACGAAACTCAATCACATATATGGGATGTGCATCTTTAGCAAGAACTTCAAAGGTTGTTTTCTTGTAATCTACTGATGATTTTGGAGCCTGTACTGTTGGTTGTAAAAATGTCATTTGCATCTTTCTAGTTTTGTAATCAAAGGCAGAAAGTAACATATTTTTGTCACTGGGAGTTTATTTCCAATAATGGGCATAAGTTACAGCTTTCAATGCTTCATTCTTCAATTTAATTTCTTTGAATTTTTCCATTATATCTTCTCTTTATCCACTAGTTTTCTTGATGACGAAACCTCTGCACTGTGTTGTTTCTGAATGAGTTTTGCACTGGAGGTTGATGGCTTATGTGTTTCTTCTGAAACTGTTGGAGGTGCATCATGTCTGACAACTATATCTATATCAATGACTTCAACTGTTTCAACTATCTCTTCCTGTTCTATCACTAGATTCAGTTTGGCCTTCTTCCTGTACATTAACTTGAATTTGATATCAGAGGTAGTCTAGCAGAATAAGAGCTTTCCTCTCTTGCCCTTTTTGAATTTCTTTCCAGTGAGGCTGGAGTAAGCAGGATGGAACTAGTATCAACTTGTTTCTCCACCTCTTGTAAAGTATTTTCCAACCACTCTGTCTGGTTGGAATACTTTTCCACATCAGGTTTTGACTCATGAATAAAAGGGGTCAATTTGAATTTGACTCTTAACTTACTGATGACTCCCAAGGGATCATTACCATTTGAAACTGCTATTGAACTTGAAATCCTGTAAATACTTGTCGGCTTGCTGACCAGTATTCCTATTATTGCAAATAAAAGGACCTAACTGGTTCTTAATCTTGAATTGAGTATTTTTATTAGCTGAAAGGAAGTTGACTTCATCTGAGTCCAGGATTTGTCTTATGTATTCCAGTGCAAATAACCTCATTAGGAGGTATTTGGGAAGCTTGTATGGAGTAAGTTGGCTTCCATACACCCTAATTTATGTATGATTATGGTATAAATACCAGTATCCCGTCTTAATTTGTTCTGACAACTGTAATACTTTCTTTATCTCTTCACTGACTCTAGGTTGGATGCTACTACTTAGAATATTAACAACTGGATAAACAAATGAATTAATGAAGTCTTTATAGCTAAATTCTATGGAATCCTTTCTGATCAAGGATGTCCAAAAGATAACAGATCGGGGTTACCCTCTATTCCCAGTTTTTGGAGGCTAACTACAAACCTTTCTAATTGGAAATATAAGAACAAATGGAAAAAAATTGAGGAGTATTTAAATACTCCTTCCTCTGGTAAATTGACTAGTTGATAATGAATTGCATCTGATAGGTATTGGGAAAAATTGAATGTTGAAGCTAGAGGTTGACCTGGGAAAAATATGGATAAGAAACCTAGGATAGAAGCATCTACATGTTCATTAGTAAAGTACCCTAAAATACATGACAACATTGTAACAATCTGTCTGGTTCTCTTTCAAAATATGGAAGCTGAATATGGAGGATTACTTTTTGGGGTTTCTATTGATGGAGGAAGGAAAGTTTGGAATATTTGGAATCTCTTGGGAAATTCTAGCTTCAGATAGAGTTCAGTAAGGATTTCAATAGATATTTTCACTTCATCAGGCTTTGGTTGGATCTGTAACATCTGATTGATTGATTGATTAAGTAGTAATAGTGAATAGGATCTCTTGGTTTGGGTAACAAGAGCTCTTTCATTAGGCAAATAATTGATCTGGAAGAGTCTAACAAGTTCAAGGAATTGAAAAGTCTGTGGGAAGATGTATTTAGGCAAATTTGAGTCCCAAAGGTGGATATCATCAGCCTCATCAATGAATTTTTCATGGCTCCAACAGTGGAGCTCTAGAAGGTTGAAATTAGTGATTGTATCACTGACTTTTAAGTCCTTATCAGCAAGAGAGGTGTGGTCAACATCTACTACAGGTGGTTGCAGAGGGTTAACAGATAAAATGCTCTGGGAGGCCATAGTTTCGTTTAATTTATCAATTTATTACTTTCTATGCTTAATTTAATGATCTCAGTTGCTTAGGATTACCTGGAAAACGGTTGAGTTCGGTCTGCAAAAGTCCAGGAGGCAGCAAGGTTCAGTTCTGGTTGGGAATGGCTTCAAACTGGGTCGATAAAGGTTTTTTGGTCTCTTTTCGCAATTAAACAGCAAAATAGACAACTATCGGTAAAGGGTGGGTTTTATTACTTTTGACCAGAGGCAATAAATCACATGGCGATGGGTTGAATTCAAATAGTGATGGTTTCATTTCAATGCACGGAAATGGTTTTGTAGCTTATCACATCACGAAAAATGGTTAGGTTATTTTAGGATGGGAGATGCGATAGATTGTGGGATTGCCGCGGGGCAAAGGGGCGGGGTTGTGAAACCACCCATTTCGCACTCCCCCGCCCCCCCTCTCGGCTTTAAACATTGGACTTTCGGGGGCGAGAAATGCTCTATTGGTCATTAGATCTAATTGAAAATGATCAGGTGACTAGTAGAAGTGAGGGGTTCTGATAGGTGGGACTGGGGATGATTTATGCGATGGGATGAAAGGGGTATAATACATATGCGAAGGTTTAATAATATATGTGGCTCGGGATATTATAAAGGTGGTCGAGTAATATAAATTTATGCGATGGGATAAATATAAAGGGGTTCGGGAAAATATACAATGGGATAAATATAAAAGGGATAGGGGATTAATCTAAAGTGGGTTAGGGATATATAATAAGCGGGGTTAATTAAAAGTGGGCCCCGAGATTATATAGTGGGGGGGTTTAAATGAAATATACACTATATGCTAAAATGATATAAAGGGGGTTGTAAAATATAATGGCAGGATGTTATAAATTCACTAGGAATAGGTTAAAATGATATAGGGGAGGGATTTTTGAAGTGGCGCCTGATATAATATATGGTATTTAAAACTTTGGATAAGTGGGTTTTGCATGTTTTTAATGGAAAAGAAAAACTAATAAAGGGGAAGGGGTTTTAGTAATGAAAATGGGTTTTTAATTAGGAAAAGGGGTTTTTAGGAAGGGAAAATGATTAGAATAAGGGGAAAGGGGTATTTGTCAAAAGAAATGGATTTTACAAGGGGAAATGACTTCCAATGGTGGAAATAGGATTTTAGCAAGGGGAAGGGGATTTAGGAGGATATTAGTGATATGAGATTAACCAATTGATGCTTTTCTTTACTTGTGAAAGTAATCTACCTACCCTTTATTTACCCTAACATTTTTTACTTCCGTTATTGGGTGCATTTGAGCTTGCTAACCCTTTTATTTTCGTTTGATAAGCAAACTAACCTATTTCTAACCTTATAACTTCCAATGGCTCAGATTAGACTGATGAGATCATTTTTATTCTCTACCTAACTACTCATTTGCCAAGATTAAATGGTTTGGTCAGATATTTATTCACTAACTATCATGACATGAAATTTAAAAGCATGAATGAATCAAGATTAAACTGTATGATCATCATGAATTGTGGCATTTTGGACAAGCTACAGACAATTTTATTTGCATAAGTAAACTTAAACTAAGAGTATTGGCATTTGAATGTGCAACACTTTCAGGATCTATTTTTGTTTATTTTGGTGGGGTTCATACTTTGCATTCTTTTTTTATCTTCTTTTCTTTTGGTCCTTTGATTTTTCTATTAGGACATACCCTCTCTTCATTTTTTAATATGGGAAAACATTTGAAGAAAGCAAAGGTATGTACAATATTACAAGACTTAACATAGTCAATTCAAAATTATGATCCCTATTATTATAGGACCCTAACAGGGGTGAAGGATAATCCCTTTCTTGTTGAGAGGGAGTGTTGAGATTCAATAAGATCCTAGTGAAAATTAAGCACCTACACTAGGATGGAGCCTCAGGCTACTTTTAGGTGGATGTCCATTTATAGATGTATGAGAAAATTCTATTTATAGATACATTTCTATTTATAGATGTATGTGCAAGTTCTATTTATAGATTGCATGTATATTTATAGATGCATGTCGACTATTATTATCCCTTAATATTAGTTGGACAATAAACAATAATATATTCTCAATGACCACTTGGAAATAGTTAACTAAAGTGGAAAATCAGTTAGCTAAAGGATTTTCGAGTTAATAGGTTGGTTGGTGGGACATGCAAGTGGACTTAGTTGTAACTGAGTGATTCGAAGTTGTAACAGAGTTGGAAGTGCAGTTATGAAAGTTGTAAAGTAGTTTAACTCAGTTAAGTGAGTTAAACTTAGTTATGCTAGTTGTAACTGAAGATACACTAGTGAGAGATCAAGTGAGTTAATTATTAATTAATTCACAATCAATGGTCTCACATGCAACTGAAGATTTACTATTATTAATTGCATGCATGTCATATCCAATGGAGACCCAGTTGAGTTCTAGGTGAAAAGGAAGATAACTATCAGTTGTGACATTATCTAGTTGCACACATGCAACCACACACACATTGGATGTGCCCATGAGGATTACGTAGTCAAGGCAAGTGGGATTGCATTCATTCAGGGATTGCTATAAGATGGGATTGTGCAGTGGAGGCAGGTTGTCTGGAGATAGTAAATTGGCTAAGGAACTTGCCAATTTTTGTATGATAGTGTGAGACAGTTAGCTCATGTACTGAGAGCTCTTGGATTAGAGCTTTGTATGTAATTGTTTCATGATCCATGATATAATACATAATAGAAGATAGTGGGGTTTTTAGTTATAAGCTTTCCCCGATAAATTATATGTGTTATGTGTGATTGATCTTTCTTCATGATATTTCTATTGGCGATTGTGTTTTAAATTTCCGTGAAGATAAGTGGAAGCGATTTTTTATTTAACAGTAGAATATTATTTTTAGATCAGGAGAATCCAAGACATACATGTATTTTGTATTAAATTTCTACAACCTCGTCCATCAAAAGTGAGATAGGGAACATGTTAGATGATTTCAAGAGTGATATGTTACATACCTTTTCCTTGCAAATGTGTATCATGCAAATCAAGAGGAAACAAGAAAAGGCAGAGATATCCCTAGCTACACACCATAGGAATGAATTCCTAATGAATGTCATAAATGTTTGCTCAGTCCGTGAATAAAATTATGCAATAAAAAAATTCCCTTCCTTACCTAGCCTAAATTTTTTATACGAAGGGGTTGAAGGTGGACCAGAGAAACTTTGCTTTATAAATCAAAGGAGGCCTCAAGGACCTCAATCATACCACCAAGGCATGAAAGGAGTGCCTTATTGTTACTACAATTCAACCCAAAATGCACCTTTGCAACCTTGGTATTCCTATACTCATCCATCTTGGCCCACACCTCCTTCTTGGCCTTATTCTCCTCCATATCATCCTCAATATCTCAATCAACCATTTCATCCATATGCTCCCCAACCTCCTCAATGGAGCAACCCATCACAAGGGTAGAGGCCTCAACTCAACAAACCTACTGATTTACTGCCTCCACCCCAACCTCAACCACAAATCATTCATCCTGCTCCACCGAAGCAACCTCAGATGCCTACTCAACCTAATCTGAACCTGAATAACAAACATGCACAGCAGGTCTACAGTGGAGAGACATCTTACCCTGCCTATGCTATGGAGATCCATGAGATTAACCCTAGGTCTGGGAGAGTGCTCCCAAATAACCATCCACCATCTCCACCTGAATAAATTGAAGAGGAAAAGGAAGAAAGTACCCCTCAATTAAATCCACCTCCTTTTCCTGAGAGATTGATCCATCCTAGCCAGCACACCCTAGAAGGGACTGAACTTCTGGGAGAATTGAAGAATTTGTGTGTCAAGATACCCCTTCTCTAGGATATTAAGGATGTTCCCATCTATTATAAGCTTATCAAGGAGAAATTTTTCAAAAATCATAGAATAAATATGAGAGACACCCCCACCATCAATGTTGTTGGTCATGGATCTAATTTGATGTTGGGGAGAGTGATTTTCCAAAAATACCTAGACCTTGGAAGTTCTGTAATGGATATGCACATTGATGGTATCATTGTCCCTCATACATTGATTGATATTGGGGCTACCATAAATGTGATGACTAAAGAAACCATGTTGAAGCTCAACCTCCAAGGAGCTTTGAGAAAGACTACTACATTGTTGCAACTTGTAGATAGATCCATAGTAGCTCCTGAGGGAGTTGTTGAGGATGTTATGGTATCCATTGACTCTTGGGATTATACCACTGACTTCCTGGTATATCAACCCAAAACCAAGTTTAATGGTTATCCTCTTATCCTAGGAAGACCTTGGTTGGCCATTGTTGATGCCTATATCAGTTGTAGGGTTGGAAACATGACCATTAACAATGGGCCCTTATCAAGACAACTAGTATTATATCCTCCTGCGTAGTCTTCTATTGAACATGATCTACCTTTGTGGCTGGAAGATGAGGAAGAAGATGAAGTGTACCACGCAACACCATACCCAATTTGTACCTTAGATGTTGTTATCAGAAGCGGGGAACCTGATGAAGATGACATCATTGACCATATCCTTCAGAACCAACACCCCACTACCATTCCACTTGATGAACTTGTGAAAGAATATGGAAGTAGTCCTTGGAATGAGATATGGTCAGTTGACTCAAGCCCTGAACCTGCCAAGGTTGTATAATTTGGCCCATCCATAATCTTAAATATCAATCCCTCTCTCTTGGCTAAAGAGGAAGAACAATTGTGCCAGATGTTGAGAAAGAACTTAGATGCTTTTTCTTGGGATTACAAAGAAATGAAAGGGGTGTATCCCTCAGTATACAATCAACATATTTACATCAAAGAGGGATGCAAGCATGTGCGCCAACCATAGAGTAGAATGAACCCAACCTTGAAGGATATAGTGAAAGATGAATTACAAAAGTTTTTGGATGCATGGTTCATATACCCCATCTCAGACAGTGAATGGGTGTCACCTCTAGTCTTAGTCCCAAATAAGAATGGGAAGTGGAGAATCTATGTTGATAATAGAGATTTGAACAAGGCCACAAAGAAAGACCATTTCCCTTTGCCTTTCATTGACCAAGTCTTAGATGGTCTTGCAGGAAAGAAGTTATTCTCTTTATTGGATGGATTCAATGGTTACAATCAGATCCAGATCAACCATTGCACTTGATGAACTTGTGAAAGAATCTGGAAGCAGTCCTTGGAATGAGCTATGCTCAATTGAATCAAGCCCTGAACCTGCCAAGATTTTAAATTTTGTCCCATCCATGACCTTAAAGATCAATCCCTCTCTCTCGGCCAAAGAGGAAGAACAATATTGCCAGATGTTGAGCGAGAACTTATATGCTTTTTCTTGGGATTACAAAGAAATGAAAGGGGTGCATCCCTCAGTCTACGCTCAACATATTTACATCAAAGAGGGATGCAAGCATGTGTGCCAACAATAGAGGAGAATGAACCCACACTTGAAGGATATAGTAAAAGATGAATTACAAAATTTCTTGGATGCATGGTTCATAAACCCCATCTCAGATAGTGAATGGGTGTCACCTCTAGTCTTAGTCCCAAAGAAGAATGGGAAGTGGAGACTCTCTGTTGATTATAGAGAGTTGAACAAGACCATAAAGAAAGACCATTTCCCTTTGCCTTTCATTGACAAAGTCTTATATGGTCTTGCAGGAAAGAAGTTCTTATCTTTATTGGATGGATTTAATGGTTACAATTAGATCCAGATCAACACCGAAGACCAAGACAAGACTACATTTACATGTCCTTGGGGTACCTTTGCTTATAGAGTTCTACCATTTGGCCTATGAAATGCCCCTGCCACTTTTCAAAGAGCAGTTATGAGCATATTTGATGAGTTTGTCCATGACTCTGTGTAAATCTACATGGATGATTTCACTCCATATGGGTATGATTTCCAAGAGGCCCTATCTAATCTGGGTAAAGTCTTGAGGAGATTCATTGAAATGCATCTCTCCTTGAGTCCTGAGAAGTGTGAATTATTCAGGAAGGCGGGGATTTTCCTTGGCCACTCGATATCTCAGGTAGGAATACAAGTAGACCCAAACAAAATTGCTATCATTAAAAGGCTCCCTGCTCCTTAGAAACATAGAGATGTTAGGAGTTTATTGGGCTTGGCTGGTTATTATAGGAGATTCGTCAAGGATTTTAGTAAGGTGGCTTCACCATTGTTTGGATTATTTGCCAAGGACTCAGAATGTTGTTGGTCAATTTTTTTTTCGAGAGGCCTTTGAAATCATAAAAAGAAAATTTAACCACTTCTCCTATAATCTGATGTCCCAACTGGGCTTTGCCTTTCCATATCCATATTGATGTATCAGATAAAGTTGTAGGGGTAGCTTTGGGACAAATGGATGATAAGTTACCCTATGCATTTTTTTTGTAAGCTTGGAAAGACTCCTTTTCATTTATTTTTATAAACAGAATACAACCATATTTCACAATTTGGTGGCCTCAACTCGCCCTGAGCGGGAAACAGAGTTTGTTGGCCACTTGATGGCATGATATGCCATCTAAAAAAATAAGTTTTTTAGTTTGTCATACCAAGTGAAAAATCCTGAATATTCACACACATACATTTTTTCACATACTTACTAACAAAATTGCTTAACAATGGAAATGTAAATGCTAGACACACATAGATAAAATAAAAAACTAACAGATTTAAACATCCTAAGACTACTCTGCCTCCTCGGGTGCTGAGGCTGATTCCACGGGTACTAGATCCTGAACCGAAGTGCCAACCTTCTCAGATGGCTTGGTGATGTAAGGAAGGTGGTACTCGATGGACTCAAGGCACCCATCCTGCTTTCTCAGCTAGAATTTGATTTTATCAAACTCGCTCCTGTAGTTTGGGAAGTCTTCGGCTAAGGTTACCATACTCATAGAAATATTCTCAAAGGCATTTCCAAGGACGCCCTTCATGGAGCAGTAGAGACACAGTGTGTGCTTGAACTGTGTCATTCTACCTCTCATTTGCCCCGGATCAGGGACAAGGCCCTTCCATTCCTCTGTATCCGTTTATGTTCACGTATGTCTATTTATGTCAGCTTCCCATTTTTTAATGAGCTTCTGAATTTCTTTTGTTGTGTTTTCATGATATGCTTTCCCTGACTCATGGATGACTTCCACTGCCAGCCTCCTTCCCCTTGGCTTGCTCGGGGGTGATTTGGGTTGAGCTTCAACCTCCTTACCCTTATCTCTTCGGTCGTAGCGTCGAGTTGTTGGGCTCTTTGATCAGGCCATCGTCGTAGTGGCCTCTGCCTTATAGTTGTGAACACTCTATGCTGGAGTAAAGGGAAGAGGCTTCCAACAGTCTCGAGAATGATTTCTAGGGAGATTACTTGTCCAAGGAAGCAAACAAGGGCATAATTCCATGTAATGCATACGCATTTGATTCCAAGCAGCAAAATTGTTACAACAATGGTGTCCCGAGGGATGCATCCCAATAATTATCCCATCCTCAATACTCTGAGGGCCTTGCACCCTCGTACCATACTTTGCCTCTATAACCCCCTGACCTTATTGATTACACGCACCCAGGCTAGCTTTCATATCCCCTTAAGACCCATAACCTTCCGATAGTATCTCGACCCCCCACTTGTTTCCAGCCCGCTTGACGTACCACCCACCCTCCCAAATTACGGAAATGGCTTTGCTAACCATAGTCTCGTCCTGAGTCAAGTTCCACCGCCCAGACTCCGCTCGCGTAGAGTCCTGGTGGCTCATGGTGGAGCTACCATGCGCTACCTCTAAATCATATGGGACCCGAGACCCCTATACCCAAAATGAATTTATTAGCTCCTCTCCAACCCATCAAGCCGACATCCCTCACCCAACAGGCTTTCACTTAGGCGCACACAAAGGTCATGCCCCATTTCTTCATAAAGACATAGACAGAGACCCAGAAACAACCCGACCACCCCCAAACCAAAGCCAAAGCAGTTCAGCTCCCTAATGCCCAACAACTTCTTCTTCAAGGTTGACTTCACCCCCTTTAGCTCCCAAATAGACATTACTAACTAATATAATAGAAACATGGTATGAGAAACGAAGGGGGAACCATAAACATACCCAGATTTCACCGTGTCTGAAGGTCGATAGAGGTTTGTCTTCCTGTGATCACGCCTACACCAATGTCTGCCTTCGTAACATAACCCCCATGCCTTCCTACCCCCATATTTAATCACCATGCACAGGCCTCCGTCCCGCCACCTCACCTCACAATGCATGTGTCAGTACTGCTTGCCACCCTTGCTAGTCACGTGGAGGGTGGCAGGCTTCAATCCCACAGCCACTACCATAAATTTTGATGGGAGGGTTGATCCGCTTCATCACACCATGATCAAGGGTCAATGTCCTGGGACTATGGGTGATATCCGCTCTTAGCCCTGTCCTGCTCTATGGTTCTTTGTAACGGGGTCCAACGTTCTTCCCTGACATTAGGTGGCCAACTTATTTCAAGGGGTTCATTATGATGAGCGCATCCCCAGTTTGATAGGAGTTCTGCAGCTTTTTTTCCTTCCCTCCTTACATGGGTGATAATGATATATTCAATTTTTTTTATTATATCTACCAATTCCTGCACATTCCTGGAAGTATGCCAGATTTGGCTGAGTTTGTCCCACTTCGTTCCTTGATTTGGTTTTTTGAGGATGTTAGCAACCAACTGAGAGTCCCCTTCGATTACCAACTTTCTATAGCATAATCTGGTTGCTAGGAGTAGACCTTGGTGCACTCCAATGAATTCTTCTTCATTTTTTCTTGCATAACCAAAGGAAATTGCATAGATGAATCTTGCTAAGCCTCTATGAGCTCGAAATATCCCTTTGAATCCTGCTTACCCCAGATTTCCTTTTGAGGCTCCATCAAAGTTAATCTTGATTAATCCTTTTGGAGGTGACTTGAAGGTCCTGTTGGTATCCCCTCTGCCAGGGATCACTTTCCAAGAAGCTGGGGACACCATGCTTGGGGCTAGGTGGTGGCACTAAAGGATTATTGCTTCCTGAGGTGCCACTTTCCAATCGTCTGGCATCCATTTCTCAGAAAGGATGGTTTCCCTTGTGTTATTCTTAATTCCCTCCCACACTACCTCTTGGTCCAAACTTGTACTTTTAAATATCTGGCAGTTCCTCTCCTTCCAAATCGCCCAAAGAGTGAAACCCAAGACCAGGGCCCAGGCGTAGTTGAGGACCAGCCTGGAGAATAAACCTTGTCTCCAGATTAATATGGTCTCCCTTATGCTTCCAAGGTCTCGATCCATCCTGCCAAAGAGCGCTTCCACTTGTCTCCATTTTCGCTCCACAAACTGACAAGAGCTGAGGAGATGTTTTAGCATCTCCATCTCGATCTCACATAATGCGCAAATCGACGGCCCATGGAAGCCCCTTTTATTCAGTTGGTCCCAGGTCAGAATTCTACCTCTACACACTAGCTAGAGGAAGTAGGTTACCTTTGACCACCACTTTCCCCCCCAAATTTTCCTCCAGATTTTTTGTTGGTTCGTCTGTCCCCATCCTACTTTCACCCTGTAAGCTTCCTTGACTATAAATGATCCTTTCGTTGTGTAGCCCCATCTCAAGATGTCTAGCCCTTTCTGGAAGGTGATCCTTATTGAATGTAGCTCCTTCTTCAACTGGATCCATTGGTCTGAATCTGACGCATTTGGCTATTCTGTCTTGTATTTCCATCTTCTACACCCACTATTAATGGCCTCCTCCTTCTAGTATTGATTTACCATTTGATAGTTGTTTTTCATAGCATAACTGAACCAGTCACTCAGCTCTTGTCTAGGGAATATTTTTCCCCTCTGTTGCTAGGACTCTTGTGAAAAGAGGGTTGTTTGGCCATTCCTTATTTCCCATAAGAAATGTTGTGTAATAATATATCTATTTAGTGTTGCAAGATTCCAAATGGTCGATCCTTTAGGGGGAATCCAAATATCTTAGAATATCCTATGTTCAATTGGGAATGTCATATTTCTGCATCCATATCTGCTTCCACTATCCTCTCCTCCCCGAACCCATCTCCACCATATTTTCACCCCCAATACTTGGTTGAGAGTGAGGGGATCTCTGAGTCCAATCCCCCCTTCCATCTTAGGTTTGATGAGGTTTTTCCATGATACCAAAGCCCATTTTTTTAGCTGGTGAGCCCCTCCCCAGAGGAATTTCTTGAAGAATTCCTCCATTTTGCTACATATAGTTTTAGGCACGGCCATTCTAGACAAATGGTAAATGGGAATGGATTGTAGGACCACTTTGAGAAGAATGGTGCAACGAACCATGTTGAGGGATCTAAAGGTCCAGTTGCTGAGCTTGCTTTGGATATTTTGGATTATTTGGTTCTAGTAAGCTACTTTCAGAGAACTATCGGCAAGGGGCACGCTCAAATATTTGGTGGGAAGAGAGTTGAGACAAAATCCCAACGCTCTAGCTAGAAAGGTTTGGATGTTCCTAGCCGCATTAAAGAATAAAATGCAGGATTTATCATTATTAATAAGGGTTCCAGAGGCTTACATAAACACATGAAGGATTTATTTGATGCTTCGAGCTTCCTTCAACAAGACATGATAAAAGAGCATAATGTCATCTACAATTTTTTGATGTGTGAGAGGGAGGTTGTTTCCCCAAAGTCGGTCACCCTTTACAATTTACTTCATTAGTAAAAATCTATCTAAGGATGAATTGAACTACACTTTCACTGAGAAAGAAATTTTAGTTGTTGTCCATTCCTTGAACAAGTTCAAACATTATATCACTGGGTACCAAACTTCTGGTCATATTGACCATGCAACAATTAAATACTTAATGAACAAACATGATGGGAACGATAGAATTATTAGGTGGTTACTATTGTTGCAACAATTTTATTTAACTGTCATTGATAAGTCAGGGAAAGAAAATGTAGTTGCAGATTTTTTGTCTAGAATCACTTTTCCTACAAATGATGAAGGGATGATTGGTGATTAACTTGCAAATGAGCACTTATTTTCTATTTCAGTACTCTCTCTCTAGTTTGCTAACATAGCCAACTACCTGGTTTCTGGGAGATTTCCTCCAAATCTGTCATCTAGGGAGAAAAGCATAATTGTGAGAAAGAGCACCCCTTTCACTTGGATTTGTGGCAATCTTTTCAAACTGGGACCAGATCAAATTCTAAGGAGATGTGTCAGGGAAGAGTAAGTCTTTGACATCCTCTCAACATGTCATGATGGGCCCTGTGGGGGTCATTTTTCTGTTAATAGGACAACTTTCAATGCCTTACAAGTTAGCTAATATTGGCCTACTCTCCATTAGGATGTAAGAAGGTATACAAGTAGATGTGACCAGTGTTAGAGGATGGGAAAACCCACACCCAAGGATGAAATGGCTCTGCAAACTCATGTGGCATTAGACCCATTTGACACGTGGGGTACGGATTTCATTGGGCCAATTGGTCCACCACCCAGGAAAAGGAAATACATCATAGTATGCACTGATTATTTGACAAAGTGAGCAGAGACAAAGGCTCTCAAGGCAACAACAAAAGAAAAAGTGGCTGAGTTCTTAAGGGAAAATTTTTTCTACAAATTTGGGTATCCAAGGGATATAATCATTGATCAAGGAGCTCAACTCACATCACATTTTATTGAGAATATCCTAACGCAACATAATATCAAGCACAAAACATCTACTTCCTATCACCCTCAAGAAAATGGGTAAGTAGAGGTTACCAATAGAGCACTGGAAAGCATCCTCACTAAGGTGGTGAGAAGAAACACGAAATATTGGGCAGACAAATTAGTGGAGGCAACTTGGGCCTATAATACCACCTAGAAGACAACTAATAGGTTCACTCCATGTGATATGGTTTATGGGAAAAAAGATTTGCTTTCTATTGAATTTAAATATAACACTCTCGTAATGGAAACACATCTGGATTTGGATGTCATAAGAGCACAGAAAGAAAGGTTGCTCCAACTGAATGGCTTGGATGAATTCAGAATGCAGGCCGTCCTCCACAATGAAGTTATACAATTGCAGAGGAAGGTTTGCAATGATAAGCACATTAAGGAGAAAATATTCCGAGAAGGGGATTAGGCTTTGCTATATGAGTCGAGGTTAAAATACTTTAAAGGAAAGATGATGACAAGGTGGTTAGGCCCATACATGACAGAGAAATTCCATTACAATGGGTTTGTTCTAGTCAAAACCATTGATTAGGTGAGGATTCCTTTTCTTGTCAATGGTTATAGGCTAAAGTGTACAAGAATACCATGTCTAAGGCAGAGTTCACCAGTACAATCAATAGGGAAGTAAATATAATTGGGAGCCTCCTAGCTAGTCCACATCCCTCCTAGAGAAAAATTAAAAAATAAACAAAAAATAAAGTGGCTTGGGTGAAAACCTCCATGAGGCATCCAAGGCCAACTCCAGGATTGAAAACCTCTCTGAGGCATTCCTCGAGCAAAAGAAAATTAAAATAAAATAAAAGATCCCTTAGTGAAAACCTATTTGAGGCACCTAGGGTAGGCTGGTGGGTTTTAAACCTCTTCTGAGGCATCCTAATAGTCTTGCAAAAATAAATAAAAATACAAGAAGTTGAGATGACACCATGATTGCTAACTTTTTTTTTGTCTTGCAGGGTTATGAACAGTGGTATTTCATGGTCACAAAGCAAGGGAATTCTCCAATTTATCTTCACTTCTCCATCCATTCACTCTTTATCCAACACCATCACTTACCTCTTCATCCCACGCCATCATCCTATGAGCTCAAAAGTAAAAATTCACACCCTCTCTGTGTTGCTATAGGAAGTTCCTTTATTGCTACAGGAACTTCCTCTGGTGCTACAGGAAGGTACAAGAAGCTACAAGAGGGAGGATCGAAGACAAGGGCAGTCACCAAACGTCTCATGGTATCAAAATTTCCATGAATATAGTCTTCCCACCATTACCTATCATCCTCTCATCACTCCTCCACCCCACTCACAAATTTTTTCCACTCAAACCCTTCACTTTGTCACACCTGTAAAGAAATTTTCTACAAAAACACAACATTCCTTCACTTCATTTATCCAAGGCCACACCACTTCCTCATCATCCTACAGCTATCCTAAGGCCTTTCCACACTCACTCTCATCACCCATGCAAATTTATTGTCCAAAGCAAGCAAAGAAGGTGTTGTTACAAGAAGAAGCCTCTTCCTATAGCAAACCTATGTAAACACCATAAAAGATCTATAATTATTTTTTGATCATCCAAGGCGACATGGAAGACTTGTGAGGTGACTCTGAGGGAAACAATGGCACTCCAACAAGGATTCTCCACCAACAACGTAAACTTGAAGCCTCAACAAGATACCTGCACACACAAAAAACAAACACAATTAAGCACCTCAAAAAGAACAAAGACACACAACAAAATCTTAGGCAGTAAAAAAAACTTTGTTGATGGCACCCCAATGGTCCAACTCCAGCATGCAAATCCTTGCAACAATTCGACAAGGAGGTAAGGCTCGGGTATGGCACTCTCTCACCCTCTCATTAACAAATTAAATTACCAAAACTTTAACATATTAAAAAACTTCTAACGTTGATGTAGCCCTTACATAACCTTTGACACTGGCTACAAAACTGATGTTCCGTTTCTAGAGCATTACATGTTGGCTCAACCAAAACAACGGTCGTATTTCCTGGCCAGCTCCAAATACCATGTGGTCGACTCATTCATATGTCGGATCCTCCAATTGATGTTCAATAAAAACACTGTAAATATCACCAATGACAATTTGGTCAACACGAATCCACACAGTCCAGGAAACAAGTCGAAGAAGAACGACGCAGGGAGGAGACTGCTCGAAATAGAATCGAAGAAAAAGAATTTGTTTGAGTCAATTAATATCTGAACCAGCTTGGTGTCCATACACATGAAGCTACAGGAAGCAACACTATCTCAGTGGCTCGAACCTATATACAATTGCAGTGGCACGGATCTATTGGCTCGGACCTGTATAACATTGCAGTAACCTTGTTGAGGCTTGGAACAATGTTTGGGTAAATTACATCAACTAGAAGAGCTCAGACTATTTGTGACAAAGAACTTGGGACATCAACAAAGCACTGCCATACCAACTGTCACGTCTCTTTAACCTTTGGCATAAATGGTGTATGTATATAAGATTGTTTGCACCACTTTTATGGATGAGATATCTCGGTAAAGAAAAGCGGAAGTTAACAAATCTTATCTAAAGCTGAAACAGAGATTAAGTGAAGTGGAAAGGGGTTACAACTCAAACCTATACAAATATTTTGTGACCCTCGGACCTAGTGGATGCAATTTGTGGCTTGGACCTTCTACACCTGTGCGTTAGTTCTGTAGGCTTGGTATAATCTCACTGCAGAGATAAACATCTCGGACCAGCCTCATAATTTATGCTTAGATTGTGGTGATTCGTTGGAATTTTGGACAATCATTAGGTTCGATTCACCTAAAGTCTTCCTTCAAGCACAAAACTACAGGCTCAAATAGGTTGCATGGACAGTCTTGCCAAGCATGAGAACAATTATTAGTTGCATCTCAAACCAAAAATACTTATTATCTTATTCTTCTCAACCTGTAGCTTGCCATTATCTCAGAACTGTGACAGACACCAATTTTTGAGAAGAATTATAGAGCTACTTGTAACTTGAACATAGCTTGGATAACATAAATTTGAAGCTTGGTTTGGCACAGTCACCCTTGGAGCAGATCTAATATGTTATCTTTGAAGGCATCCTTGAGTGGAGCAGATCTAATATGTTATCTTTGAAGGCATCCTTGAGCAGTATTACTGGAGCATCTTTAAGACATTGTTGAAGAACACTACTGAAGTCTTCTTGCAGTTTTGGATATGTTAAGGGGTAATCCTTAAGAATATTTTTAGTGAAAATTTGGAATACATCTTGAAGTGAATTTGAAGAAGTCTAGGGATCTGTTTAATTAGAATATCTTGGACAGTCATCTTGAAGATTGTATTGAGCAACTTGTAGAGAAGCCTTATTGGTGACCATGATGCATTAGTCATCATGAGGTGACCTTGAAGATCGTTTGGGTACCATGAAGAGCCGTGGTAACACCTTCATGATAAGATAAGGTTTTCTTTGATGAAGTGATTTGGAGAAGGCATTATTGAGATTGACTATATTGTCAAGGCTCATTGAAGAAGACTTTGGGAGCCATGAAGAATAACCAAACATATTTAGACGAAGTGAAGTTGAGGGTTGGAGCTTCATACAGACAAGGTCGGTGCCTTGGAAGATAGGGTTAGAGCCCTAGAGGATTGGAGTCCTCAAGAAACTAGGTCAGAGCCTGTACCAGAGATAGGGTTGGAGCAATAGAGGTTGATGCCTCAAATTGACAAGGTTGGAGCCTTGGAAAGACCAAGTCGGTGCTTGGCATAATACAGGTTGGAGCCTAGAAGATTGGAGTCTTCATCTAGGGTTTGAGACCTGTATCATTATTTTAATTTACTTATTGTAAAGAAGAAATTAATAAAAGTATCTATTACATCATTGTTCATTTTTTGTTCTAAATATAAGTGATCTAACTGGTAAAATTAACAATTGAAAAGAAATACTGATTCACCCCCCTCTCAGTATTTATTTTGACAATGTATTAACAAATATACATATTCATTATATGTATATGTATTTAGGTTTACTTAGGATTTATTTAAGAAATAGGGATTTATTAGCATATATTTAGGGTTTCTCTAGGGCTCCATCATATATTAGAATTAAGGTTAGAGTTTTATAGGATTTTCTATAATTAGGGTAAGGCCTTGGAACTTTTAGAATTAAGGTAATAACATGGAGCTAGGGTATACATTTAGAACTTAGGGTATGGCAAGAGTTAGGGTTATGTTATGACAAGAGCATCTAGGGTCAAGTCAAGTGGATGGGATTTAGGTATCCTAGGTTTTGTCAGGGCAACATCACAAGAATATTTTCCATCTACAACAATGCCCTGCCAAAGTCTTCTTCAACGAGCCCTGCTAATATCTTCACTCTCAACAATGCCTTCTCCAAATCACTTCATCAATGGCAACCTTATCTTATCATGAAGGGATCTAAATTCCTCATATTTCGACTTCCAAGCCTTCAGACATTTCTCTATGGATGTTGTATCCCATCTTGTGCTTATGTTTAAAATGTTCAACACACCGATCCAAATGGAAAACGCATAGGGACACCTGAAAATTAGGTGTGAAACATCCTCATTTTCAGCCTTTCACATAACACATCTTCCACGACCTAATCCTCTCCTGCATAAATTCTCCCAAGTTAATATCTTATTCTACTATACCAACCACTCAAAACATTTGAGTTTTAAGGAAAAGTTCCATTTCCAAAAAAATTTGAACAACCATCTATCCTCACATCTCTGGTGTGATAGGGTTATATACTTGTAGGCCTCCTTAACAGTGATTTTTCCTTGAGACACTTTACCATCCCATGTAAATATGTCTTACTTTTCCACCAAAGTGATTCCAACCCAAGATAAATTAATCACATACCTATCCCCTATCTATGTTAATTCTCTAAATAAACCCAAATCTCTAGAGCATATCTAAGTCATATATCAAGAATAGGATCATTAACGACCTGAATTTGTTTTAAAAAATATATACCCTTGTTATGAATATACTTGATGAGAGATAAAGGTAATGAATGATCATATTGGAATCCCTAGATATGGTCCAATCCAATCTCCACAAATTCATCCGATCCAACTCCCACCTCGAGTTTCCAAACTGCTAATATTTTACCCTCATGGAATTGTTCCATATATATGAGACAATGTTAGGAAGTCATGCCCCAAACTTAATCCACTCTTGAATTGACTACTTTCTTAGGTATTTTTCCTTTATAATCATTTTCCAAATACTTGTTCCAAATAAAGCACGCCATAAGCTCTTCACCACCAATGCCCATAAAAAAATTTCATTGTTCTTAAATCCCTAACCTCCATCCTCCTTCCTCATAGAAATACCCTCCAACCAAACTAGATATATGTTGTTTACACCTTTGGAATCCACCTAGATGAAGTTTGAGATTATGGATTTAATCTGCTTAATCATATTTTTGGGCATCAAATAGAGGTGTATCCAATATACTGAAATATTATGTAAGACCAACTGAGCTGAAATCTAGCTTCCCCCAAGTGTCAACTTCTTTAGTGACTAAATAGTAAGTTGTGTATCTCTTTTCTTCAATGTTTTCTTACGTGCTTTGCTGTGTAATTGCTTGATGCCCTTACTACTAGAAACTATGTATATTTTTCCCAAGATTACAACATTACTTTTGTTGTCGTTAGTATTGGACTCGAGTCTCAGAGAATATGCAAGCATAAATTTTAACATTTGAAGAGATACAACAATGGTGGGAGACAAAAGTTAAGAATTACCTAAAGAAATATGTGAGAAGAAACATGTTGTCATTAGCATAAGCAAGGGCTAATTTTTTCATAGAAGTGCACAATTTTTTTATTGAAGGATCCTCAACGAAAATTAAAAAAATTCCTCGTCCAAGTTTCTCATGAGAAACCATAAACCTAATGCCTTATTGTTACTAAAATTGTCAAACGATGGTCGAACCAATTTTCACGAGTCGCTCGAGACGTTTCTGGATGACTTTTGCGAGGAACAAACAATGGAAGAAAGAACCTGCATTGAGCATATTAAATCCAGGTTCTTTGATGACCTTCACAATAATTTTTTTTGCACAATCCCTACCCTGTTGCATAAGTTCCTCCTTGACAATGGTTCTTGACGCATCGTTAAATACCGACCACTCCTACAGAGTCTAATAAATACCAACTACCATCAAAGGGAAATTGACTGGAAAAATTTTCTCAACGCACAGTGTAAATATGTGAAAGAAGCATGGGACTACTTTCTGAGTAAATAAACATAGTTATTAGGTATTCCCTCGTCACCCAACAGTAGGTCGGGATGGCATATGGGGGCAATAATTCATGATATATAAAGAATAAAAATAAAATAAAGAATAAGTAAAATTGGAGAAGTATAAACATTAAATATGGAAGAGAAAAGGTTGACTGCGAAGAAACAACAAGGAGAAAGTAGCCAACAAAAAAATTTAGATGATATTCGACCATATAAGCAGCCCACCAATATTCATAAATATCACGTGACAAGAAAAAGAAACATCAAGAAGAGATAAGAGAGCAATGCCAGAGGAAGAAAATTCAATCTCAGGAGCATGAGAGCGAAGATGCATGGGACTCCTCAGATGACTTGAGAGGCGTAACAACACCCATTATGATAGAGAATGATGGTCTAAAAATAAGTCATAGAAGGCAGGTAGACGAGATGGAAATTGATGAGTTTTCTCCGTCATTACCACGAGTATCGATTGTATCAATATCAAGTCCCGACATTAAAAAAAATCTTCAACAAAGCTCACATATTTATTCAGGAACTCCTATTGTTTGGCATAAGTAGGATGAACAAGGAAATCAGTTAGAAACTAAAAATATTGCTAAGAACCAAAAAAACAACAAGAAAAAATAAAATGAATAAATGCTTCTTGAGCTTATAAATCTCACGATAGTACCACCCTACCACAATTAGTATCTATCGAGGAAGTCAAAAATAAAAATCTGGTCGGTGAAGATTTGTGACCTAAAGTAAGTCACTTCACCAAGCATATAGATATAGTGTGCCAAACCTACGAGTCATTTCTTGAATATAATGCTGAAAAACAAAGAATTAGCATGTCTTCGAGCAATTGACTAATAGTCGATCCTGCTAATACCGACTAGTCAAATACTCTTGGAATATCTAGAGTAGCGAAGGCTCCAATAAATAAAATGGGATTAAATCACACATTCCTCTATGAGGGAGATGGAGACCCTAAAAAACGTTGGTTTTTCTGCAAGAAGTGTTGGTTTATGAATGATATCACCGATGAAGATAAGTAGATGGCACAATTTGCAATGACTTTGAGGAAACTTCAACTCACTTGGTTCATGAATCTTACTGAAAATCAAACAAAATCAAAACTAGTACTCTTACTTTCTTCAAGGCACAATATGTGAAACATCTAGTAGCCCAAAAGTTAAAAGAGATGAAGCAACAACCCAATCAAACAATATGCAAATATGATAAAATATTTAAATATTTATTGAGTCAAATCCCATGTATTATCGACGAAACTTTATTAGTCCAGTGGTATGTGGTTGGACTACTTCAAAATACTTATGACTACTAGGAAATTGACTAGGGCAATGGAAAAGGCTTTGGAAAGGTGAAATGGCATTTTTGGAAATTTATTTATGAAAATAATAGAAATTATGAGAAAAGGAAGGTAAGAGGTCACATGTTGCATGTGATGAGGAAAAAGAAGGAAAATAATTAAAAATTGGAGAAATTAGAGGCCTCATTAATAAAAAGGCTTATGAGGATCAGTTGGTACCTTTTGTTGGTGTAACCTTTTGTCAGTTCAGTTTTGGAGCTCTCTCTCTATTCTCTCTCTCTCACTCTTGGACACTAAGAGTTTTCTTGGAGTACTTCAACATTGGATCAAGAAAGTAAAAGAAGGCAAAGAGGAAGCAAAGATCAAGATGGGAAGAGTAGGATCAAGTAGCTACAATGGGTCTACTTGCACGTATCAATTTGCATGTGTGATTTCCTTGATATATTTGAAATGCATGCTTATGCATGTGTGTTCTTAGTTCTCTTACTTTCATTGGCATGGTTTTTTTCAGGTGTGACAATGTTATTTTTCCTTGCCTTTCCATTTCCAGATAACCATGGTGTGATGGGGTTCTCATGTTTTAGTTAATTTGGATTGTTGGATGGATTTAAACTGAGTGAGGTGGATCTCCATATGAAATAACACATGGCCTAGTGATCCTTGAACCGAACATTGGATTTTGGTAAAGCCACTAACCTAGTAACCCATGAACTATGAAAATTCCTAGATCTGACAATCTTAGGAATCCTACTACAACTATCTGAGTTTACTTCTCCTATTATGTAAATTAAATTTATAGAATTAATTCAAAATTCATTATGAATTATTGAAGTAAACTACTGAAGCAACCTACACTTAATTAAATATGATTATGAAAAAAGGAAACTAAGCAAGAAATCAATCACACATAGGACACCTTTATTTTGGACTAAGTCCTCGGAAAAACCTAATGCGGGAAAAACAGTGCAGCAAATATGAGGGTTTGTATTAATAAGCAGCAGTTTCTGAATACAATATTTGGATCCCTTATTGGCTATCCAATACAGAGAAATCATTGCAGACAAAAAATAGTGAGTTTTACCTCACACTTCAAGTCCCAGCTAATCTGGATCTGAACTGGCGAAACCCTAGCTCCCTCTGCGTTGCCCATGCGCAGTAGATGCGTAGGCCTATGTGGGGATGGCTATGGACTTCGTAACATCCTCTCTAAATCGATCTACCTCTTAGAAAATCAAGTTTCAGCCCTCCCAGCTCAGAAACCTCGATCTCCAACAAAACTCGGATTGTCTCTTGGAAACACTGCGCAATCCCTACGTGGGCCCTACATGGGCCTGTGTCACCTCTCCTGGTGGTTGTGATGCTTCATTTATTGTCTCTATTGCCTCTCTATTATGTACTCTTGTTCCTAGAGAAGATCCTCTGACCAATAACTAATTCTACCCCTCACTGCACTGAATCACTTAGATCTGATCATCGTCCGAGCACTTGCTCCATCAGAAGAATTCAATCTCTAGATTCACTTGGTGTACCTTTCCAAAAGACCCTCAAGCCTTCCTTTATAGTCTTCTGGTTGAGAAATCAATGGTCGAGATTAGATCTCTAATCAACGGCTAAAATTATAGAATAACTTGATCTTCACTTTTTAGATCATTCTCACTCTATTTTATTAATACCTTTTAATTATTTAATTTCTCTAAGTTAGACTTAGGTTCCCCATTAAAATAATTATTTTTTAAAATAAAACATGAACCAAGTGGAATTTTCACAAATGATTTATGGGTTCTTTGGAATACCAGTGTCTAAGCCTCTCCACAAAATTTGGGGCTTATAGCACTTCTAATGCTACCAAAAATCAACAATCCCTCTTAGCAAGGAAAATGCTCTAACAATATGCCTACTGCATAATGCTCTGACCCTGAAGAATCCTCTGTGTTATTGATGTCTGACAAGCTATCCACCAACCATTGTGTTGCTGATGCAATTGTATTGTTTCCCATGACACTTCCACTTCCACTACTGCATCTGTACTACAGCTCCCTCTCAAGTGTTGCATCTGTTATGTTGCTAACACTGCATCTGCACTGCAACTCAGCTACTGAGAGAAGCAGCTGAAATCAGCCAAACATTGAACAAGTGTTAAGTTGATGCACCTCAGTGCCAAAGACTCAGACTATCGATAACTATTGCGCTGTCACTCTGATGCACTGCGTTGCTGCTGCTCTGCACTGTTGTGCACTGCGTTGTTGCTCTACTCTGTGCTGCTCCAAAAATAAGCATTGCTACCTACTGCACTGTCATCTCCGTCACTCCTTGGCTTCCACTAAATACTTCTTCGTCTCGCTACTGCAAATATGGGCTCTCGTAGTAAGGTACTGATCCATGAGGTGGGATCCTCAAGGATCCTGCCCAACTGAAGTTCAGAGTGAAATACAGTTCAATATCACCCCACTTCTCACCTGGAGAAGCATGGGATCTCATGGCGAACTCATCTTTCTCGATCTTTGCGGCTGAAACTTTTGGATCGTGCTTTTCATCCTTGTTTTTTTTCTTCAAAGGACATTGTGATGCAAAGTGGCCCATCTCACCATATCTGAAGCATTTCACCTTCGAGACATATATATTTTTTCTCCATTGCCCTTGCCTCCCTTTCGATGTGAGGGTTGCATTCACCTCCTCCTCTGGATTCTTAGATCCACTTCAGCTACTACTGTCAAGCTTGCACTTGACTAGATAAATCCTCAACTCTTTCTCCTGAAGTGATCACCAGATTTGCTCCCAACTAGGAAGCATGGCCCTGCCCGAAATTATTTGAACAAAAACTTGCCGCTCCTCTATGACTGTGTTAAGGGTTGGCCTCACCATATTTGTCGAGGATAGGGTGGATCCCATGGCTGCCAACTGGTCTCGAATCTCCTGAAGTCTTGTAAGAAAATAAGCAATGCATTCCCCCTTCTACATCTAGATCATCCAGAGCTTCTGCTCTAAGTACATCTTCTGCTGCTCAGAATTTCCTTCGTACAACAAGGACAAGTCCTCCCACATCTCCTTGGTAGTGTTCTTCCCATCTACATGAGATACTATGTGATCCTTTACACCATCAAGGATTAGTCTCTTTGCCTTTGCTATATCGGACATGTACTTCTTAATTTGATCTAGATATGAAGGTACAACAACCACATTCACCATGAACGTCTTGAGATCATATTCATCCAGAAGGAATTGGATCCTTTCCTTCCAGATTACGTAGTTGGAGGAACCCTCCAACCAACCCTGATCTATAAGACCATGAGATGCCATCTAGACAACTGTCGAATTTCTCCCTCTTATTCCCCCTCTATGCAGCACTAGGCAGGCTTTCGTACTCCTTGTGGACTCGTATATCTGCTGCCCGGATCCGTTGCTCAGATCTTGGAAAAATGTTGAATTCCTTGGCTAAGAACTCACTAAGGAAGAATTCCCCACTATGTGCTCTTTTCTTTCTTCTGACGCTTCTCTGCACAACAACTACCTATAGAAAAATTGTGTCCCTCTCGCTTTGTGTGAAGACTCTGCGTTGCTCCCTCTGCCTCAGCAAAATCTCGAACTAGAAGTCCTACCTCTCTGTCGACTCACTCAAAGAGAGACAACCTCGAAACTTCAACTCTTCTGGCTAGAACTATGCAATCCCTCTAGGGATTCGATCTGCTGCTACAACAATTCAGCCTTCACTTCAGTGCTCAGATCCACTCTTCCTGTTTCACATCAAATCCTCTGATACCATGTGAAAATTCCTAGATGTGACAATCTTAGGAATCCTACTGCAACTATCTGAATTTACTTCTCCTGTTATGTAAATTACATTTACATAATTAATTCAGAATGCATTATGAATTATTGAAGTAAACTATTGAATCATCCTACACTTAATTAAATATGATTATGAAACAAGGAAACTTGGCAAGAAATAAATCACATATAGGACACCTTTATTTTGGACTAAGTCCCCGGAAAAACCCAATGCGGGAAAACCGGTGAACAATTCTGAGGGTTTGTATTATTAAGCAACAGTTTCTGAATACAATATTTGGATGCCTTGTTGGCTATCTAGTACAGAGAACTCATGACAGATAAAAATGGTGAGTTTTACCTCCCACTGCAAGTCCCAATTGATCCAGATCTAAACTAGCGAAACCCCAGCTCCCTCTATGCAGTATATGTATAGGCTTGCATGGGGATGGTTGCGGATTGTATCATCTCCTCTCTAAATCGATCTGCCTCTCGGAAATTCAAGTTTCATCCTTCCCGGCTCAAAAACCCCGATCTCCAGCAAAACTCGGACTGTCTCTTGGAAACACTACACAGTCCCTGTGTGGGCTTGCGTCATCCCTTTTGGGACCTGCATCACCTCTCCTAGTGGCTGCACTACTTCCTCTATTATCTCTGCTACCTCTATGCTATGTACTCTTGGTCTTGGATGTTAGCGCTATAATCAACACTTGGACTGCTTCATTACTTGTGAAGGTGGATTCTCCTTTGTCCATCAATACCAAATGATATTTCTTACTCATATTTCAGGTGACAAACCTTTGAATTTTCCTTAATTCCTATATAGATCCTTGCTTTAAATTTCCTCGAAGTTGCAGAAAATCCCTAACTATTCCCTACATAACCTATTGTAGAAATTATATAATATGCATGTATATTACCGGATTCTCCTAATCTAACAATTTAATCCTTATGTTAAATACAGAATCCTTCTACTTAATTATTTGCGGAAATTAAATTGCCAATTGCAAACACATGAAGAAAAATCAATCACACATAACAAGATGTTTTACTGGGAAATATTAAAGCTAAAAACCCCAATTATCATATATTATGTATATCAATGGATCATGAAACAATCTCATATATCTCATACAAAGCTCATCTCATAGAGCTCTCGGTACAATACACAATGGTCTCACACTGTCTTGCAAAAATTTGCACCTCCATGCACCAATTTCTTGCCTCTTGACAGCCTGCCTCCACTGCGCAATCCCTGCTGAAGAAGAACCTTGAATGAATTCGACCTTGCCTTGCCTTGACTGTGTAATACTCATAGGCATATCCAATGTGTGTGTGGATGCATTGAATGCTCCAATATAGTCACAACATATAGTCCATCTCACCCTTTCACCTATCTCTCCACTGGATCTGACATGCAAGTAGTTAATTGTTGTATTTCTTCAATTGCAAGTAAGACACTACTTGTGAATTAATTAACTAATTAATTCATTCATATTTCACTAGTGTATGTTCAGTTACAACTAGCACAACTGAGTTTAACTCACTAAACTGAGTTAAACTAAATAACAACTCACATAACTACTCTTTCAACTCTGTTGCAACTTGCCACTGTCAGTTATAACTAAGTCCTCAATGCATGAGTCACCAACCACCCTAGGAATTGTGTAATTCCTTCAACCCACTGATGTGCCACATCTGTTCACTGAAATAAAGTGCTCCAAGAGAATAAGTTACTATTTATTGTCTGATTATTATTAAGGGCTAATAATAATTGACATGCATTCTATTTTTAGATTAGTGATTAATAAATAGACTTCACCCATCTTCTAAAATTAGAAATTCATCCAAAGACATAATTTTATCAACCATCTAGAATCAGCATCCTTCTAATTTTAGAATATGCTCACCATTCTAAAAATAGACGTACACCTAAAAATACCTGTGTGGGCCCCACCTAGTTTAGGTGCTTATTTTTCACTAGGATCAAGGATGATGTTTCCAGATGCCAGTTTCACTATTTCTTATTGCAAATTTCAACACTCCCTCTTGATAAGAAAGGTATGTCTTTGCATGCGCTCTGCAACTCCATGCATCCGCCCTGCAATACTTGCATGCAACACTTCTGAAACTAAATAGCCTCCAAACAACTCAATCAGTCTAATGCATATGTCATCAAAGTATTCTGACTTCTGCTAGCTACTGCTCATGTCTTCAGGAACCACTGCGCTATTGAACTCTGCACCCATGCACTCTGCACTTGTTGTCAACTCTGATCCGTGCTCCAGTATCCGACACTGTCACTTTGATCCGACTGCATCAATCCAACTGATCATGCTACTGCTGCTCTGTGGGCACCTCGTAGCCAGGTTCAATTCACGAGATCCACACCATCTCAATGAATCATGCCCATAAATCTCCTCTTGGGATTACTCATGCATGTCGCCCCACCTCTCACCTAGTAGTATAGCTGCATGCACTCCCTCTACCCATCTGGCACGAAATTTCTCTGCATGAGTGGTTGCTCCCACTCCATGATCCTCATCTTGTGGCTGCTCCACATCCCAAGGTTCACTCTTACCTGCATGCAAATCCTGCTCCCTCTCAAGCTTCAATTGCATGGCTTTCTCACACTTCCCAATAGTAGGAAGCTCCATAGAAATTCCATCTACTTCAAATCTGTAGAGATTCTTAACTCGAATCCCAACCTTCTTGGCTTGCCCTGTTGCTTTGTGTCGCAAGAAAACTTTTCCTTCACTAAAGACAACATCATAGCCTCTATCCTCTAACATTGTGACTGAGATTAAATTCTTCTTTAAACCTAGAACATGCACAACATATTTTAAATGAAAGAGTTTACCTGACACCCTCTGAAAGGTAATGGTACCAATGTCGGTCGCACTGTATCGTCCATCGTCGGCCATCTCAACATGCATCTGGAGATCTTTCTCCACCAATTCATTGAACAATTTCTCATCTCCCATCATGTGAAAGGAAGCACCACTATCAAAGTACCACCCCGATCCCAATGCACTAAACACCATGAATGCGATCAATGAGAAGTAAAGCTCAAATTGTGAGGCAAGAGCCTCACCAGCTGCAGCTCCAACATCCATCTTGTTCTTCTTCTTATGTGGACAATTTGTGGCAATATGTACAAACTCGTGACAGTGTAAACACTTCACTTTGGACATGTTGTGCTCCTTGCCATCTTCTCCGGCCTCATATCTAGAATGGAATTTCTTCCCCTTCTTATTCTTTGCCTTGGTAGCCAAAACACAGTCCTCTTCATCATCATTCTTTGATGAAGAGCCATCCTTAGTGTTCCGCCTTATCTCCTCCTGCACTAGATTCGACCAAAGTCACTTCCAATCCGGCAGTTTTTCCCGTCCATTGACAGAGTCTTCATAACTGTGCCAACTATTCGAAAGTCCAAGGAGAGCCAAACTCACCAAATCATCATCAGCAACAATAAATCCTACACTCCCAAGCTCATCCCTACATTGGACAAACTTTGTCAATTATACTGGAATAGTGTCATTCTTCTCCATCTTGATTTTTCTAAGTTTATCCTTCAGCACCAATTTCCTATGGTCGCTGCTGCTTTGGAAAAGATCTGTCAAAGCCTTCCACATAGCATATGGAGTGGCTTTCCCATGAAGGCTTGACACAATATGGTCTTTCACACCTTCCAACAGAATCCTCCTCGCCCTTTCTACTTTCTTTTTCCATGTGTCAAGTACTGCAGCATTCGTCGAAGTGGGCTTAGGAAAATCTTTCTCGATGAATTCCATCAAGCCATTATCTTCAAGCACCGTCTCCATCCTGTCCCTCCATTCTATGTAGTTCAAGCTACCCTCGAGTGCAAACTCCAACAACACACCATTGAAATCCATTTCAATGTTTACTCAACTGTCGCACCAAGAAATTCTTGCAGCAATTTCGAATTGTTTCCACCAACAAAAACTCAGCACTACTTCACTATTGCAATCTCTTCAGCTCCGATACCATGTAGAAATTATACAATATGCATGTATATTAATAGATTCTCCTGATCTAACAATTTAATCCTTATGTTAAATACATAATCCTTCTACTTAATTCTTTGCAAAAATTAAATCGCCAATTGCAAACACATGAAGAAAAATCAATCACACATAATAAGATGTTTTAATAGGAAATCTTAAAGCTAAAAACCCCAACTATCATATATTATGTATATCAATGTATCATGAAGCAATCTCATATATCTCATACAAATCTCAGCTCATAGATGTCTCAGTACAATATACAATGGTCTCACACTGTCTTGCAGAAATTTGCACCTCCATGCACCAATTTCTTGCCTCCTGACAGCTTGCCTCCACTGCGCAATCCCTCATAGGCATCTCCAATGTGTGTGTGGATGCATTGAATACTCCACTATAGTCACAACAGATAGTCCATCTCACCCTTTCACCTATCACTCCACTTGGTCTCCACTGGATCTGACATGCAAGTAGTTAACTGCTATATTTCTTCAGTTGCAAGTAAGACACTACTTGTGAATTAATTAACTAATTAATTCACTCATCTTTCACTAGTGTATGTTCAGTTACAACTAGCACAACTGAGTTTAACTCACTGAAATGAGTTAAACTAAATAACAACTCACATAACTACTCTTCCAACTCTGTTACAACTTGCCACTATTAGTTATAACTAAGTCCTCCATGCATGAGTCAACAACCACCCTAGGTATTGCGTAATTCCTTCAGCCCACTGATGTGCCACATCTGTTCACTAAAATAAAGTGCTCCAAGAGAATAAGTTACTATTTATTATATGATTATTGTTAAGGGATAGTAATAATCGACATGCATTCTATTTTTAGATTAGCGATCTATAAATAGACTTCGCCCATCTTCTAAAAATAAAAATTCATCCAAAGATAGAATTTTCTCAACCATCTAGAATCAGCATCCTGCTAATTTTAGAATATGCTCACCATTCTAAAAATAGACATACACCTAAAAATAGCCTGTGTCGGCCCCACCTAGTTTAGGTGCTTATTTTTCATTAGGATCAAGGATGATGTTTCCGGATGCCACTTTTACTGTTTCTTGTTGCAAACTTCAACACCTATATCATAGGTGTTTAATCAAAATGTTGATTGTCTACCACCTTAAAAAGAAAAAGACTACCTGGGATAAATTCCTAACAGAGGAGGGGTTTTGTAGTATCAACTCTAGGAGGAGGGTAGGAAGACCCAAGAAGCAAAATGCCCATGAACAAACTAGCACAACACCTGTGCCAAATAGTTCACAACTAGCTCGATTTATCCAATCAACTAGTAGGAAAACTAGAAGTTCAGCTAGGAGAGCTAGAACTGAACCAGTCACTCCATACCCATGGTGCAGCTAGTATAAAATGTTTATGTGAGGAAACCTCCAAAGGAACCTCAAACTTTAGCAGCATTCATTAGAAAACACTCCATGAGATTCAAGCAAGGACAAACTGTTAAGTCTACATGTCAGGAAAGCAGAGCTTCCTCCTCAAGATATAGAAGCATAAGAAGGTTGATCCTAGGAGAGAAAAATTCAGAGGAAACCAGCCCTGAAATACCAGTTGAAATACCAGTTCAAGTTTTTATTCCAATTCAACACTCCATCCTAGCAGTTGCAGAAGAGTAAGAAGAAAACAAGGAACCAACACTAGCTCAGTTGTTTTCTTCCCTCAAGACACCAAAGACACCTACAAGGAGAAAGGATAAGAATGTCATTCACTCTTATTCATCCTTTGAAGAAGATATCACTGATGAATATTTCTCAAAGACAGAGTATGAAGAAGGTAAGTCTAGGAGTATGGTGCAGAAGAGAAGAAGGGCTTCCTATATTCCTAACCCATACCTTAATAGGCCTCATACTAGGCCTAAAAACAAACTTAGACCGAATAGAAAACTGATTGCTAATCCTAGACTAAGAGATGTAATCATCAATGTTGATGAAAGCCCAAAAAAGGAAACCAAGAAGGCCAGAGCTTAGAAACAAAAGCATATAGGAAAAAGAACTAGAAGGCTCACTAAAGCAGAGTCTCTCAAAATCTTTTCTTCAATACTTGATTTTATCTAATCCCTTTAGGAGAGGCTCACACATTTCTAGCCTAATCAACAAATGCAACTATTTGCAGAATTTCCGGTAATATCTACCTAATTTTGAAAAGTGCTTCCTTAGTTTTTGTATGAAGGAAGTGGAGGCAGTGTTTGTTCAAGTCTCGAGGGGTGCTACTGAGGATTAGTTACATGCATGCATTATCAACAGGAGAAGTTGTTGCCAAGTGTCAATGATCAAGCTCCCTTCTAAATATTAGAATTTTGTTTTTGCACTTTTTGGGGAAACAACCACATGTCATCTTCAATTGTTGTTTGCACTTTTTGTGGAAGTGGTTGTACCAGAAAATAGGAGCAGTCTTCTAGAATATTGCCACATCATTCCAGCCACTTTGAATTGCAAGCCATCATATTGTTTATTTTATTTATGTTGCACTTACGTTGCACCACTTTGTATTAAATTTTAGGATAAGCCTCATCTTTTGTATGGGTATGTAATAACTTTTCTAGGACAGGTTCACACTTTTTGTGGAGATTTCACAATAATATCTCTTGTATATATATGATGAAACTCAATGGAGAAAAGGTTCATGGTTTGTGAATCTTTTACTCATATGATTAGCGTACTTTTTCAGTGAATGATATTGAAGAAGACTTTTGAGGACTTATTACCTACTTGATATGTGTATTGTTAATCTTTCTATGTGTTTCCACACCTCGCTCTCTTCAGTTGCAATTTATAATTTCATATTATGTGGTGTTTTTTTATGAGTCTCTTGATGTGTTTATGTATCTTATCAACTTTTATCAGTCTTACTCAGTGATATTTCTTGATGAGATACATATAATGACAGTTTAAAGAGCATTCATTATGATAGTGACTTTTCATGATATTCAATAAGATTATTGTAAGTCTTGATATAGCTTTCTCTTGTTGATATATTATCAAACTGTTTCTTGTGTTCTCTTTCATCAAAGCAGTGGATTTATCCCTTCCAGACCCACTGTCCCTTCCACTATTTCACACTTTCTTCTTTCCATAGGCTACAAACTTACATTTTGCTACCATATCAGGACCCAATACCCTCATTAGTGTGACATTGAACTTGACTGAAATCCCTTTTCAGTGATTGAGAACTTAAACCATCTACCAATCATATAGTCCAAATCATTAAATTTCCCTAGAGCTCAGGATGTGACTGGTCAAGCACTTGAAGTAGTCCAAGTGTTGATTCCAGTGCTAACTCCGGAGAAGATCCTCCAACCAATAATTGCTTCTGCCCCTCACTGCATTGAATCACTTAGATCT
The DNA here is from genome assembly GCA_034641835.2 of Pinus albicaulis. Classification (NCBI taxonomy): domain Eukaryota; kingdom Viridiplantae; phylum Streptophyta; class Pinopsida; order Pinales; family Pinaceae; genus Pinus; species Pinus albicaulis. Next base: position 478,506,627 of record CM076570.1, on the reverse strand, counting down.
TATCTTCGTTCCAACACTTGCTCCGTCATAAGAATTCAATCTCTATATTTACTCAGTGTACCTTTCCAAATGACCCTCAAGCCTTCCTTTATAGTCTTATCGTTGAGAAATCAATGACCAAGATTAGATCTGTAATCAACGACTAAGATTATAACATGATTTGATCTTCGCTTTCTAGATAATTCTCACTATGTCTTTTAATACCTTTTAATTATTTAATTCCCCTGAGTTAGACTTACGGTCCCATTGAAATAATCAATTTTTACAATAAAACATGAACCGAGTGGAATTTTCACAAACGGTTTCTAGGTTCTTTGGATTACCAATGTATAAGCCTCTCCACAAAATTTGGGGCATATAGCACTTCTGATGCTACCAAAAATAAACATGAACCAGAATGTGGGTTGCGGTAAATCCAGTTATTGTGTGCCTCGGTGGGCCTAGGAATCCTCAACCAATGAATGGAGGGATATATGGTAAATCCTAGAGGTGGGTTCCCTTTATCAGGCCTAGGAATCCTTGGAAGGTGAATGGCGTGATATACGGTAAAGCCTGGAGGGTGGTGTCTTGATTATGGCCTAGTGATCCTTGGATTAGACTATGGATTGTGGTAAATCCTAGAGACCAGGAGAGAGGAAAATTCCTCGTAGTGTATGTTAACTCTGGAAAATCGTACAGCAAAAGACGACATCAATTAATGTCAAGCCTAAGGATTTACAGGGTAGGAACACATTATGGAATCAAGAAGTATTTAAAATCTCTAAGGTTTTGAGAAAATCAGATTTGAACTAGTCATAAATGCTAAATTGCGCGCTTTATCCTTCGAGAAGAGCGCCTTTTGCACGCCTTTTTTTCCCAATAAGCACGCATTCCTGGAAATGGAAAAAAATCGCTTTCTGGGACCACATCAAGCAAAGGATAGTTACTCCTTATGTGAAAGCCACCTAAGGACAGCCACTAGCGCTTCCTTAGACACTATGTGAGCACACAAAAGAATATTTGAGCACACAATGGAATCATACCTCTCCCTTGGGTCACTATCCATCATGTACCAAGGGAGAGAAGGAGGATTTGAAACTCACTTATATAAAGCCACTAAGAGATGAAGAAATAGTGATCACATTGTTATGCTGGCCAAAGTTTCCCAAGAAACACCGGCAGTGTGTGACCCGGAGTTGGAGCTAAAGAGGACTCGATAGTTGGCCGCCCAACATCCTAGTCCACCACAGTAGAGAGAGAGAGGGAGACTGCATCAGAAGCAAAGCTTGGAAGGCAACATCTTTGCATCGGGACCTAGAGCCATTGCCTAAGGGCCCTTTGGCAAGTGGGTAAAATTTCTTCTCCATTTCAAACGTTTAATAAGAAGAGGCCATCGAGCCATCGTTTGCATTATTATCATTTTGACTCTCTTTATAGCTTCTGTATATTTGTGTTTTAGTTTTAGTTTAACCAGAGCATACTTTAGCATACTATTTCCACTAAGTTTTATGCTTTCGAGCTCCCCCACTTTCTTCCTGTTACCAATAGTTTAAAGAGTAGACTACACTCCTTAAGTTAGTGCAATTTCATACACCTGTGCGACAAATACACCACAACAAGATTGGCGACTCCACTGATGTGTTCCAAGTTTATGTAGTTGTGCAATATTTTGCAGGAGACCCTTTGTCTATGCTGGAGTGGAGCTAACAGTCCTCTGATCCATCTTACAGTCCATAGAATCACTAAAGTGACAGACTAAAGAAGGCAGCTCCTAATCTTTTTACTTGCAAGATTTTTGCGCGCAGTTTTTCCTCACAGAGGCGCATTGCACGCGTTCAGGACTGACCTGCACGTAGGAAGGTGCACCTGTCCAAGATTTTTGCATGCAAATTGTAGACTGAGATTTGTATCCCCATATTCTGCATTTTTCTGCTTGTAAGTGTGCTGGGTAGCCCCTAATGTATCTGCCAGCACTTGTGTTAATACCCCACAGCTTCTGAGAACTCATTTTTTGTTGCTTTCTGTAGGCATTGAGTTAGTTTTCATTTAAGTTGGTTTTTTGCAAAAAAGTGTTCACATAGTTTAAGTAGGGGGCGAATTAACCATTGCTTTCTGAACCATTTATGTTTTTGCAAAATTTTGGTATGCACACTTAGTTTAACTAGTCCAAGAAAGTGGCCCAAGACCACACATGCATAAGCTAGTGTAGAAATTGTTTAGTTCAAATTCAATTTTTGCATTTAGGAAATTGCGGGACTAGGATTGAATCGATGATTAGAGCAAGTAATCTCTGTTGCCTTTGCACCATTTGGTGACCCTAGGCAAGCATATGAATTCTCTACATTTGTTATTTTTCATCTCCCTTTAGTTACTCACATAGATTAACTAGGAATATTCGGAAGCGACCCATTATCCACGAATGTTTTCCATTTGAGCAAGGAACAACGTCACATAGTTTAACTAGGGGACTTTTGTAAAGGATCACCGATATCCATATGTTCAAACTATGAGATTGTTCACCATAAACTCGCACACACTCACCCACTAAGCAAAGAAAGACACCTAAAACTAACTTAAAACAACTCACTAAATTCTCCCCATAGGGGCCACACAAGAATTTATAGATTAAGTTAGGATCAAGGGGGTAGGCATCCAATAAGCCGCCTTGATCACACTTCATATTGAAACATAGAAGTTATGTATTTAGGGAGCTTTAAAATCCACCTATCAACCCATAGAAAATAAAACCCAAGCGCGGCAGAGACCCGATTCAGAGGGGGTTAGGCTTAGGCACAGTGCGTGCAGTATCAGTTGGGGCTACTTGACTCGGCTGATACTCGGTACCATTATCTGACTACCAACAAGCCCAAGACTTGAACACTCACGTGGGACAGTGGTTCTTAGTGGCCAAAAACTAGGGCATCCTTTACCCTATAGGTGGCGGCGCAGGCAAGCGCCAGACCCTCTACCCTTACCTTGGTAGATTCTCTTCGGCTGACTAGGGGCATCGCTAGCTCTTACGGGATGTTGTGCCAGCACTTGCAAGAAATATTCTCAAGGCCCAGTTACTTTTGAGTGTGTGAGGACGTAATAGGTCTTCTAGGATTTTGAGTGTCACGCGCAAACAAATAAAACCATTTTTTTGCTTGATTGATCACATAGATTAAGTTAAAGGGAAAATTCATTTCATTTTCTCTTTGTTTTATGTATGTGGCCATAAATTTTTCATGATCACATACTCGATCCCCTAAAAATTTTCCAAAACCTAACCTGGTCGACACTCAATCGGTCCCAATGGAACCTCATCGGTCCAGGGGTCTTTTGGACCTCCCCCCATTACCAGGAGGGGTTCCAGGTCTTTCGTCATTTAGGTGTCAAAGAAGGAACATTGCCACAGTCGTAGGTTCATTCTTTCTTGTAGAAACCTTAGTTGGGAACCCTAGTCAGTCTCCCAACACCACACCGCACACCACTCCCCCCTCGTCCCCTAGGGGGCAAAGGAGCGCATCCCATACGGGAAGCCAGCTGAATTCACAACAGGGTACGTCACAGACTAACCCTCGTTTTAACCAGAAATTCATGTCTTCACACATTTCCATGGCGTCAACCCTCAGTCACCCTTCTTAACGGTGTTGAATCTACTCAATTTAACCAAGCTCACAAATGACCCCATCGCACACGACCCCAATTGGCCTCCCATGCCCACGAAGCTCCCTTCAGACATACCAAAGTTTGAAGGCAAGCAAGCGGAAGACCTAGGTAGTCATATAATGACCTTTCACCTGTGGTTCTCATCGAATAGCATTAACGATACTATTCGGTTGAGGCTATTTCAATGCACTCTTACAGGAGTTACCGCAAAATGGTACGTGGAGCAACCTCTTGCTTCACATGGAACCTTTAGCGCCCTCGCTACCACGTTCCTCACATACTTTCAATTACCCATTCACCACGATTCGGGAATGGAATTACTGACTCATTTCAGACAGTCCCCCCTCCATCCATATCTCAGAGCATCTCCATGAATGGAGGCAGCGTCACAGTTTATGCAAAGCTAAACTCGACGACCCAGTCCTTTTAGATTTATTTTTGAAAACTCTGACGCCAGATATTTCAAAGGATGTGGTGCAGTGCAACCCTACATCTGAAGAGGATGCAATCAGTAAAGCCCTGTAGCTTGAATTGATCTATACGCAGTCAGGATACATCTACGATACCCTGCCTAACACCCCGCGCCTGCAATCCTATCAAGAATTTCCAAGAACGTCTAACGCTGCAGACAGACTAATTGGGTCAATGACCCAAGGGTACCTAGGTAGCAGTATTAAAAATCCTAGTTACACACATGGTTCTACCCAGAACATGTCTCAACCCAGATTTCAAATTCATCATATGCCGCAGCAAAATTTGACTAATAGGGCGCAAGCATATCACCAAGGAGGACCTTATCCTCCAGCTGAGGGGACCCAGTACGTAGGAAGAAATACTGACAGAAGAGCTCCCCCCCAACGGCCAAGTGAAAAAATGTGACAGCATTATGCTCAGTCCCAATCACACAACCCACCTATGCAAAACTATGCATAGGTGAACTTTGTGCAACCGTTCCAAAATCAACCACACTAGTATGATCAGGGGAACTACCCTCCTAATTGTAGAAATTTGAATAACTTATATATTATTCACTGAGATTCTCCCGATCACACACTTTTTGACTTCATGCACAACACAGAATCTCTTCTACCATTGATCATTACATGCGGAAATAAAATCAATTGCATGCACACATTAAAGCCATAAAAATTCACACACATGAACACAATATGTAATGGGAAAGCTTAAAGCTAAAAACCCCCAACTATCTGTATATTATATATGTCATAGATATCATGTAACAATCATCATACAAAGCTCCTCACAAGCTCTCAGTACAATCTCCAATTGCTACACACTAATCAGGCTCGATCTTGCAAATCCCATGCATGGATCTTTGCCAACCTTTAGCCTGCCTCTACTGCGCAATCCCTGTTGAAGAATGCCTCTTGATGAGAATGTATTACCCCATACTTTCTCACACAGTCTTTATAGGCATCTCTACTAAGTGTTGGATGCAAACCATGCATCACTTATAGTCACAACTGACAATCACACTTGCCCTTTCACCTATCTTTGCATTGGTCTCCACTAAAACTATCCATGCACTTAAGTTAACTGATGTATTCTTTAGTTGATTAATGAGTTTATAATTAGTGAATTAATTAATAATTAATTCACACCACTCTCACTAATTGTTTCAATAAGTTAAACTAGATACAAATAGCTCAACTATGTTTAGATTAGTTAAATTGAACACAACTCCAATAACTTCCTCAATCAACTCCACAAAACTTTGTCACATGAGTTCTAACTGAAGTATCCATGCAATAGCTCCACTTAACCCTTAGGAATAGCGTAATTCCTTCTGTCAGCTCCTGTGCCACATCTGTGCACTTAACTGAAGTGCTCCAAGAGAATAATATAATGTTTAGAGTCCAAATATTATTAAGAGCTAATAATATTCAACATATCTATTTTTAGACTGGCAATCTAAAAATAGATTCCGCCCAATATGTCTAAAAATATAAATCCATCTATTTTTCCAACTTGACCAACCATCCACAAATAGCATCCCGCAACTTATAGAACATGATCCATATGTCTAAAAATAGACATAGTCTAAAAATAGACTTTGTGACAAAAATCGCCTGTGTGGGCCCCACCTAGTTTAGGTGATCACTTTCCAACTAGGATCAGGAATGATGTTTCAGGATGCCTCCTTCATTTTTTCTTGTTGCAATCTTCAACACTAATGTGGTTAAGAAAAAGACAAAAAATAAGCCCAAAGGGAACCCTGGACAGGGGGGCAGCAACCAACAGCGCCCACCGTGATCCCATGCTGAAGGTAACTCCAATCGAAATCAGAACCAGGATCCAGGCAATGCCCAAACGCAAGGCAAAAGGCCACCTCTACGAACAAACCATTCTTTTTCAATATGTGGTGAGTACGGGCACTATACTCACCACTATCCTAATGTCCCTGAGCTTAAAAAGCTACAGAGTAACCGAGGACAAGGAGGATCTTCCCAGCAAACCGTGGTGATGCAAGAACCTTTCCCCCATCAAGGGACGGTCAACACTCAGCAGCAAACCTAAACGATTCCAGGAAAAGCAACCATGAAATTTACATGGCTGGGGAAGAAATGTTTTTCCAAACTCGAAATCGCAGTTATGACACCCCACTAGACACCAATACGTCAGGGGCTAGTACTAGCACGTCGACTGCACCTCTGACCATTCCAAAGATTCCTACGGAACTATTGCCAAAAATGGTAAAAGGGCCTAATAGGCGAGAAGGTAACTACTCCAAAGTGGGCCATAATTATAGCATCATGGATGATTTAGCTCAATCACCTGTTGCTATGTCTGCATTGGAAGTACTAAAGTCGTGCCCAAAGCAATGGAAAGCCCTACTTTTCGCATTAGGCGCTATCGACCCTGCCGATACGCGCATGATGGCTTTTAACTTAGATAAAGCCACCCCTAGGCTTCCCCCCACGGTTGCCTTCCAGATACCAGTATTAGTACATAATATCACTATTCACCGATGTGTCATAAACGAGGGTGCATCCACATGCATCATGTCGAAAAATGTGTGGCAAAAGTTAGGATCCCCTGAACTCAAACCTTCCGTCATCACACTCAGAGCGTATGACAGTCGTCCGTCGACTCCCGTTGGCCTCTACCAAAATGTACAAGTCTGCTTAGCCGGCAAGACGGTCCACATAAACATCAAAGTCTTGGACGCTCACGTGGATTACAATATACTCATCGGGCGGAGTTACATGTACGCCATGTTTTCCATAGCATCCTCCGTCTTTCGCATCATGATGTTCCCCCACGAGGATCGAATCATTACGGTAGAACAGCTAACGCACAGTGAAAAGCGTCCCCTGACCAACACAGATGTAATTCTACCCTATGTAGATACAGCCGCAGATGGTATTTCACGGTATCAAGAATACGGCCCTGGCCAATTCAAGTCGCCGTCCATCCTAGGGTCATTACTAGGAGATCCTCCCATTATCCCTGAGGTATCACCCGATGCCACAGGGGCCCCGGTGTGCATGATGTCCACATCAAGCACCAAGGTTAGTCAAGACACGGACTCAAGCAGTAACGACACTGAGGCATCGGCCACGGCAGCCTCTCTAGCCTACGTTGCCTCCCAAACCCCTTTCCTCTACTCCCCAGCTGGCTTCGTCTCCCAGAAGGTTTTGGCAACGCTGGTGTTACCCAACATATTGTTGGCGTTCCCAGTTTGGTACCTTATTCCCCCTTTCGGAATAGGACCCACCAACGTTACTGCTGTAGGGTTAAAGCCCCTCAGTCCCAAGGAGCCCCAACCTACCCAAGAAACGGTCAAAACCGCCCCCGCAAAATAATTTCCCATTGTGAAACTGGTTACCACGACCAGGAAAACCACAAAGAGAGGAAAGAAAGCAGTGACCCCCACCATGTAGAGGGATTCACCAGTTTGCGCTATATGTGATGTCATAGGACACCCTACCCATATATGTCCAGAGTTGGATGAGGTAAAACCACTCCTCGGCTCCAAAGCAGACATCTCGACGTCGTGTTCCCATAAAAAGGAACTTGCCACCAAAAGTAAAGGCAAACCGTTGCATACCAATCACGCATGTGCTCTTTGTGACACCTATGGGCACTATACCCACCATTTTCCAGAAATATCACGATATAGGGATGCCTTACACGCGATCGAGCGATCCTATCAAGAGGATCCCTCCATCCAATCTATCAGCGATGAGCCTCGCACCATCTTGTACCTGCAGGAGGAGCAACTATCACCAGAAAGATAGCCATTTGTCCCTCCTCCCCCCAAGCCACCATACACCAACCAGGGATGAGGGAACCTAGTTGCCTCATCCTCTTGATTTATCTGGCGCATTTTATTTCTACAAACGGCTTGGTCGAGTCTTTGACCTAAGGTCACCTAGGCAGCAGTAATCGGTATTCGGGGAGATCCTAGACAGGGGAAAATAACCGGAAATGCCCCCCATGACATCATTCTAGGGGAAAACCCAACTGAAATTAAAACTAGGACCCAAGTAACAACTCCCAAGGAAAAAATGGAGCTTAGAGTATCTGATCACCAGACTGAAAGCAACACTATGATCAACGCTCCATAACAAACAGAGGCGATGCCACACATTTGCACTCTTGAAAAGATAATTTTTTCAGTGCCGGCAGGTATGCACCCTCCCATCTTCCTTTCTAAATTTCATGTATTTCAATAATATTTGATGAAAATAAGATGCTTTCACTTGAGGTAGTTGTTTTTACAGGAAGAACCAGCAAACCGTTCACAACACCATCCTCTGAAAGTTTCGGAGCAGGTATCATTCTACCCTCAGCATGATAGAGTCCCAGAAAACTTTGCATATCCTAACATCATTTCTCCACTAGATATAAACAATAGGGTCATCATACCCAACCACGTTTATCATTACCTCACCCTGAATATGATAAACGTCTGTGTTGGTCGGTAGAGCCTCCCCTCCATGGTGCTAATCACCCAAAGCAGACCATATATCACCGCACAAGTGATGCCATGGCCATACCATTTCAGTCCGGGAAGCACCTCATGCCCATCCATCTATCATGCATAAGGTCAACTTTACCATTCAAACTCAAAACCCCCTTCCCAGACAACCAGGTTGTACAAGCATATTGAAAGCGCACCTCCACGCATCACACTTGGCCCACCATACCTCCATCATCATAATCCCATCTGCGACATCCTCTACTTCATCAACCTCGCACATGAGACAAACCAATGGGACCCCTACCCCCAAAAAAACATTGTCCTCACACCTTCAGTGAGCGACCCCCTTTCATGTTTTGGGGTACCCATCTCTGTGTTTTGTACAAACCAAACCCCATTATTTTATTCTTTTGGTAAGTGTACAAAGACCACAAACGATGCCCTTCGCCACATTTCCCTCATATTTCACCTTTTAACCCATGGCAACGGTCCCCCATTTCCCTTGGTCAAAGTATTTCACCCCCCATGCACGCACCATCATGACATTTATAGCCGGTTCACACCCGCCCTGGAAGTCCTACCGACTCCAGGGACTTTCCCTTCAGAAATAACTATGACTGCTGCCAAGCTACTCAAGTATACTTCGACCTCGGGCCACTGAATCCCCATCATCCATTTTCAGTCACCTCTCACCAACATGCCTATGTTAAATCCATCACATCTAGGTCCCTGACCCCTCAGGTTGGCGACCCATGGTTCAGTTAAGGCTTCCTTTTTGTCGACCTCGACACCTCTTTTCCAAAAAGGAAGCAGTACCTTGGATGACACCTCTTTTCATGCCATGGTTCATTGTCCATAGATGTCATCGATCCTCTTGACATTCGACCACAGCAAAATATTTCATATCATGATGGTATCATACCTTACAACCATTGCACTTTTATCAGATCTATCAAAGATTCGTGCCTCCATAAGCGTCTCTGACAAAAATGCTTACACGAGAAGGTCCCAGCCAGTACATATGCGTACATTGCACAGTGATATTCCATACCAATATTACACATATGGGTACCACATTCCACATATTTTCAAAGAAAAAATGCCCCGTAGGGCGTCACCAGTCGTCGTCAACAACCACCAACATCACTACCACAGTAGTGGCACATACAGCACATGTATCTGTCAATTTTGTTTAACTAGCCATAGCATCACGAGCATGGGACATGCCCGCCTCGTTGAAATTTTGTAAATATGTTGTATATTTTGTCTGCTTGCAGGGGGTCCCTTAGGCCATGGTTATCTCAGAAATGGTGCAAGGTGTTGTCAATTCCAAAATTCACGCAGGCCTCTCTCTCTCTCTGTACGATACAAAAAAGAAACTATAATGTATTTCAGCTATACAGTTCTTCCTAGACCTCACACATTAGGGGGGAATTGTTAACACTGGAAAATCATAGAGCAGAAGACGACATCAATTAATGTCAAGCCTAAGGATTTACAAGGCAGGAACACAATATGGAATCAAGAAGTATTTAAAATCTCTAAGGTTTTGAGAAAATCAGATTTGAACTAGTCATAAATGTTGAATTGCACGCTTTATCCTTCGAGAAGAGCACCTTCTACGCACCTTTTGTTGGCAATATGATGCAGAGTGTTGTCCTTGATGGCAACCCACTGAATGAAGATGAAGACATGAGAATGTTGACATGTGTTGTCCTTGATGGCAATCCACCTAATGAAGTTATTCTTGACCTGATGGACTTGGTAAATGATGTAAATCTGATATGCAATGATGTTTGTTAGCAACATAATGCTGAGTGTTGTCCGTGAATGGCAACCCACTTGATGAAGATGATGGCAACTTACTTGATGAAGTTGTGCTTGATAGAATATGCCCTGATGAACTAAATCTGATGTATCTACAGTGAGTACAGAAGGCAATGAAGAAAGGATTTCAGCATGTGCTAAATCTATGGTGAAAAGAGTATGTCTCAAGGCATACGCGGATTTGCCTAGGAGAAGTCGCGTATGCACGCGGTAAAGTACGTGCCAAGTCGCGTATGGGCAAAAGCGCTCATAAAGTGCAAAACTAGGGGTAACCACCATGGTATTGACCCATTGTATTGGGTAATGATTCGTCTAAATGACCCCGTCCAGGAATACCATCGGAAGTAATGTAGTTTTGGGCTCATGGTATTGTTTTGGCTCATGGTATTGAAAAAGGGGTTCATGGTATTGAAAAAGGGTAAACCTATATAAAGAGAAGAAATTCATTGTGCAAATCATGAGTGTGGGTGCAAGATGTCTGAGCTTGAATGAATACTTCTCTCTGAAGGATATTTGAATGGAAAGGGTTACAGTTGAATGATAGATCTGAATGTATGATGCACCAATGATGAAGAAGGGGATCTAGATCTGAAATGTACTTATATTTGCTAGATCTATTTATGAAATGATTAGATCTGTGATGAGGCGAACATCTGTCTGAGGTAAAGGGTAAAATCTGAAGTGATGTATCTGTTGTGAAGAATTGCAATGACATAAAAGTCTGAAGAACCATACGCTAGTTCGCCGAAGAGGAAGCGCGTATATACACGGCTTCGCTGAAGAGAAAGCGCGTATGCGCAATGAAATTGGATCTGTAATATGTACAGAAGTATACGCTGGTTTATGTGAACGGAAGCGCGTATATACACGACATCAGTGAAAGGAAAGCGCGTATGCAAACTAGGGTTTGCTGAAGTCTGTGGTAAGAAATGTCTGATCTGTTCTGCTGGTTTACTGATATCTGTCAGTAAGTTATATGTATCTGTTTCATGGTTGATTGTGCTTAAAAGTATGGAAAGGGTCCAGTTTGAAAATATGATGAAACGTGGCCTGCAAGTTGTGTCCTAAAGGAAGCTTTGGATCCAGTGTGAAAATTGATGAAACGTGGTCCATAGAGGTGCTGAGGGTTGTAGCCTTCAGTCAGGGGGTTGTAGCTCCCTTCCAGGTGAGGCTGGTAAACGAGAGCAGGGGGTCGTAGCTCCCTTCCAGGTGAGGCTGGTAAACGAGAGCAGGGGGTCGTAGCTCCCTTCCAGGAGAGGCTGGTAAACGAGTCAGGGGGTTGGAGCTCCCTTCCAGGAGAGGTTGGTAAACGAGCGCAGGTGGGTGCCTGCGTGCTGGTAGGAGTCTGCGCCAACACATATGTTGTAAGATGTTTTCTCTATAATAAAATATTGAAGGCTGAGCAACTGCAGCGGTGGTTTTCTCCCGACTTGGGTTTCCACCTAAAAATCCCGGTGTTCATGTGTGATGCTTTGTGTGATGGTTTATTCTGTTGTTACTGCACATGTTTACTGATAACTTAACATCAGATGAATGAATATTGCAAAGAACTAAGCTAATAAATATCTGCATATTTAGATCTCTGCTAATACGCGAGTTGTATGAAGGATATCCGCGTGTATACGCGAGTTTACTAAAGGAAAGTAGCGTATGGGTTTTAGAGAGTGAAAAAGTAAAAAGTTTTGAATATGTAGTAAATACTGATTCACCCCACCCCCCCCCCCCCCCCCCCCCCCCCCTCTCAGTATTCTTCCCAACACCTTTTTTCCCGATAAGCATGCATTCCTGGAAATGGAAAAAAGTCACTTTCTAGGACCACACCAAGCAAAGGACAGTTAATCCTTATGTGAAAGCTGCCTAAGGACAGCCACCAATGCCTCCTTAGACACTATGTGAGCACACAAAAGAATATTTGAGCACATAATGGAATCATACCTCTCCCTTGGGTCACTATCCATCATGTACCAAGGGAGGGAAGGAGGATTTGAAACTCACCTATATAAAGCCACCAAGAGATGAAGAAATGGTGATCACATTGTTATGCTGGCCAAAGTTGCCCAAGCAACACCAGCAGTGTGTGACCCAGAGTTGGAGCTAAAGAGGACTCGATAGTTTGCCACCCAAAATCCTAGTCCACCATAGTAGAGAGAGAGAGGGAGATTGCATCAGAGGCAGAGCTTGGAAGGCAACATCCTTGCATCGGGGCCTAGAGCTATTGCTTAGGGGCCCTTTGGAAAGTGGGTGAAATTTCTTCTCCATTTCAAACGATTAATAAGAAGAGGCCATTGAGGCATCGTTTGCATTATTATCATTTTGACTCTCTTTATAGCTTCTGTATATTTGTGTTTTAGTTTTAGTTTAACCAGGGCATACTTTAGCATACTATTTCCACTAAGTTTTATGCTTTTGAGCTCCCCCACTTTCTGCCTGTTACCAATAGTTTAAAGAATAGACCACACTCTTTAAGCTGGTGCGATTGCGTACATCCATGCGAAAAATCCACCACAATAGTGTAGGTGGATAAATCTAGTGGCATCCATGCTTTTTTATGGCCTATTGATCTAGTGAGGATTGCAATAAAGCCTAGTTTTATTGATGGGGATGAGGTGGTGTAGCCTCAGGAAGCCCTAGTTGATTTTTGGTTTTGAGTCCCACATTCATGCTTGGAATATGGCACGGGGATGATTGGCTGAAGAGAGATTTGGATCAAACAATCTATGGTTGGGTGGAACATGGGAGTCCCAAACCTGGTAGGCTTTTGCATTCATCAATAAGAGTTCCTTTCCTTTGTATTTTATGTGCAAATGTATTGGCTCATATGTGGCATTTATGGTTGTTGTATCCTTATTATTTTTGTTGTTTATATGTTGATTATGAGTATGTTTTATGACAGTGATGATGTACGACTCTCATCGTTTTTTTATTTATAAATGAAGGAACAATGAATATATGACCTAATAGATGATAATGCAACTAATGTGATAAGGCATCAATGCTTCTTAGCTATTCTCAGATAAGTATGAGACCCCTATGCTCAGATCTGTTATTATGACTTGTAGAATGCATATTTGTGACATGTTTGAAGAAATTATTGTCATGGTTAGTATGGGTCGAGTCAAGTCCTTTGTTCAAGTATATGCATTTGTATCATTGTTTCGATGATAATTTTCATTTCTGGAAGTTTCATGGATTTCTGGGTAGTTTCTGGGTCCTAGCCCTAGAAATTAGCCTTAAATATCATAGTCATTGGTATAGCGCTGGCAGAAAAAGGCTACAGTCCCACTTAGGAAGGCTCAAGGGAGCGACTAAGACTCTCAGTCGTGTGGAGGCCTTGGCAAGGGAGCGACTAGGGCTCTCAGTTGCATGGAGGCCTGGTCAAGGGAGCGACTGGGGGTCTAATTAATTAAAATGTCGAGTTCCCTCAGGGGTTGGTCACCTAGAAGGGTAGATTAGCTCCCAGAGGTTTTGTAGGATGTGTAGAAGGTCAGATTGGTTGTGTTGTGTTAGTTCCACTTCCTTAACTCAAAATGGGGAGTTGAATTAGATCATAGTATCCTCTAGTCACATGTTTACCCCAACGGACTGGTTAACTTGGGTAAGAGGAGGTTGTTGCATTTTAGTTGCTATGTTGGAAGATAGTGGCTACGATTTGATATTTAGCAAAGGAAAGGCTTTGCTTCATCACATAGCCACGAGACAAATGAAGCAGATCAGGGTTCGGGTGAAGAACCTCTACAAATTGGATGTAGAATATTGTGTTGCTTTGAGCAAAAAAGTAGAGAAGGTGCAGAGCCGAGACATCGGTGAATTATGGAATAGGAAACTTGGCCATTTTCACCATGGAGCTTTGAATATCATGCGACATATTTCTATAGGACTTCCCAAGGGTGCTCTAGAGTAGAGAGATACATGCAAGGGGCATACATTGGGAAGTACACCCAAGCCACCTTTCATCATAAGAATAGTCGAGCGCAAGCAGTACTTGAAAGATTTAACTCGAATGTGTGTGGACCTTTATCGACGGTCTCCACAACCAAGCACAGGTATTATGTTATATTTGTATATTATTTCCCACGTAAGTGTTGGATATTCTTCATGTCGAAGAACGACCAAATATTCTCAAAATTTTGTGAATTTAAAGCTCTTGTTGAGAAAGACACTGGTAGGAAAGTGAAGGCTCTCAGGAGAGATAATGATGGATAATATGTGTCAAATGAGTTCAATAACATTTTTGCATCAGAAGGCATTCAACGAGAGTTGACAACACGCCATGACCCATAATAAAATGGGGTTTATGAGAGGAAGAACAGGGGGATTGTGGGAGTTGCACGGGCGATGTTGCATGATGAGGGCCTATTGTTGCACTTGTGGGCTAAAACATGCAACACAATAGTATATGTGCAGAACATGAGGCCTCATTGGATTCTCAGGATGAGTACACCAGAAGAATATTTTACATGTAAGAAACCAGATGTGGCACACTTCAGGATCTTTGGTTCATCATTTTATTGTCATGTTTCCAAGGATGCAAGGAAAAAGCAAGGACTGGCAACATATTTGGGCATATTTGTGGGGCACACTGATACACCTCACAAATATCGGGTGTACCTACCATCTCACAGAGTGTTTGTTCGTAGAGATGTGAAGTTCATGAAGAGAAGGCCATGAGATGTTCCCTTGAGAGGGAGCTTCATTTGCATGTAGATGAGTAGATTTTAGCTCCAAAGGAAGAACCTCGGGATGTATTGGAGTAGCCACAAGAAGAGGAGCAGAGAGTGGAAGCACCCACTTATGCAAAGACATCAAGAGAAGGAATAAAATGCACCAGAGAAGATGACAGATTGATTCATGATGCTAGAGAAAATGTGGGATCACCAACATCACAACGCAGGTAGAGGAGGTCACTAGATCGGTACACTGGCTATGTGGCTTTGATGAGCGAGAATGTAGAGATTGAACCATTCTCATCTGAGGAATCAATGCAACAAGTAGTATGGTTTGATTCCATGGTAGAGTAATATGATTCCATTATCAGGAATAATGCTTGGGAAATTTTCCCAAGGCCAGATGACAAGTCAGTGGTAGGTTCCAAGTGAATCTACAAGGTGAAGCAAGCAGCAGATGGGAGTGTTAAGAAACAAAGGGCCATATTTGTGGCCAAGGGGTTCTGTTAGGTGGATAGAATTGATTACGAGGAGACCTTTTCTCTAGTAGTAAGGTACTCTTCAATCATATTATTTTTAGCACTTTCAGCATAGATGGGATGGAAGATACATCAAATGGATGTGAATACAACCTTCCTTAATGGATTGATTGAGGAATAAGTGTACATAGAGCAACTGGAAGGATTTGAGACCTTCGACAGAGAGTCACATGTGTGCAGACTCAAGCGAGCGTTGTATGGATTGAAACAAGCACCCTGTGCTTGGTACACAACGATCAACAACTATTTCATCGAGTTCGGCTTCACCAAAAGTGAAGCAAATGCAAACCTTTACCGCATTTTTGTTCAAGGTAAATTGTTGATTATAGTATTATATGTTGATGATTTAATTCTAACAGGTGATGAGAAGCTGATAAAATCTTGCGAAGAGAATCTGGTAAGAGAATTCGAGATGAAAGACATGGGGCTCAGGCATTATTTCCTTGGTTTGGAAATTTGGAAAGGAGATGGGGAACTGTTTTTCTCTCAGGGAAACTATGCTAATGAGATACTGAAGAAGTTTCACATGGATAGAAACAAACCCATGGAGACTCCTCTAGCAAGTAATTGGAGGAACAAAGATGTTACTTCGGGCGAAGTGGTAGAGGCTACCATTTACAGACAACTTGTGGGTTCACTTATGTACTTGGTGAACACGCGACCAAACATCTGCTATGTAGTTAACCAACTTAGTCAAGAAATGGTTAAGCCAACCAAACACTATTGGAAGGCAGCTAAGCATGTGTTGAGATACCTCAGAGGCACCACAAAGTTTGTTATTTGGTACATATGGAGAAAGGGAGTGAAGCTGCAAGGCTTCATAGATGCAGATTGGGCAGGGAGTCCATAAGACAATAAGAGCACGTCAGGGGGGATCTTCAATATTGGGTCAACAACAATTTCATGGTGCAACGGGAAGCAGAGATCAGTTGCACTTAGTTCAGCAGAAGCAGAGTACATGGTTGCTAGTCAAGCAACCTGTGAGGCTATATAGATGAGGAAGATCCTTGTTGGGTTATTTGGTCAACAAATGGATCCTACAATGTTTTACTCTGGAAATTGGAGTTGTATCAAACTCTCTGTGAATCCAATTTTTCATGATCGATCCAAGAAAATCGACATCTGGTATCACCAACTAAGAGATTGTGTGCAGAGGCAGATCATGTTTCTAGAGTACATTCCTACAAAGGAACAAGATGTGAATATCTTGACTAAGGCATTTTCAAGATCAAAAATTGAGTTCCATAGAGGTAGGATTTGGGTATCTGATAATCCCTTTCATGTTGAGAGTAAGTGTCGAAAATGGATGATTTTTTTTTTTTTTGGATTTTTTTTTACTGCGGCAGCGTGCATTCTCGCGCCATCACTCGAGCTAGGGCTCCTTCATAGCAATGGAGGTACTGGGCGTAGCCCAAGTTCCTCCCCCCCGCCTCCTCCGTCCGATGCAGAAGCCTTCCTCAAGCTTCTGGCCTCTTTTCCAAAGAAGAAAGCTCCCGAGTCAGCTAATTTCATTAAAAGACTGGAGGACATCCCTGAGATTTCTCTTCCTCCTGAGAGACCAATCCAGGTTTCCCTCTCCTTAGCGGAACATGCTCTGGTGGGTCAGTTCACAGGTCTCTGGCCCTCCCCTAAATCCACGGAGAGCTGGGTTGCAAGGAACTGGGCGCCGCTGATAAAAAACAGCGTTACTCCGTACTTCCTAGGGCGGGGCTTTTTTCTGTTTGAATTCACTGATAAGGAGGATAAAAACCTAACTTTCCAGAATGGTCCCTATTTCATGGGCCCTCAGGGGCTGTATCTCAACAAGTGGATGCCCAACTTCAACCCAGCAGTTGACGTTCCTTCAGCCGTTACTGTGTGGGTAAGGCTGCCCAACCTCCCAGTGCATTGTTGGAACTGGGATTCGCTAAAGCATATCGGGAACACCTTGGGAAAATTTATTGATCGAGCAAACATCAAAGACCAATATGATTGTGCTAGAATATGTGTATAAGTTGATCTAGAGGTTGGACTACCTGAGGCAATAAAAATCAGGGTCCGCAGTTGGACACATGTTCAAAAGCTCGACTATGAGAAGCTCCCTTTCAAATGTCGGAAATGCCATGTCTATGGCCATTTTGCTAGAGGTTGCCCAATGAATAATGAAGTGGAGAAAGGCAAGGATGAAGGATGGAATCAGGTCAAAAGGACCAAAACCGCCCATAAAGCCCCTAGATCTGGAAACTCAAATGACAAAGGCCCTCAGTCAGCCCCTGTTATTCAAACCTCTTCCTTGAAAGATCAAGGAACCAAGTTTGCGCAACTAAGCTCAGCAGTTGAAGGCACTCAAGAACTCGAGAAGCAGAAGGAAGACTCTCCCCATAAAGATACCCCCTCAGGATCAAAGCAAGAAGAAAGCAATGCAAACAGATCAAAAGAGAAATACATAGAAGAGACTGAGGAAGTGCAAGGCTCGGAGGACTTAGAAGAAGAAGGTGAAATAGGGGACTCGCAAACCTCGGCTAGAAGATCAATGAGAGGCCGAAATTCTGCCCGTGAAAAAAGAGAGCAGGAAACCTACAAAGACAAACTCCAGGGAAGCCAACCAACCCTTGAGAAACTCTTGGCAAAAACACCGAAGATGACCAGAAATCAGTCTCAGAGCTCTAAGGGAGCTCACCATCCAAAAAGCAAGTGATGAAGATCGTCTCCAGGAACTGTAGGGGTATGGGGAGAAGAATAAAAGAAGAAGTCATAAGAAGCCTTATAAGAACATAATCTCCCGATATTCTCCTCATTCAGGAGACCAAAATGGAGGACAAAGTCTTCCTCCATATTAGCAAGAAATTATGGAATAAAAGTGAAGGGCAAGCAGTCTCTGCCCGAGGTGCCTCAAGAGGCCTGGGCACTCTTTGGAATGGCAACAAATATTCAAAGATTAAAGAGGCCTTCAATACCCATTGGCTGTTTACAAAACTACAACACGTTGACACAAAAGAGATTCTCTGCCTCTTTAACGTGTATGTTCCTGTTAGCGCAGGGGAGAAAAAGGTTTGCTGGGATTCCATTAGAACTCTGGCAGACTCTGAAAATCTGGAAAATATCATCATTGCAGGGGACCTTGACCTCATCTTATCGTTGACTGAAAAGCGAGGAGGAAGCATAGTAAGGGATCCGGCACGAGAATGGGTGGAGAATCTTTTGCAGGACTGGGATATGATCGACATCAAGCCTTCTTCGGGTAAGTACAGCTGGTCCAATAAAAGAGTCGGTCCGAGACATATTGCTGCAAGTTTAGATAGATTTCTTGTTCAAAGCTCTTTTCTACTTCTTGTATTAGAGTCTAGAATGCATATTCTCCCATGCAACGTTTCCGACCATAGGCCCATATGGACCAAGGTCCTATCCCTTTTAAATTCAGCCCTCAATGGGTCAAGGAACCGATTTTCATGCATATGGTAAAGGAAAGTTGGAATCAACTAGTTAAGGGCTTTGCCTTCTTTGTATGGGAGGAAAAACTAAGGAGAGTGAAAGCTGCACTAAAAAATTGGGTAAAATCCCTCTCCAATCCTACAGTGGAAAGGAAAAATATCCAAGAAAGTCTTGAGATCCATCATCTGAAATCGGAAAATGTAGAGATCACAAAAGAAGTTCTAGACAGGGAGGCTGACTTACAACAAAAGTTGCACAAGGCAAGCTTGGCTGAGGAAGAGTACTGGAGAATTAAATCACATAGCCTTTGGCTTAAGGCGGGAGATAGGAACTCCTCCTTCTTCCACAAACAAGCCCAAGCTCAAAAAAAGTTCAACTCCATCTCAGAAATCAAGGAAGATACCATCAAACATAGAGATATCATAAGCATAAAAAGAGTTGCTTTCCTTAACTTCAAAAATCTGTATAGTGAAGAGGAGGGTCTGGGGTATATTCCAACTCTGGTGGATGAGGTGCCCTCTCTGATTTCCCCCAGAAAGAACCAGCATTTGGAAGAAGAAGTCTCTAATATTGAAATAAAAAATGCCCTCTTTGCAATGGAGCCAGATAAGGCCCCAGGCCCCGATGGTTTTACTACCAGATTCCTTCAGTCCTGTTGGCAGATTGTGGAAAAAGAATTATGCAAAATGGTTCGGAAATCACAAGACTACCAGAAAATTGGGGGTAGCACCAATTCGACGTTCCTTTCCCTCATCCCCAAGGAGAAAGGCACCAACACCTTCAACAGATTTCGACCTATCTCCCTTTGCAATATAGGATACAAACTGATAACAAAAGTGATAGTAAACAGATTGAAATCCATCCTTCCAGCCATCATTCCGGAGAATCAGGGAGGTTTTAAGACAGATTGTTGACAATTTTATTCTGGTCCAAGAGGCGATCCATTCAAGTGTGATCCAAAAAGAGAAAGGAATGGTTGGCAAATTAGATCTAGAAAATGCCTTCGACAGGGTGAGACATAGATTCCTAATGGATGTTTTGCACAAATTTGGTTTTGGCTCCAAATTCATTAACTGGATTTAGGCTTGTATCAGTGAGCCTTGGATAGCTCCTTTGGTGAATGGGAGGGCTGCTGATTTCTTTAAAGCTTCTCAAGGACTGAGGCAAGGGTGCCCACTTTCTCGCCTGCTCTTTGTTCTCTAAGCTTTTGTTCTCAGCTTCCTCTTAAATAAGAAGCAGCAGGAACAAGAGATTATGGGTTTGAATATAGCAAGAAGTGTCAAAAATATAAATCATGCGCTATTTGTTGATGATTCCCTCTTGCTGGGTACAACCACTGTGCTCTCGACTAAAAGATTTAAAGGTGTGGTGGATGATTTTTGTGAAGTCTCGGGAAGCAAACTCAACAATGGTAAATGTCATATCTTCTGCTAGAACACTACAGCCAACACTCTCAAAGCCATCTCCTGTTGTTTTGGCTTCGCTGCCTCCTCTACTTGGACTTCCTTCAAGTATCTGGGGCTTCCCATTTTTTAGAAATGTGCCCTCAGCAGAGACTGGCTACCTCTGCTGGAAAAATTCAAATCAAAGATCCAATCCTAGGGATATAATTGGCTTAACTTAGCAGGAAAGACAGTTTTCATAAAAGCTGTATTAAACAGTCTTCCCATCTATCAGTTTGTTGTTATGCTAGCTCCAATTGGCATTCTTAGGAAAATGGAGAATCACATCAGAAATTTCTTCTGGAAAGGTGGAAAATCAAATGAGAAGAAAATCCCTTTAATTAAATGGGATAAAATCTCCATGCCCAGAATGGAAGGCGGCTTGAATTTTAAGAGTATAAGTACACAAAATGTGGTGATGGGTGCAAAGCTGTTATGGAGGATAATTGCCCCAAATCCGGGATGGGCACAACTAGCGTTGTGGAAAAAATATTACAGAGGGCAAAGGAAGCGATGTCTGGACAACCCCATATCCAACACTGGTTCGATGATCCACAAACTTTGCGCAAAAGAAACTTCTTTAATTAACCTCAATGCGCACTGGATTCTTGGTAATGGTAAACATATCAGAATTTGGGAGGATCGTATCATGGACAGCGATCCCCTGGCAGATGACCGATCACTGTACGTGCTGGGATATTAGATGACTAGAGCGGGCTTCGTAACTCTGTGGGACATTTCTCAATGGGAGGATGGCGTTTGGCAGAGTTGGGTGAAGTTAGAGGTGCCAGAGAATCTGACTAATGAATGCACAATTTTATTAGCCCACCTAAAAGGCAAGGCCCCTGTAAACAGCAGGAAACCAGACACTCGTGGCTGGGGTTCGACTCCAGGGCGTTATACTATCTCGCAGGGCTATAGGCAGTTGTTAATTCACCCTCACGTCCCTCCTGATCCGAAGCCCTGGAAGGGGATTTGGTTACAGACTTCCATCCCAAAAATAGATATATTCTGCTGGCTCATTTGTCATAAGAAAATTTTAATCGACGACAGGCTTCAAAAAAGAGGTTTTCATGGGCCTTATAGATGTACACTGTGTGGTGAAAATGAAGAAAGTGTCACCCATCTAATGCTGAATTGTAAGTTTGTTGCAGAGATATGGTAAGCGCTCTTAGGCCTATGGAGTATTGATTTCGCTTTCCCCATTCACATCTCTGACCTGTTCTCAAAATGGATGCTCAAGTACCCTGGAGACACTCCTAAAAACAAACATATTAAGGTTGATTGGATTGCCCTCCCTAAAATAATATGTTGGCAAATATGGCTTGAAAGAAATCAGAGGATCTTCAAAGACAAAAAGCATGATATCAAGATAGTCTTGGTTAAGATAAAAAGTCAGTTAAAAGAAAGCCTGGGAGATTAGTTGGATGCGATAGATCTAAGTGAGCATGATTCTGAATGGAGTGCTATCTTCGACCTTCATTTTAGTGTCATAGAAAGGCCTCCCACTCCCCGAAAAGACTGGAAAATCAGAGTCAACAAAACAGAATTCACTAAGTTTATCACAAAGCAGTCAAGAACCGCCCTCTTCTTTGATGGGGCAGCAAAAGGAAACCCAGGAAATTTAGGAGCAGGTGGAGTTGTAAAAAATGCGGAAGGTGGAACTTAGCTCAGATATGCCTGGGGTGTGGGTTATAACACCAGCACCCAAACTGAAGCACTGGCTCTCTCCAGGGTCTCAAGCAACTCAAATTTCTTGGTATCAAAGAAGAAAATGTTTTTGGAGACTCCCATCCATAATTAAATCCATAGTGGATAGTTCTTCACCTTCAGATTTAAGATTATCAAGATTGATGACTAGAATTAGATTTCTGTCGAATTCCTTTCAGAGTTTGAATTTCTTCCACGTAAAGAGAGAAAACAACAAAGATGTTGATGATGAAGCCAACAAAGTTGTCCTCCTATCCCTCAGAGTCCTCTTAAGAGATAGAGACGAAGGCTGGGATCCCATCCCTTAATTTTTTGCTATTATGTTTTACTGTCTATTATTGAAGCAGTTTGTTTGTATTTACAAATTTGGGAAGATTGCGGAGATTGGTCCTATTATTACTTATAAAAATCGTTGGCTTATAAGTGTAAGGGCCATTTTGTTCCTGGCCGGAGAGAAAATCTGGGCATTGCCCTTGCATCTTGTAATCTGAATTGAGGCATTCATGCCAGGAAATTAATACATCACACTAACCGTTTCTGTCAAAAAAAGAAAGTGTCGAAAATGGCATCGAGAAATATCCTAATTTAATTTTCCCTTGAATTAAATTAGGAGAAAATTGTAATTCCACATCACAAGACAACTTGTACGAATAAACTAAGTTAGTTTGACTTAGTTGGTTCAGTTAATTCGCATTGAGGGCCTAACATGAGTCATGTAGAGTGTTTCCTAATTTATAGGAGCCTAGGTTGAGTTTATTTTGAGCTGTAATTAATTAATTCAGTAAAACTGAGTTAAAGTCAGTTAAACTAGTTCCAAATATTGGAGGAACTAGTGGGAGGTGTAGTAGTGGGGTGTGTACTCAGTCATCAACCAATTAACTGATAAATCAAACATAAATAACTCATGCATGTATGAAATACGAGTTACCCAGTTGAGACTGGAGTTCAAGGGCAGTGTACTATCAGTTGTATAGTCATCCAAATTGTACAGGTGGTGCATGCAGTCAAAGGAAGGTCTATGGAGGATTGTGCAGTTATGGATGAGGAATTTCCCTAATTAATAAGCTAATTCCCAAGGAAAAAACGCAAGGAAATAGGGACATAGGAACGCTTGTATTTGGTTTAGTATTGACTAGGACTAACTTGTAAAGCAGTGATATAGATTGTGTGTTGAAATTTGCAACAAAAAATAGTGAAATTAGCATCCAGAAACAACATGACAGTACACACACTAGTGTGGGACCACGAGTCATTTAGTGATGGGTCCTAGCGATACATTAGTGTGCAAGCCAATTTATTTAATAAATTGGAGATATGTCTAATTTAATTTTCCCTTAATTAAATTGGACAATAAATTGTAATCTTATCTCATAAATACTTGCAATAGTTAAATGATTGTGATAGACTCGGTTAGCTCATAAATTTCAAGTTGAGAGTGGTTGGTGAGGCATGCAGAGTGATTCTATTAGTTTTTGAGTCCAAGTTGCAGTTAGTGCATTAGTTTAATGCATGAGAAATCAGTTAACTCAATTAAGTGAGTGAAAATTAGTTTAACTAGTTGTAATTGATTATTGCACTAGTAAGAAGTCAAGTGAATTAAATTAGATTTAATTCACATGCAGTGATCTGTCAAATGACTGATGATACTATTAATAGCTGCATGCATGTCAGCTCTGATGAAGAGTTGAGACAGAGGTTTTTTTTTTTTAGACATGCAAAGTGATTCTATTAATTTTTTAGTCCAAGTTGCAGTTAGTGCATTAGCTTAATGCATGAGAAATCAGTTAACTCAATTAAGTGAGTTAAAATCAATTTAACTAGTTGTAACTGATTGTTGCACTAGTGAGAGGTCAAGTGAATTAAATTAGATTTAATTCACATGCAGTGATCTGTCAAGTGACTGATGATACTATTAATAGCTGCATGCATGTCAGTTCTGATGAAGACCCAGTTGAGACAGAGTTTTTTTTTTTAGGCATGCAGAGTGATTCTATTAGTTTTTGAGTCCAAGCTGCGGTTAGTGCATTAGTTTAATGCATGAGAAATCAGTTAACTCAATTAAGTGAGTTAAAATCCGTTTAACTAGTTGTAACTAGTTGTTGCACTAGTGAGAGGTCAAGTGAATTAAATTAGATTTAATTTGCATGCAGTGATCTGTCAAGTGACTGGTGATACTATTAATAGTTGCATGCATGTTAGTTCTGATGAAGACCCAGTTGAGACAAAAGGGTTTTTTTTTTTTTTTTTTTAAAGGCATCCATAGTGATTCTATTAGTTTTTTAGTCCAAGTTGCACTTAGTGCATTAGTTTAATGCATAAGAAATCAATTAACTCAATTAAGTGAGTTAAAATCAATTTAACTAGTTGTAACTGATTGTTGCACTAGTGAGAGGTCAAGTGAATTAAATTAGATTTAATTCACATGCAGTGATCTATCAAGTGACTGACGATACTATTAATAGTTGCATGCATGTCAGTTCTAATGAAGACCCAGTTGAGACAATGGTTTTTTTTTTTTTTTTAAAGGCATATTGAGTGATTCTATTAGTTTTTGAGTCCAAGTTGCAGTTAGTGCATTAGTTTAATGCATGAGAAATCGGTTAACTCAATTAAGTGAGTTAAAATCAGTTTAACTAGTTGTAACTGATTGTTGCACTAGTGAGATGTCAAGTGAATTAAGTTATATTTAATTCACATGCAATGATCTGTCAAGTGAATGACGATACTATTAATAGTTGCATGCATGTCAATTTTGATGAAGACCTAGTTGAGACATAGGTTTTTTTTTTTAGGAATGCATAGTGATTCTATTAGTTTCTGAGTCCAAGTTGTAGTTAGTGCATTAGTTTAATACATGAGAAACCACTTAACTCAATTAAGTGAGTTAAAATCAGTTTAACTTGTTGTAACTGATTGTTGCACTAGTGAGAGGTCAAATGAATTAAATTAGATTTAATTCACATGCAGTGATCTATCAAGTGACTAGTGATACTATTAATAGCTGCATGCATGTCAGTTCTGATGAAGACCCAGTTGAGACAGAGGTTTTTTTTTTAAGTCATGCAAAGTGATTCTATTAGTTTTTGAGTCCAAGTTGCAGTTAGTGCATTAGTTTAATGCATGAGAAATTAGTTAACTCAATTAAGTGAGTTAAAATCAGATTAACTAGTTGTAACTGATTGTTGCACTAGTGAGAGGTCAAGTGAATTAAATTAGATTTAATTCACATGCAGTGATCTGTCAAGTGATTGATGATACTATTAATAGTTGCATGCATGTCAGTTCTGATGAAGACCGAGCTGAGACAGAGTTTTTTTTTTTTTTTAAGGCATGCATAGTGATTCTATTAGTTTTTGAGCCCAAGTTTCAGTTCGTGCATTATTTTAATGCATGAGAAATCAGTTAACTCAATTAAGTGAGTTAAAATCAATTTAACTAGTTGTAACTAATTGTTGCACTAGTGAGAGGTCAAGTGAATTAAATTAGATTTAATTCATATGCAGTGATATGTCCAGTGACTGATGATACTATTGATAGCTGCATGCATGTCAGTTCTAATGAAGACCCAGTTGAGACAAAGGTTTTTTTTTTCAAGGCATGTAGAGTGATTCTATTAGTTTTTGAGTCCAAGTTGCACTTAGTGCATTAGTTTAATGCAAGATAAATTAGTTAACTCAATTAAGTGAGTTAAAATTAGTTTAACTAGTTGTAACTGATTGTTGCACTAGTGAGAGGTCAAGTGAATTAAATTAGATTTAATTCACATGCAGTGATCTGTCAAGTGACTGATGATACTATTAAGTGAAACTTTTCATATTGCAATAAAAAGTTAACTTTGTACATGCATTCAAGCATTTCTTGGTACGCGGCTTTTCTCTCCAAAAAGTTGAGACAGAGGTTAAAGGAATATTAACTATCAGTTGTATTTTTAGCAAACTACCGAGATGCAGTTAAAACACCACAAGATTTCCCATGATGTTTGCGCAGTCAAGGAAGGCTAAAATTCCTAAAGAATAGGGATTGCGTTCCATAGGGATTGCGTGAGCAAGGCAGACTGAAGACAGGCTGAGAATTGGCTAACTGTTGGCCCAATTTTGTCTGGATCGGTGTGAGACAGTCAGGAGAGTGCAGCAGATTCTTGTGAGAAAGAATGCATTGTATTGTTTCATGATTCCTTGGTTCATTATGCAATAGAGATAGAGGGGTTTTGAGTAATTTTCTTTCCCCAGGAAAAATATTTGCGTTCTGGATTGATTTGCTTCTTTATTTTAGTTGATGTGATTGTGCGATCATGTTTATTTTCCGCATAATTAATTGTAGAAGGATTCAGTATATTTCTTTAGCATATTGCATGATCAGATTGAATCCATTGGTATATACATATATGTTTGTATAATTTCTACATTGTGATAGTGTAGAGGTTGCTCGGGCTTGAGGAAAGCATTGTAATATTCTCTATTTTTCGAACTAATGCAATATACATATAGGAGGGGTTTTTAGTTGAGGCTATCCCCTAGAAATCATTGTGTAATGTGTGATTGAATTATTTCTCTTGTATGCTTCGTGATTTCACGATCATTTAATTGTTTCTTTAGTTGGTGAGTAGGTTCAAGTCTATTGTTTTAGTAAATTACAATTAGCAGTTTGAATCTACAAGGAATTTCTACATAAGTGATTTTTATGATATGTCAAAGATGGTAAAAGTGTTGTACAATGAAAGGACAACAATGTTGCAAGGAGAGAGTTCAAATCATCCAAAAGGTAATGTTGGTGATGGGAGCAAACCTCTATTCCATCCACCTCCTCCTCCACCTCCATCTTCACCTTCATCCTCATCTCCTTCTTCACCTCCTTCAACACCTAGACATACTTCTTCTATATCTCCAAAATGACATGCTACATCTCCGTTGATTAAGATTGATTTCAAGTTTGAATTGCCTATGTACAATGGGTAAGTAAATGCTGAAAAGTTGGATTATTGGGTTCATCAAATTAAAGTCTATTACAAGATTAAAAAGATTAAGGATGATGTTACAAAGATCCAAATTGCTTCTCTTCATTTGGAAAGTACAGCCCTCATCTCGTGTGAGGCCAAAACTCAAGAAGATTTGAATAAAAGTGGTAAAAAATCTCTTCTTGGAATGAATTTATAGCTACTTATCCATTAGCTTATATGCAAAAAAAAATTATGGATTTGCAAAAATTTAGACAAGCTAAATGTCTGAGTGTCCAAAGCTACACACAAGAATTTAGAAGAATAGCTTTAATCTTGGGTGTTGATTTGTCTTCACAAGACACTCCCCTTAAACACATAGGTGGATTACATAATTATTTGACACATATTATACTTATGTTTAACCCCACAAATCTAGATGAAGTATGTGTTCAAGCAACTCATTTAGAATCAAGAGGCAAGAATGATCCTCAAGAGACTAGCAAGAAACCTTTCAAATCTGGAGACAAAGGAAAGGGGAAATTTAAAGGCAATGACAAAAAGAATGCTACAGTCAAGAAAGGGGAAGAGAAAATTACGTGTAAACATTGTTCAGAAGAAGGCCATAATGAAGATCATTGTTGGCAATTACCTCCAGAAATGAGACCAAATAAATTCAACAACAAGGGGAAACAAAAGATTGCTGCTACAACTAAATAAGATCTAGGATCTTATTCAGGTGATGAAACAAAAATCACAGCCATGGGAATAAAAGGTAAAGATGCTAATGCAAGTACAAGTTCTTCTAGTAAGCCTATTGAGTCTCAAAATTATAAAGAAATAATTGAGCTTTTCCATATTAGGGTCACTACAAAACATGCAAAAGTTGATACATTGTTTGATAATGGATCCCACGTCTATTTTATTTTTGAAGCTATTATCAAGAAACTAAATCTAGAAACTACACCTCATACTAAACCTTACCCTCTGGGTTGGGTATATGAAGATTCCAAATTTCAAGTGACAAGAAAGTGCAAACTCAAATTCACCATCACTGCAAATTTCATAGATCAGGTAGAGCTTGATGTTGTACCACTTGGCATATGTGAAATTGTTTTAGGGGGTCCATACTTGTATGAACGAAAAAACATATTCAGTCATCATTAGAAAAAATATCATATTTTTAAAGACGGAGTTGAGTATATTTTTAGAGAACATCACGGGAAGATGAACTTATCTCTTGTAAGTGTTGGTCAAATGAAAGGCTTGTAAATACTAGTAAGAATTTTGTGTTGTTGATGATTAAAGCTAAAGATACTGTTGAATTTGAAGCTTTCACAGGATGTGATTCTAAACTCAAGCATGATTTGTTTGAAGTTATTAACACTTATAACCAGATTTTTTAGGAACCTCAAGGTTTGCCTCCTAAGAGAGGAATCCAACATGAGATTCACTTGCAGTAAGATGCACCTGTTCCAAATATTGGCATGTATAGAATGTTAGCTTTGGAGATTGAAAAAATCAAGAAGAAAATTCAAGAGTTACTAGACAAAGGGGTCATCAAGCATAGCACATATCCTTGTGGGTCTCCTATTGTCTTGGTTCCAAATAAGGATGGTACATGGTGCATGTGTGTGGATTTTAGAGCTTTGAACAAAATAACGGTAACAAATAGTTATCCTCTTCCTCACATTGATGATTTTCTATATCATTTAGAGGATGGTGTTTACTTCACTAAGTTAGATTTGAGAAGCGAATATCATCATATAAGGATTGGTGAAGGTGATATCTAGAAAACTGCTTTTAAGATAAAACAAGGTTTGTTTGAATGGTTAGTTATGTCGTTTGGGATTTGCAATGCACCTACAACATTAATGAGAGTTATGAATTATGTGTTGAGACCATTCCTTGATGATTTTTTCATAGTCTACTTAGATGACATTTTGATTTTCAGTAAGACTCGTGAAGATAATGTCAAGCATGTGAAACATGTTTTAGATGTCTTGAAAAAAGAGAAATTTTATTTGAAGATGTCTAAGTGTTAATTTGGGAAAACATCTTTGGTTTATTTGGGTCATTTTATAGGAGGGGGTGAATTGAAGATTGATCCCTCAAAATTTGAAATCGTTGTAAATTAGCCTAAACCCAACAGTGTAGCAGAAGTTAGGATCTTTTTGGGAGCAACCCAATATTGGAGAAAATTTATAGCTAACTTCTCACTCATTGCAACACCATTACATGCTTTTACAAGTGTGAAATAGGTCTTTAAGTGGGGAGGCAAGCAACAGAAAGCCTTCAACACATTGAAAGAGAAAATCATTACAACACCACTTCTAGCGCTTCCAAATCTTAAGCATCCATATGATTTTCAAACCGATGCAAGTGATTATGTTATGGGAGAAGATTTGATGTAGAATGGTACGCCTATTTGTTATCATTCTAAAAAATTTACCAATGCAATAATTAACTATCCAACTTATGATAAAGGGTTGTATGCTTTGGTACAAAACATGAAGAAATGGAAGCACTATTTGATGGGTAAAGAAACAAATATTCATACTGACCATCAACCTTTGCAATATTTACAATCACAAACCAAGCTACAAAAAGCTAGGCATTTCGGGTGGAAGGAATTCCTACAACAATTTCATTTGGTAATCAGGTACAATAAAAATATATACAACAAAGTTGTTGATATGTTATCAAGGCCTATTATTAATGCATCTATCATTCTTAAGCATAATTCAACCATGCATGAAAGTTATATTGAACAATATGCTCAAGATGACGATTTTAAAGATGTTTATGCAATTTTGATGTAGAAATTATACACACATATGTATATCAATGGATTCAATCCGATCAAGAAATGTACTAAATCTAGATACTTAATCCTTCTACAAATCAATTGCGGAAAATAAACACGATCCCCAATCACAACAAGTAAAGAAAGAATCAAATCAAACCACAACACAGATATTTTCCCGGGGAAAGCTTACTAATCAAAACCCCTCTATATTCTATTGTATATTCAACATGGAATCATGAAACAATTACAATGCACTCTTCTCACAAGAGTCTCATGCACTCTTCTCACAAGAGTCTCATGCACTCTCACAAATGTCTCACACTAATCCGGACAAAATCGACCAACACTTAGCCAATTCTCAGCCTCTAATCAGCCTGCCTGCCTTGCGTAATTCACGTGGAATGCAACCCTTATTCTTTAGGAATTTCAACCTTCCAAAACTGCACAAGGATCATGGGCAATCCAATGGATGTCTGCTTGCATGCGGGCAACCTACTAATCACACAACTGATAGTTAACATCCCTTTAACCTTTGTCTCAACTGGGTCTCCACTCGAACTGACATGCATGCAACAGTTAATAGTAAATCATCAGTTGCATGGCAGATCACTGATTGTAAATTAAATCTGATTTAATTCACTTGATCTCTCACAAGTGCAACAAATAGTTACAACTAGTCCAACTGACTTTAACTCACCTAATTGAGTTAACTGATTACTCATGCATTAAACTAATGCACCAACTGTAATTCGAACTCCATAACTAATATAATCACTTTGCATGCCTCACCAACCACCTTGAACTTGAAATACATGAGCTAACTGAGTTTATCACACTCAGTTAACTATTACAAGTTATTATGAGATAAGATTACATTTTATTGTCCAATTTAATTAAGGTAAAATTAAATTAGACACTGCACCAATTTATTAAATTAAATTGGCCATCACAATAATGTATCACTAGGACTGTGGTCCCACACTAGTGTGTGTGTTGCAATTTCTTGTTGGACTTTCAACACTCCCTCTCAACAAGAAAGGGATTATCTGCCACCCTGATCCTGCCTTTATGGTATTCGAATTTGATCTTGGTGAGTGCCTTCGTCAAAATACATACAACCTGATCTTCCATGGGAATGTACTAAAGTAACATAATGCGCCTCTAAACATAATCTCTAAGATGGTGGTACCGGATGTTTATGTTCTTGGAACTATCACAGAATACCAGATTAACCGAGAGTTTAATGCAACTCTGGTTATCACAATGTATCACCGTCGGATTCATTTGAGAACCAAACAAACCAATCAGGATCTTTCTCATCCATATGGCCTCACATGCATCCTGACGTGTTGCCATATATTCCGCCTTGGCTGAACTTAGTGCCACAGATCAATGCTTCCTGTTGTACTAAGAAACTGTTGTCGATCCTATGTTGAAGATACCTCCTAATGTGCTCTTTCTGTCTGATGGACTGCCTGCCCAGTCTGCATCCGTGAAGCCTTGAAGCTTCACTCCCTCTATCCATCTATACCATAATCCATACTTTGTAGTGCCCCTGAGATATCTCAATACATGCTTCCCCGCCTTCCAAAAGAGCTTGGTCAGTTCAACCATGGCTTGACTAAGCTGGTTAACTGCGTAGCAAATGTCTAGTATGGTGTTCACCAAGTACATCACTGAACCCAATAGTTTCTTATAGACAGTAGCATCCACTAATTCTCCTAAAGTAGCATCCTCTTTCCTCCAATTTCCTAGAAGAGGAGTATCCATGGGTTTATAACTCTCCGTCTAAAACTTACCCATAATCTCTTTGGTATACTTTCCTTAAGAAACAAGAAGTTCACCATCCCGCTACCATATTTCCAAACCAAGGAAATAGTGAAGGAGTCCCATGTCCTTCATTTTGAATTCCCTTGCAATATCCTCCTTGCAAGAATTTATCAGCTTCTCATCACTTGTCAAAATTAGATCATCAACATAAATTACGATAATTAATATCTTACCATCAGCCACAATCTGGTACAGGTTCGCATCCGCTTCACTTTTGGTGAAGCCCAACCTGGTGAAACAGTTGTCAATCCAAGTGTACCAAGCACTAGGTGCTTGCTTCAGCCGATACAGTGCTCTCTTGAGTTGGCACACATGCGACTCACTGTCAAAGATCTTGAAACCATCTGGATTCTCTATGTACACTTCCTCCTCAATAAATCCATTGAGAAATGCAGTTTTCACATCCATCTGATGAATGCACCACCCCATCTGCACTGAGAGTGCAAGGATAGATCTAATGGAAGAGTATCTCGCAACTGGTACGAAAGTCTCCTCATAGTCAATCCCCTCAACTTGTGAGAATCCCCGAGCCACAAATCTGGCCTTGTATTTCTCCACACTGCCATATGTCACCTGCTTCACCTTATAAATCCATCTAGATCCACCCACTGATTTTCCAACCGGTCTTGGGACAACTTCCCATGCACTGTTCTTGATGATGGAGTCATACTCCTCAACCATAGCGTCAACCCAAATTGGTTGTTGCACTATTTCCTCAAAGGAGGATGGTTATATCACAATACACTTGCTCATAAGAGCCATGTATCCAGTAAACCTATCTGGGGACTGTCTCTATCTGTGCATTGAAGTAGGTGCTCCTACATGCTCTGCCGCATCAAGTCTCAATCTATCAGCTTCTGTGGTGCACCTTCTACCATTTCTGGTGGATGGCTCTGCATGAGTGTTTTCTGCCACTCCATGATCCTCCGTATGTGGTTGCTCCACATCTTGAGGATCATTCTTTGGAACCAAGAGTTCCTCATTTGCATGCAAATGAAACTCCCTCTCAAGGGACAATCGCATGGCTTTCTCCTCATCAAATTTTAAATATTGTCTCACAACAGTCATCCTGTTGTTTGGAAAATACACCCTATAGTTGTGGGGAGTATCAGTGTACCCCAAAAATATACCAATCTTAGTTGTTGGTTCGAGATTCTTCCTGGAATATTTGGTCACATGCACATAAATAGATGAGCAAAAAATCTTAAAATATGAAACATCAGTTTTCTTACTAGTAAAATCCTCCTCTAGTGTACTCATGCCAAGTATCTGATGAAGACTACGGTTTTGCACAAATACCGTTGTGTTACATGCCTCCACCCATAGATGCAACAGCAGGCCCTGATCATGCAACATCGCTCGTGTTGCACCCACAATTGTTCTATTATTTCTTTCTACGACCCCATTGTGTTGTGGGTTATGAGGCATAATCAACTCTCTTTGAATTCCTTCTTTGCTACAGAAGTTCTTGAATTCATTGGAGATGTACTCACCACCATTTTCGCTCCTAAGAGCCTTCACATGCTTCCCCGTGTACTTCTCCACCAGTGCTTTGAACTCAAGAAATTTTGAGAACGTCTGATCTTTCTTCTGCATGAAGTGGAACCAAAAATTTCTAGAAAAATCATCAACAAAGATCACATAGTACTTATGCGTTGTTGTCGAAGCAGTAGAGAATGGTCCACACACATCTGAGTGAAATCTCTCAAGGATTTCTGAAGCTCGGTTCTCCTTCTCATGAAAAGTGGCCTTTGCATACTTCCCCATAATACATCCCTTGCACATGTCTAATTGTGTAAGAGTAACCTTGATAAGACCCGTATAAGTTTGTTGAATGACCTTCAAAGCTTCGCGGTGTAGATGGCGCAATCTCCTATGCCATAAATCACCCTCATCCTGGTTCACCACTTTGTTCGCCTTACCCATCAATGTTGCGCAACCATCTACATCAATTTTATAGAGATTCTTCACATGAATCCCAATATTCATGGCTTGTCCTATGGCTTTGTGTCGAAGGAAAGCTTTCCCTTCCCTGAAAACCACATCATAACGTCTATCCTCCAACATTGCAACTGAAACTAATTTTTTCGTCAAGCCTAGTACATTCATTACATCTTTTAATAAGAAGGGTTTACTTGACTGTCTCTGGAAGGTAATTGTACGAATCCCGGTAGCACTATACCCCCCGTCCTCACCCATTTCGATATGCCTATGGAGGTCCTTCTCCTCCAAGCTACTGAATTTTTTTTTGTCTCCCGTCATGTGAAAGGATGCACCACTATCCAAGTACCACACCGATCCCATTGCACTTGACACCATGCATGCAATGAGCGAGAAGTAAAGCTCAAATTGCAAGGTCAAAGCCTCACCAGCTAAAGATCATGAAGCCTTCTTGTTCTTCTTATTTTGTGGACAATTAGTGTCATAATTTCCATGCTTGTGACAGTGAAAACACTTCACTCTGGACATGTCGCACTTCTTGCCATCCTTGCCCGACTCAGATTTGGAATGGAATTTCTTTCCTTTCCCCTTCTTCGCCTTGGTAGCCAAAGCACAATTTTCTTCATTGTCTATCTTAGATGAAGATCCATCCCTAGTATTCCAGCTAAATTCTTCTTGCACCAAATCCGACCAAAGTCG
Organism: Pinus albicaulis; assembly: GCA_034641835.2. Taxonomy (NCBI): domain Eukaryota; kingdom Viridiplantae; phylum Streptophyta; class Pinopsida; order Pinales; family Pinaceae; genus Pinus; species Pinus albicaulis. Next base: position 478,472,244 of record CM076570.1, on the reverse strand, counting down.
TTCCCAACATGGTAGCTTCTCCCTCCCATTGACAGAGTCCTGATAACTATGCCAACCCTTGGGAAGTCCTAGAAGATATAGGCTCACCAAGTCATCATCCGCGGCAGTAATATTGATGCTCCCAAGCTCATCCCGACATTGGAAAAAAATTGTTAAATATTTAGGAATGGTGTCGCCTTTCTCCATTTTGATTTTCCTGATCTTGTCTTTCAATGCCAATTTTCTATGATCACTACTGTTCTAAAACAGATCCATCAAATCTTTCCACATTGCATATGGTGTCGCTTTTCCATGGATACTTGAGACAATGTGGTCTCGCACTCCCTCCAGTAAGATCATCCTCACCTTTGCAACCTTCTTTTGCTAAGCATCAATATTTGCAGCATCTGCTGCAGCGGGTTTGGGAATGTCATTATCAATGAATTCTTTCAACCCATTGTCCTCCAATACTATCTCCATCCTGTCTTTCCATGCAATATAATTGGAACTGCCCTCGAATGCATACTCCAATCTCAAGCCATTGAAATCCATTTAGATCATGATCTACCTGTCGCACCAAGAATACTTTTACAACTTCAAATTCTATTCAGTCACAAGCTCAACTTCTCCTCCACTATATTGATTTACTGTGCTCATATACCATGTAGAAATTATACAAACATATTTATATCAATGGATTCAATCTGATCAAGCAATGTACTAAATCTATATATTGAATCCTTCTACAAATCAATTACGGAAAATAAACATGATCGCCAATCACAACAAGTAAAGAAAAAATCAAATCAAACCACAATACAGATATTTTCCCAGGTAAAGCTTACTGCTCAAAACCCCTCTATATTCTATTGTATATTCACCATGAAATCATGAAACAATTATAATGCACTCTTCTCACAAGTGTCTCCTGCACTCTCACAACTATATCACATTGATCCGGACAAAATTGACCAACACTTAGCCAATTCTCAGCCTCTAATCATCCTGCCTGCCTTGCACAATTCATGTGGAATGAAATCCATATTATTTAGGAATTTAAGCATTCCAAAACTACGCAAGGATCATGGGAAATCCAATGGATGTCTGGTTGCATGCGGGCAACCTACTAATCGCACAAGTGATAGTTAACATCCCTTTAACCTTTGTCTCAACTGGGTCTCCACTCGAACTGACATGCATGTAGCTATTAATAGTAAATTATCAGTTGCATGGCAGATCACTAATTGTGAATTAAATATGATTTAATTCACATGATATCTCACTAGTGCAACAAATAGTTACAACTAGTCTAACTGACTTTAACTCACCTAACTGACTTAACTGATTACTCGTGAATTAAACTAATGCACCAACTGCAATTCAAACTCCATAACTAATAGAATCACTCTACATGCCTCACTAACCACCCTCAACTCGAAATACATGAGCTAACTGAGTTTATCACACTCAGTTAACTATTACAAGTGATTATGATAGAATATTACATTTTATTGTCCAATTTAATTAAGGAAAAATTAAATTAGACACTGCACCAATTTACTAAATTAAATTGGCCATCACACTAATGTATCGCTAGGACCTGTGGTCCCACACTAGTGTGTGCGCTGCAATTTCTTGTTGGACTTTCAACATTCGAGTCAAGGCAATCATGTTGAAGAGTTGCATTATCATGCTCATAACAAGTTGTTGTATCATCTTAGAAAGTTATGTGTTCCAGAGGGTGAAGGAGTTAATGTCATAAGGGAAGACCACACTTCTCTTATTGTTCATCACTTTGGTGTAGGAAAAACAACTATACAAATTCAAAGGTATTGTTACTAGCCTCGCATGAATGAAATTATTACGAGATATGTAAAGGGATGTTCCATGTGTGCTACTATCAAGCCTATCAATAGGAAATTGGGTTTGTACACTTCACTTCCTATTCCTTCTTTTCCTTTCTATGGATTTTGTAGGAGGACTACCAATGTCTAGGAAAGGTCATGATTATTTATGTGTTGTTGTGGATAGTTTCAACAAAATGTGTGTGTTGATGCCATGTAAGAAACATGTTTTAGCTGAAAAAACCACAAATATGATCTTCCAAAATGTTTGGGTTCACTTTTGGTTTCCCACTTTTATTATTTCGGATCGAGATTCTTTATTTGTCGTGAATTTTGGTCAAGTTTATGGGAACTCATGGACACAAAGTTGAAGAAGAGCACCACATTTCATCCACAAACCAACGGCCAGACATAAGTGGTAAACAGAACAATAGTGCATCTCCTTCATGGATATTGTGGTAAGAATCCTAAAATTTGGGATGAACATGTGTATTACATCCAACATGCCTATAATTGTGCCAAGCACTCATCTACGCAAGTATATCCATCTCATTTTGAAGCTTGTTTGGGTTATTTTCCAAAGTATCCTTTGGATTTAATCTTTGGTAAAAATATTGCAATAGATGGACATATTTATGTGGACAAAGCCAAGCATTTCATTGAACAAATTTAGCTAGTGCCTCGAAGAGTACAAGAGCAGCTAGAAAAAAGCAAAGGAAAGTACAAAGCAAGACATGACAAGCATCAAGTTGATCATGATTTCCATGTGCGAGATCAAGTTTGGTTGTCTATCAGCAAGGAAATACTTCAAGGTGAAGGTAAAAATCTCAAGCCAATCAGATATGGTCCTTTCAAAACCTTGGAGAAGATTGGTAATGATGCTTTTCGATTAGACTTTCCAACTTATATGCAAATTTATTCAGTTGTGAATGTGGAAAAATTGAGATTGTACGAGCATCCAATGATTGATGACCATGAAGAAAATGTTCATATTCCATTTATAGAATATTTTTCTCCTCAATATTTAAATGAGTTGTAGGAAGACAAAATTCTTGACAGGAGAATCAGGACTTCACGCAGAGGTAATGTGGAGTATCTTCGAGTGGGTCTCAAAGGTACCAATCTAAGTAAAGCTCGGTGGATTGAGATAGGGATAGTGAGGGAGGTGTACCTTCACTTACTTGCTAAGTAAAAATAGAATTTTGGTTGTCCAAAAGCTTCTAGTGGGGAGGAATGATCTAGGGGATCAAAAATATGCTCAAAAATAAAAGTGCTCAAAATTGACCAAAACCAATGCCAAATTGTATATCTCATCGTTTTGATTCCAATGACTTTTGAATCACCTCAATCTGACACCATATGTGAAAGTTATCGCGTTCTAGAGTTTTTGGCAAATAACTAAAAAGTCAACTTGCAGAGTTGACTGGTATGCTGACTAGGCATGTCATACAGTGACGTGGCACAAAAGGAGAAAAGGAAGGTAAAGAGACACAAATTTGCATGTGAGCGAAATTAGAGGAAAAATGAAGGAAAATGAAGAAAAAGGAGACCTCAATGATAAAAAGGCACCAGAGAATCAGTTCACAACTTTTGTCAATTTAGCTTTTTCTTAGTTGGATTATTTTTAGAGAGAAAGATAGATCTCCAAGAGAAGAGAGCAAGAAAACAAGAAAAGGAAAGCAAAGGTGTTATAGGTCCAGGCCATTCTTGATTTGCTTGCACCATCAAATTTGCTTCAGTTACAAAAAATTCAAGGAAAGGAAAACTTCTTAAGGAGCATCATACCCAACTACGTTGTACTGGCTAAAGGCTTTACTCAGCTATTGAAAAAGGAGATTCCCTTCTATTGGGATAAGGTTGTGCAACCTTCTTTTGATGATGTCAAGGATACATTTGTTTGGACGTCATTAATGTATCCCCCCAATTATCAGAGTGATTATTTCTTATATATCGTCGCGGTTGATACGACCATTGCTATGGTATTGCTCCAAGAATAAGATGGGATAGAACATCTGATATATTATTTGAGTCGTAATCTCAATGATACGGAAGTGAAGTATTCATACATCGAAAATGTCGCCTTAGCGGTCATTCAAGCTATCCAAATATTTCGCCATTATATCCTGTTCTGGAAGACCATTGTCATTTCGGATTGCAACCCCATGACATACATTCTGTCACGTCAATTGCTAGGGGGGAAATGGTAAAAATGGATTGTAATTTTGTAGGAATTTGACTCAGAATTCATCAAATCCAAGTCAAAGAAGTCTTTAGTTTTGGCTGAGATTCTCTGCGACCTTCCCTTTGATAGTACTGCTACTACATCGGAACCATCAATTCCTGATGAGTCTTTGATTCTGATCGGATCATATGATCCTTGGTATGGGGATTTTATCATTTATCTCCAAACCCATACTTTTCAGCCCGATACCTCTCGCTCTCAACAACAACATATTTAATACCAAGCCAAAGATTATATGATCGTCGGTGATACACTTTATTGTCGTGGTGTCGATACGATTTTAAGGACGTGCCTCACTCATGAGGAGGCCGAGAAGGTTTTAAATGATTGTCATGCTGGGGCTTGTGGTGGAAACTTGTTTGGATATGCTACTGTGCAGAAGATACCCCGTGTCGGTTACTTTTGGCCTACCATATTTGGCTATTTCATCCTCGCGGTCATAAGTTGTCATGCATGCTAGATTTTTTATTGTAAATTCCGCAAACCGCCAGCACCAATGCATCCTGTTATCGTTGTGGGACCATTTTCAAAATGGGGCATTGACTTCATGACCTGCAACCCTCGTTCTTCCAGGGGGCATGGTTATATTATTGTCACAGTAGAATACTTTACCATGTGGGCCGAAGCGATGCCTACATTCAACAACACAAGCGAAACAAATGCATTATTATTTTTCAATTATGTCATCTCACAGTTTGGTGTTCCACGGGCTATAGTCACATATCATGGTAAGCATTTTCGCAATCACATGATGAATGAGTTGACTACCAAATTAGGATGTCGCATGATAGTCCTACTCCTTATTATCCACAATCAAATGGACAAGTTGACACTATTAACAAGATTCTTAAACAAATGCTTCAACGAATGAAATAAACGAAATTGGCATTTCATCCTATACTCGGCTTTGTGGGCATACCGAACCTTGATAAGAAACACAACCAGATTTACCCCCTTTCAATTGGTGTATGTTATGGAAGCTATCTTGCCTATACAATGTGAAATACCATCGTTAAAACTCGTCGTTGACTTGTTACCTGACACTTCTTCTGAAGAAGCGCATATTTTTAACCTCATCCATCTCGATCAAATGTGTCATGAAGCCACATTGGCAAAAGAAGCGCGTAAGAGACATATAAAGGCGCAATACGAGCAACATGTACAACCTCGCATCTTCTCGGAGGGTGACCCGGTCTTACTTTATGATCAAGAAGCTAATGTAATAGGTACATGAAAATTTGAGTCGTTATGGCATGGCCCCTATATTGTCAAAAGAGTTCTTGCTAAGGGTGCCTACGAGTTGGTAGATTATGATGGAATTTCATTGGCGCAACCCCGAAATGGGTTGTATCTCAAACATTACTATGCTTAAACATGAGCATAGTTTACTGTTGTATTATATTATATATATGTTTTTGATTTGCATTTACTATCTTAGTTTATTTTTATAGAATTTTCTTGAAGTTAGTAATCTGCTTTACCTTTCATCGCAGATGTTTGAATCTTTGGAACCATTCGTTGGGTATGCTAATGGTGCTAGTCGTAGTACGCAGAATCTGTCCTATGCAGCGTGGGCCATTTTTGCTCCAAACGACGAGTTAGTGAGTTTTCAAGGGATTTGTATCGGTCGATCTACAAACAATATCGTTGAGTATGTCACGTTGATCAAATTTCTCTATGATGCCATTTCATTTGGTATTAACCACATCATCATTAGGTTAGACTTGCAACTTGTTGTACTACAACTTAATAACGTTTATATTGTCAAAAATCCAACACTGCATTGTATGTTCCTAAGAGTTCGACTTTTGGAAAGGCATTTTGACTTTATTCAATATCAACACATCTCTAGAAACTTGAATACATTAACTGATTCCTTAGCGAATTATGTTATAAACAGACATTTGCAACACATGTAAAGACATATTTTCAATTCAAATTACATAATTGAATATGATTGCGCAATAAACATAGGAAAACACTGAAAACAAATAGATATATAGTAATAGGTTTTTACAAAATTTGTGCCCAAGACACATTGGTCATCTAACCTCAAAATATATTCAAACTGTCAAAGTAAACTAGTGATGCTCGTGATAACAAGCTACTGATCTAGCTATCCTGTGAAATAACCGCATCCAACGGTTAGGAATGCTAATAGTGTGGTGCTGCAGTCTCATGGGTAACTCTTTGATCCGGCAATATGGAATCCTGAGAGTCAATCCCCTCAACTTGTGAGAATCCTCGGGCCACGAATCTAGCCTTGTACTTCTCCACACTCCCATATGCCGCCCACTTCACCTTATAGATCCATCTAGATCTAACCACTGATTTTTCGACCGTTCATGGGACAACTTCCCATGCACTATTCTTGATGATGGATTCATACTCCTCAACCATAGCATCAACCCAAATTGGTTGTTGCATTGCTTCCTCAAAGGAGAATGGTTATGTCACAATACACTTTCTCATAAGAGCCATGTATCCAGTAAACCTATCTGGAGACTGTCTCTATCTGCGCAATGAAGTAGGTGCTCCTACATGCTATACCGCATCAAGTCTTAATCTATCAACTTCTATGGTGCGCCTTCTACCATTTCTGGTGGATGGATCTGCATGAGTGTTTTCTACCACTCCATGATCCTCCGCATGTGGATGCTCCACATCTTGAGGTTCATTCTTTGGAACCAAGAGTTCCTCATCTGTATGCAAATGCAACCCCCTCTCAAGGGACAATCGCATGGCTTTCTCCTCATCAAATTTTATATCCCATCTCACAAAAGTCATCCTGTTATTTGGAAAATACACCCGATAGTTGTGGGGAGTATCAATGTACCCCACAAATATCCCAATCTCAGTTGTTCGTTCGAGCTTCTTCCTGGCATCTTTGGTCACGTGCACATAAAAAAATGAGTGAAAAATCTTAAAATATGAAACATCAGGTTTCTTACTAGTAAAAGCCTCCTCTAGTGTACTTATGCCAAGTATCCAATGAGGACTACGATTTTGCACAAATACCGTTGTGTTACATGACTATGCCCACAGATGCAACGATAGGCCCTTATCATGCAACATCGCTTGTGCTGCACCCACAATTGTTCTATTCTTTCTTCCTATGACCCCATTCTGCTGTGGGTTATGAGGCATAATCAACTCTCTCTAAATTCGTTCTTTGCTACAGAAGTTCTTGAATTCATTGGAGATGTAATCACCACCATTTTCACTCCTAAGAGCCTTCACATGCTTCCCCGTGTATTTCTCCACCAGTGCTTTGAACTAAAGAAATTTTGAGAACGTCTGATCTTTCTTCTACATGAAGTAGATCCAACACTTTATAGAAAAAACATCAACAAAGATCACATAGTACTTATGATTTTTTGTCGAAGCATTAGAGAATCGTCCACACACATCTAAGTGAACTCTCTCAAGGATTTCTGAAGCTCAGTTCTCCTTCTCGTGAAAAGTGGCCTTTGCATACTTCCTCACAGTACATCCCTTGCATATGTCTAACTGCGCAAGAGTACCCTTGGGAAGATCCATAGAAACCTGATGCATGACCTTCAAGGCTTCATGGTGTAGATGGCCCAATCTCCTGTGCCATAACTCACCCTCATCCCCGCTCACCACTTTTTTCGCCTTACCCATCAATGCTGCGCAGTTGTCTACATCAAGTTTATAAAGATTCTTCACACAAATCCCAATCTTCTTGGCCTGTCCTGTGGCTTTGTGTCGAAGGAAAGCTTTCCCTTCACTGAAAACCACATCATAGCCTTTATCCTCCAACATTGCGACTGAAACTAAATTTTTCGTCAAGCCTGGTACATGCATTACATATTTTAATCAAAAGGGATTACTTGACTGTCTTTGGAAGGTAATTGTATGAATCCTGATAGCATTGTACCACCCGTCATCACCCATTTCGATATGCATATAGAGGTCCTTCTCCTCCAAGTTACTGAAAATTTATTTGTCTCTCGTCATGTGAAAAGATGTACCATTATCTAAGTACCACACCGATCCCATTGCACTTGACACCATGCATGCAATGAGTGAGAAGTCAAGCTCAAATTGAAATGCCAAAGCCTCACCAGCTAAAGATATTGAAGCCTTATTTTTCTTCTTATTTTGTGGACAATTATGTTGAGATTCAACTAGATGATGAACCTAGTGAAGATTAAGCACCTACACTAGGTTGGGCCCACAGGCTATTTTTAGGTGTATGTCTATTTTTAGTATGGATGAGAAAATTCTATTTATAGCGTAAGTCTATTTATAGATGTTGAGAAAATTCTATGTATAGATGATGTTCTATTTATTTATGCATGTGCGAAGTCTATTTATATATCGCATGTCTATTTATAGATGCATGTCGACTATTATTATCCCTTAATAATAGTTGGACAATAAATATTAATCTATTCTCATGGAGCACTTCAAATCAGTTAACTGAAGTGGAAAACCAGTTAGTTGAAGGAATTTCAAGTTCAAAGGTTGGTTGGTGGCACATGCAAGTGGACTTATTTGTAACTTAGTGATTCGAAGTTGTAACAGAGTTGGATGTAGTTATGTGAGTTGTAAAGTAGTTTAACTCAGTTAAGTGAGTTAAACTCAGTTGTGCTAGTTGTAACTGAAGATACACTAGTGAGAGATCAATGAATTAAATATTAAATTAATTCACATGGAGTGATATCACATGCAACTCAAGATTTACTAGTGTTAACTACATGCATGTCAGATCCAATGGAGACCCAGTTGAGAGGTAGGTGAAAGGGACAGTTGACTATCAGTTGCACTGTATTGGATTGCACTTTTGCAATCCAAACACACATTGGATATGCTCATGAGGATTGCGCAGTCAAGGAGGGCATGATTGCATCAAATTATTCTCTGTAATCAACTTGGATTGCGTAGTGGAGGCAGGTTGTTGTGAGACAAAAAATTGGCTAAGGCATTTGCCAAATTTCTGCATGACAGTGTGAGACGAATGTATATTGTACTGAGAGCTCTTGGAGTAGATTTTTGTATGAGATTGTTTCATGATCCATGATATATACATAATATATGATAGTGGGGATTTTAGATTTTAGATTTCTTGGTAAACATTTTTGTTATGTGTGAATGATCTTTCTTCATGTGTTTGCAATTGGCGATCATGTTTTAAATTTCTACAAGAATTTTTGTAGAAGCGATTCTGTATTTAACAGTGGCCTATAATTTTTAGATCAGGAGAATTCAAGAAATACATATTTGTATTAAAATTTCTACATGGTATCGGAACACAGAAGATTGCAATTTTTAAGCAGGAGCTGAGTTTGTTGGTAGAAACAATTCGAATTTGCTGCAATAATTTCTTGGTTTGACGATTGAGTAAACATCGAAATGGCTTTCAATAGCTTGGGGCTAGAGTATGCACTCAAGGGCAACTCAAACTACATTGCCTAGACAGGAAGGATGGAGGCGGTGCTTGAAGATAATGGCTTGAAGGAATTCATTTACAACGATGTTCCTAAGCCCACTTCGACAAATACTGCATTACTTGATGCATGGCAAAAGAAAGTAGCGAAGATGAGAAGGATTCTATTTGAAGGTGTACGAGACCATATTGTCTCAAGCCTTCATGGGAAAGCCACTCCATATGCTATGTGGAAGGCTTTGACAGATCTTTTCCAAAGCAGCAGTGACCATAGGAAATTGGCGCTGACGGATAAACTCAGAAAGATCAAGATGGAAAAGGGCGACAATATTCCAAAGTATTTCACAAAGTTCATCCAATGTAGGGATGAACTGGGGAGTGTGGGAATCACTGTTGCCAATGATGATTTGGTGAGATTGGCTCTCTTGGGACTTCCTAAGAGTTGGCACAGTTATCAAGACTCTATCAACGGATGAGAAAAAATGTCGGATTGGGAATGACTGTGGTCGGATCTAGTGCAGGAGGAGTTCAGGCGGAACACTAGAGATGGATTTTCATCAAAGCATGATGATGAAGAGGATTGTGCTTTGGCTACCAAGGGAAGGAAAGGGAAGGTTTAGAAATTCCACTCAAAATCTGAGTCTAAAGGTAAGAAGTTAGATTTGTCGAAGTTGAAGTGTTTTCATTGTCACGAAAATGGGCATCTCGCCACTAACTGCCCACATAAGAAGAAGAACAAGAAGGTTGCTGGAGCTGTAGCTGGTGAGGCCCTTGCCTCGCAATTTGAACTTGATTTCTCTTTGATCACATGCTTGGTATCAAGGGCAATGGGATCGGTGCAGTATCTTAATAGTGGTGCTTCCTTCCACATGATGGGAGATAAAAAGCTTTTCAGTGACTTGAAGAAGAGAGATCTCCAAATGCATATAAAGATGGGAGACGATGGACGATACAGTGCAACCGACATTGGTACCATTACCTTTGAGAGGGAGTCAGGTAAACCATTTCAATTGAAAGATGTTATGCATGTTCCAGGTCCGAAGAAAAACTTGGTCTCAGTCACGATGTTGGAGGATAGAGGCTATGACGTTGTTTTCAGTGATGGAAAAGCTTTCCTATGACATAAAACAACAGGTCAAGCCAAGAGTATAGGGATTCAAGTCAAGAATCTCTACAAGATGGAGGTAGAAGGTTTCACTGCCATGATGGGAAAGCTGGAAAAAGTAGTGAGATGGGATGAGGGTGAATTATGGCACAGGCGATTGGGCCATCTTCATCATGGAGCCTTGAAAGTCATGTAGCAAATATCTACTGGACTTCCAATGGGGACACTTTCTCAGTTAGATTAGTGAAAGAGTTGCAGCATGGGGAAGTATGTAAAGTCCACCTTTCATGAAAAGGAGAACCGTACTTCGGTGATCCTGGAGAGAGTTCACACAGACATGTGTGGACCATTCTCAGTTGCTTCAATGGAAAAACAAAAGTATTATGTAATTTTTGTTGATGATTTTTCTCGTAAATGTTGGATCTTCTTCATGCAGAAGAAGGATCAAACATTCTCAAAGTTCTGTGAGTTTAAGGAATTGGTTGAGAAAGATTTGGGGAAGCAAGTGAAGGCTCTGCGGAGCAATATGGTGGAGAATACATCTCAAAATAATTCTAAGACTTCTATAGCAAAGAAGGAATTCAAAGAGAACTCACAGCGCCTCATAACCCATAGCAAAATGGGGTCACGGAGAGGAAGAACAGAATGATCATGGGTGCGGCATGAGAAATGCTACATGATCAAGGCTTACAATGCATTTGTGGGCGGAAGCATGCAACACTACGGTTTATGTGCAAAACCGTTGTCCTCATAGAGTACTTGGAATGAGTACACTTGAAGAAGCTTTTACTGGTAAGAAACCAGATGTTTCTCACTTTAAGATTTTTGGCTCATCTTTTTATGTGCTTGTTACCAAGAACGCTAGGAAGAAGCTGGAGCTGATTACTGAAGTTGGGATATTTGGGGGGTACATAGAAACACCCCATAATTATTGCGTGTATTTTCCTAATAGTAAGCTGACTGTTATGCGACGAGATATAAAATTCGATGAGGGGAAAGCCATGCGGTTTTCGCTTGAGAGGGAGCTAGACTTGCATGCAGAGGAGGAAATTTTGGTTCCCAAAGATGAGTCTCTAGATGTGGATCAGCCACAGGAGGAGGTTCATGGAGTGGAGGAGTCCACTCACGCAGAGCCAAACATTAGAACTAGTAGAAGGCGTACCGCAAAAGCTAAGAGGCTGAAACTTGATGTTGCACAGAATGTAGGGGTCCCTACTTCACAGTGCAGACAAAGACAGTCCCTTGACCGATTCACTAGATACATGGCTCTCATGAGCAAATGTATTGTGACTGAGCCATCTTCCTTTTAGGAAGCAGTGCAGGAGCCCACATGGGTAGATGCAATGGTGAAGGAGTATGACTCCATTGTCAGAAACAGTGTTTGGGAAATTGTTCCAAGGCTGGTTGATAAATCAGTGGTAGGTTCAAGATGGATCTACAAGGTAAAGCAAGTTGTTGATTGGGGTGTTGAGAAATACAAGGCCAGATTTGTGGCTCGAGGCTTCTCACAGATCAAGGGGATTCATTATGAAGAAACCTTTGCACCTGTCGCGTGGTATTCTTCCATAAGGACCATCCTTGCTCTCTCAGCGTATATGGGTTGGCATATTCATCAAATCAATGTGAAGACTGCGTTCCTTAATGGGATCATTGAGGAAGAAGTGTACATTAAGCAGCCTAAAGTATTTGAGATCTTTAGCAACGAGTCGTATGTGTGCAGACTCAAAAGAGCATTGTATGGGCTGAAGTAAGCACCCCGTGCTTGGTACACTCAGATCGACAACTATTTCACCGGACTTGGCTTCACCAAGAGTGAGGCAGATGCAAACCTATACCAAATTGTGGTGGAGGGTAAGCTTTTAATCATTGTTCTTTATGTTGATGATTTAATATTGACTGGTGATGAGCAGTTGATACACTCATGCAAGGAGAACCTTGCAAAGGAGTTCGAGATGAAGGATATGGGCCTCCTTCATTATTTCCTTAGATTGGAAATATGGCAGCGAGATGGTGAACTTTTTGTGTCTCAAGGCAAGTATGCAAGGGAGATACTGGGTAAGTTTCACATGGAGAGCTGCAAACCCATGGATACTCCTCTTCCAGGAAACTGGAGGAAAGAGGACGCTACATCTGGAGAGGTAGTGGATGCTACTGTTTATCGATAGTTAGTGGGTTCGCTAATGTATTTAGTGAATACAAGACCGAACATATGCTATGCAGTGAACCAGCTTAGTCAAGCAATGGTTAAGCCTACCAAGATCTTTTGGAAGGCGAGCAAGCATGTCCTGGGATACCTAAGGGGCACATATGAGTATGGCTTGTGGTACAGATAGATGGATGAGGTGAAGTTGCATGGCTTTATGGATGCAGATTGGGTGGGCAGCCCAACGGACAGAAAGATTACATCAGGAGGGGTCTTCAGTATTGGATCTACAACTATTTCATTTGTGGGCGGATCTTCAGTATTGGATTAGGGCCTACAATGCATTTCTGGGTGGAAGCATGCAACACTGTGGTTTATGTGCAAAACTGTTGTCCTCATAGAGTACTTGGCATGAGTACACCTGAAGAAGCTTTTACTGGTAAGAAACCAGATGTTTCTCACTTTAAGATTTTTGGCTCGTCTGTTTATGTGCATGTGACCAAGAACGCTAGGAAGAAGTTGGAGCCGAATTCTGAAGTTGGGACATTTGGGGGGTACACAAAAACACCCCATAATTATTGCGTGTATTTTCCTAACAGTAAGATGATTGTTATGCGACGGGATATAAAATTCAATGAGGGGAAAGCCATGCAGTTGTCGCTTGAGAGGGAGCTGGACTTGCATGCAGAGGAGGAAATGTTGGTTCCCAAAGATGAGTCTCTAAATGTGGATCAGCCACAGGAGGAGGTTCATGGAGTGGAGGAGTCCAATCACGTAAGGCCAAACATTAGAACTGGCAGAAGGCGTACCACAAAAGCTGAGAGGTTGAAACTTGATGCTGCACAGAATGTAGGAGTCACTACTTCACATCGTAGACAAAGACAGTCTCCTGACCGATTCACTAGATACATGGCTCTCATGAGCAAATGTATTGTGACTGATCCATCTTCCTTTCAAGAAGTTGTGCAGGAGCCCACATGGGTAGATGCAATGGTGGAGGAGTATGACTCCATTGTCAGAAACAGTACTTGGGAAATTATTCCAAGTTCGATTGATAAATCAATGGTAGGTTCGAGATGGATCTACAAGGTAAAGCAAGTTGCTGATGGGAGTGTTGAGAAATACAAGGCCAGATTTGTGGCCCGGGGCTTCTCACAAACCAAGGGGATTTATTATGAAGAAACCTTTGCACCTGTCGCATGGTATTCTTCCATAAGGATCATCTTTGCTCTCTTAATGTATATGGGTTGGCACATTCATCAGATTGATGTGAACACTGTGTTCCTTAATGGGATCATTGAGGAAGAAGTGTACATTGATCAGCCTGAAGGATCTGAGATCTTTAGTAGCAATTCGCATGTGTGCAAACTCAAAAGAGCATTGTATGGGCTGAAGCAAGCACCCCGTGCTTGGTACACTCGAATCGACAACTATTTCACTGGGCTTGGCTTCACCAAGAGTGAGGTGGATGCAAACCTATACCAAATTGTGGTGGAGGGTAAGCTTTTAATCATTGTTCTTTATGTTGATGATTTAATACTGACTGGTGATGAGCAGTTGATACACTCATGCAAGGAGGACCTTGCAAAGGAGTTCGAGATGAAGGATATGGGCCTCCTTCATTATTTCCTTGGATTGGAAATATGGCAGCGAAATGGTGAACTTTTTGTGTCTCAAGGCAAGTATTCAAGTGGATAAGTTTCACATGGAGAGTTGCAAACCCATGGATACTCCTCTTTCAGGAAACTGGAGGAAAGAGGATGCTACATCTGGAGAGGTATTGGATGCTATTGTTTATCGATAGTTAGTGGGTTCGCTAATGTATTTAGTGAATACAAGACCAGACATATGCTATGTGGTGAACCAGCTTAGTCAAGCGATGGTTAAGCCTACCAAGCTCTTTTTGAAAGCGGGCAAGCATGTCCTGAGATACCTAAGGGGCACATCTAAGTATGGCTTGTGGTACAGACAGACATATGAGGTGAAGTTCCATGGCTTCATGGATGCAGATTGGGCGGGCAGCCCAACGGACATAAAGAGCACATCATGAGGGGTCTTCAGTATCGGATCTACAACTGTTTATTTTTACAGTAGGAAATAGAGATCCGTGGCACTTTGTTCAACGAAAGTGGAATACATGGCAGCAAGTCAAGCTGCATGTGAGGCTATCTAGATGAGAAAGATCCTCGTTGGTTTGTTTGGTTCTCATTTAGATCCTACAGTGATTCATTGTGATAATCAGAGTTGCATTAAACTCTCGATTAATCTTTTGCTTCATGATAGATCTAAGCATATAGATATTCGGTATCATCATATCAAAGATTATGTGCAGTGGAAGATCATGTTGCTTCAATACATTCCTACGGAGGATCAGGATGCAGATATTCTGACGAAGGCGCTCACCAAGAGAAAATTCGAATACCATAAAGACAAGATCAGGGTGAAGGATAATCCCTTTCTTGTTGAGAGTGAGTGTTGAGATTCAACAAGATGATGATCCTAGTGAAAATTAAGCACCTACACTAGGTTGGGCCCACAAGATATTATTAAGTGTATGTGTATTTTTAGAATGGATGAGCAAATTATATTTATAGCGAAAGTCTATTTATAAATGTTGAGAAAATTCTATTTATAGATGATTTTATATTTCTAGATTTATGTGCAAAGTCTTTCTATATATCGCATGTCTATTTATAGATGCATGTTGACTATTATTATCCCTTAATAATAGTTCGAAAATAAATATTAATCTATTCTCATGGAGCACTTGAAATCAGTTAACTGAAGTGGAAAACCAGTTGGTTGAAGGAATTTCGAGTTCAAAGGTTGGTTGGTGGCACATGCAAGTGGACTTAGTTGTAACTGAGTGATTCGAAGTTGTAACAGAGTTGGATGTGTAGTTATGTGAGTTGTAAAGTAGTTTAACTCAGTTAAATGAGTTAAACTCAGTTAAATGAGTTAAACTCAGTTAAATGAGTTAAACTCAGTTGTGTTAGTTGTAACTGAAGATACACTAGTGAGAGATCAGTGAATTAAATATTAAATTAATTTAGATGGAGTGATCTCACATGCAATTGAAGATTTACTACTGTTAACTACATGCATGCCAGATCCAGTGGAGACCCAGTTGAGAGGTAGGTGAAAGGGATAGTTAACTATCAGTTGTACTATATTGGATTGCACTTTTGCAAGCCAAACACACATTGGATATGCTCATGAGGATTGTGCAATCAAGGAGGGCATGATTGCGTCGAATTCGTCTTTGTAATTGACTTGGATTGTGCAGTGGAGGCAGGTTGTTGTGAGGCAGAAAATTGGTTAAGGTTTGCCAAATTTCTACATGACGGTGTGAGACGATTATATATTGTACTGAGAGCTCTTGGAGTAGAGTTTTGTATGATATTGTTTCATGATCCATGATATATACATAATATATGATAATGGGGTTTTTATCTTTAAGCTTTCCCGGTAAACATCTGTGTTATGTGTGAATGATCTTTCTTCATGTGTTTTCAATTGGCGATCATGTTTTAAATTTGCGCAATAATTTTTGTAGAAGCGATTCTATATTTAACAGTGGCATATAATTAGTAGATTAGGAGAATCCAAGCAATACATATTTGTATTAAAATTTCTACAAATGAGTGGCATAATGTACATGCTCGTGACGATGAAAACATTTCACTCTGGACATGTCGCGCTTCTTGCCATCCTTGCTGGACTCAGATTTGGAATGGAATTTTTTTCCTTTCCCCTTCTTTTCCTTGGAAGCCAAAGCACAATTTTCTTCATCATCTGTCTTAGATGAAGATCCATCCCTGGTATTTTGGCTGAATTCTTATTGCACCAAATCTGACCAATGTCGTTCCCAATATGGAAGCTTCTCCCTCCCATTGATAGAGTCCTGATAACTATGCCAACTCTTGGGAAGTCCTAGAAGAGCTAGGCTCACCAAGTCATCATTCATAAAATTAATACCGACACTCTGAAGCTCATCTCGACATTGGACAAACTTTGTTAATTATTTCGAAATGGTGTCTCCTTTCTCCATTTTGATTTTTCTGAGCTTGTCTTTCAGTGCCAATTTTCTATGATCACTGCTGCTCTGAAACAGATCTATCAAAGCTTTCCACGTTGCATATGGTGTCACTTTGCCATGGAGACTTGAGAAAATTTGGTTTCGCACTCCCTCCAGTAAGATCCTCCTCGCCTTTGCAACCTTCTTTTTCCAAGCATCAAGATTTGCGACATCTGCTGTAGTGGGTTTGGGAATGTCATTATCAATGAATTCTTTCAACCCATTGTCCTCCAGTATTGTCTCCATCATGTCTTTCCATGCAATATAATTGGAACTTCCCTCGAGTGCATACTCTAATCTCAAGCCATTGAAAGCCATTTAGATCCTGATCTACCTGTCGCACCAATAATACTTTTGCAAATTCAAATTATATTCGGTCACAAACTCAGCTTGACCTCCACTATAGTGATTTCCTGTGCTCCGATACCATGTAGAAATTATACAAACATATGTATATCAATGGATTCAATCTGATTAAGCAATGTACTAAAGCTAGATATTGAATCCTTATACAAATCGATTGCGGAAAATAAACACGATTGCCAATCACAACAAGTAAAGAAAGAATCAAATCAAACCACAACACATATATTTTCCCCAGGAAAGCTTACTGCTAAAAAACCCTCTATCTTATATTGTATATTCACCATGCAATCATGAAACAATTACAATGCACTCTTCTCACAAGAGTCTCCTACACTCTCACAACTATCTCACACAGATCTGGACAAAATCGACCAATACTTAGCCAATTCTCAGCCTCTAATAAGCATGTCTGCCTTGCACAATTCATGTGGAATTCAATTCCTATTCTTTAAGAATTTCAGCATTCCAAAACTACGCAAGGATCATGGGCAATCCAATGGATGTCTGGTTGCATGCTGGCAACCTAATAATCACAAAAATGATAGTTAACATCCCTTTAACCTTTGTCTCAAGTGGGTCTCCACTGGAACTAACATGCATGCAGTTATTAATATTAAATCATCAGTTGCATGGCAGATCACTAATTGTGAATTAAATCTGATTAAATTCACTTTATCTCTCACTAGTGCAACAAACAGTTACAACTAATCTAACCGACTTTAACTCATCTAGCTGACTTAATTGATTACTCATGCATTAAATTAATGCACCAACTGCAATTCGAACTCCATAACTAATATAATCACTCTGCATGCCTCACCAACCACCCTCAACTCAAAATACATGAGTCAACTGAGTTTATCACACTCATTTAACTATTACAAGTGGTTATGAGATAAGATTACATTTTATTGTCCAATTTAATTAGGCGAAAATTAAATTATACACTACACCAATTTATTAAATTAAATTGGCCATCACACTAATGTATCGCTAGGACCTGTGGTCCCACACTAGTGTGTGTGCTGCAATTTCCTGTTGGAATTTCAACATTTGAGTCAAGGCAATCATGTTGAAGAGTTGCATTATCATGTTCATAACAAGTTGTTGTATCATCTTGGAAAGTTATGTGTTCCAACGGGTGAAGGAGTCAATGTCAAAAGGGAAGACCACACTTCTCTTATTGTTCGTCACTTTGGTGTAGGCAAAACAACTGTACAAATTCAAAGGTATTGTTATTAGCCTTGCATGAATAAAATTGTTACAAGATATGTAAAGGGATGTTCCATGTGTGCTACTAGCAAGCCTATCAATATGAAATTGGATTTGTACACTTCTTTTCCTATTCCTTCTTGTAATTTCTATGGATTTTGTAGGAGGACTACCAATGTCTAGGAAAGGTCATGATTATTTATGTTTTGTTTTGGATAGTTTCAGCAAATTGTGTGTTGATGCCATGTAAGAAACATGTTATAGCTGAAAAAACCGCAAATATGATCTTCAAAAATGTTTGGGTTCACTTTGGGTTTCCCACTTTTATTATTTCGGATCGAGATTCTCGATTTGTGAGGAATTTTGGTCAAGTTTATGGGAACTCATGGACACAAAGTTGAAGAAGAGCACCACATTTCATCCACAAACCAATGGCCAGACATAAGTGGTAAACAGAACTATAGTGCATCTCCTTCATGGATATTATGGTAATAATCCTAAACTTTTCAATGAACATGTGTATTACATCCAACATGCCTACAATCATGCCAAGCACTCATCTACGCAAGTATATCCATCTCCATTTGAAGCTTGTTTGGGTTATTTTCCAAAGTATCCTTTGGACTTAATCTTTGGTAAAGATACTGCAATATATGGACATAGTTATGTGGACAAATCCAAGTATTTCATTGAACAAATTTAGCTAGTGCCTCGAAGAGTGCAATAGCAGCTAGAGAAAATAAAAGGAAAGTACAAAACAAGACATGTCAAGCATCGAGTTGATCATGATTTCCAAGTGGGAGATCAAGTTTGGTTGTGTATCAGCAATGAAATACTTCAAGGTGAAGGTAAAAATCTCAAGCCAATCAGATATGGTTCTTTCAAAATCTTGGAGAAGATTGGTAACGATGCTTTTCGATTAGACTTGCCAACTTATATGCAAATTTATTCGGTTGTGAATGTGGAAAACTTGAGATTGCATGAGCATCCAATGATTGATGATCATGAATAAAATGTTCATATTCCATCTATAGAATATTTTTATCCTCAATATTTAAATGAGTTGCAGGAAGACTCAATTCTTGACAAGAGAATCAGGACTTCATGTAGAGGCAATGTGGAGTATCTTCGAGTGGGGCTCAAAGGTACCAATCTAAGTAAAGCAAGGTGGATTGAGATCGGGAAAGTGAGGGAGGTGTACCCTCACTTACTTGCTAAGTAAAAACAGAGTTTTGTGGTCCAAAAGCTTCTAGTGGGGAGGAATGATCTACGGGATAAAAAATATGCTAAAAAATCAAAGTGCTCAAAATTGACCGAAACCAATGACAAATCGTATATCTCATCATTTTCGCCTCAAGTCAACACCACATGTGAAAGTTATCACATTCTATAGTTTTTGGGAAATAAATTAAAAGTCAACTTGCAGGGTTGACTGGTCTATTGACTAGGCATGTCATACAGTGACGTGGCACAAAAGGAGAAAAGGAAGGTGAAGAGACACAAATTTGCATGCAAGCAAAATTAGAGGAAAAATGAAGGAAAATGAAGAAAAAGGAGACCTGAATGATAAAAAGGCACTAGAGAATCAGTTCGCAACTTTTGTTAGTTTAGCATTTTGTTAGTTGGATTAGCTTGTGTGAGAGAGATAGAGCTCCAAGAGGAGAGAGCAAGAAAACAAGAAAAGGAAAGCAAAAGTGTTATAGGTCCAGGCCATTCTTGATTTGCCTGCGCCATCAAATTTGCTTCAGTTACAGAAACTTCAAGGAAAGGCAAACTTCCTAGCGAGGTTCATAGCCAACTATGCCGAAATGGCTAAAGGATTTACTCGGCTCTTGAAAAAAGGGATTCCCTTCTATTGGGATAAGGTTTTGCAAGCTTCTTTTGATGTTGTCAAAGATACATTTGTCCAGACGTCATTAATGTATCCTCCCAATTATCAGAGTGATTATTTCTTATATATCATCACAGCTGATACGACCATTTCTATGGTATTGGTCCAAGAAGAAGATGGGAAATAACATCTGATATATTATTTGAGTCGTAATCTCAGTGATACAGAACTGAAGTATTCATACGTCGAAAAGCTCGCCTTGGCAGCTGTTCAAGCTATCCAAATATTTCGCCATTATATCCTGTTCCGAAAGACCATTGTCATTTCGGATTGTAACCCCATGACATACATTATGTCACGTCAATTGCTGGGGGGGGATAGTTAAAATGGATTGTCATTTTGCACGAATTTGATCCAGAATTCTTTAAATCCAAGTCAAAGAAGTCTTTAGTTTTGGATGAGCTTCTATGCGACCGTCCCTCTGATAGTACTATTACTACATCAGAACCATCAATTCTTGATGAGTCTCTGTTTCTGATCGGATCATCTGATCCTTGGTATGGGGATTTTATCATTTATCTCCAAACCCAGAATTTTCGGCTCAATACCTCTCGCTCTCAACAACGACGTATTTGATACCAAGCGAAAGATTATCTGATCATCAGTGATACACTTTATCGTCGTGGTGTCGATACAATTTTAAGGACATGCCTCACTCATGAGGAGGCCGAGAAGTTTTTAAATGATTGTCATGCTAGGGCTTGTGGTGGACACTTGTCTAGATACGCTACCGCGCAGAAGATACCCCGTGCTGGTTACTTTTGGCCTACCATATTTCGCAACTACATCCTCGCGGTTATAATTTTTCATGCGTGCCAGATTTTTTATCATAAATTCTGCAAAATGCCAGCACAGATGCATCATGTTATCATTGTGGGGCCATTTTCAAAATGGGGCATTGACTTCATGACTTGCAACCCTCGTTCTTCTGAGAGGCATGGTTATACTATTGTCGCATTAGACTACTTTACCAAATGGGCCAAAGCGATGCCTACATTCAACAACACAGGCGAAACAACTGCATTATTATTTTTCAATCATGTCATCTCATGGTTTGGTGTTCCACAGGCTCTAGTCATAGATCATGGTAAGCATTTTCGCAATCACATGAGGAATGAATTGACTGCCAAATTAGGACTATCGCATGATAGTTCTACTCCTTATTATCCACAATCAAATGGACAATTTGAGGTTATTAACAAGATTCTTAAACGAATGCTTCAACAAATGATAGGAGTTCTAAAATGAAATTATCATTTCATCCTACACTCGGCATTCTGGGCATATCGAACCTTGGTGAGAAACGCAACCAGATTTACCCCCTTTCAATTGTTGTATGGTCTGGAATCTATCTTGCCTATCCAATGTTAAATACCATCATTAAAACTCGTCGTTGACTTGTTACCTAACACCTCTTATGAAGAAGCGCATATTTTTACCCTCATTCATCTCGATGAAATGCATCGTGAAGCCGCATTGGCCAAAGAAGCGCATAAGAGACTTATAAAGGCGCAATACGACCAACATGTCCAACCTCGCATCTTCTCGAAGGGTGACCTGGTCTTACTTTATGATCAGGAAGCTGATGTAATAGGTACAGGAAAATTTGAGCCGTTATGGTATGAACCCTATATTGTCAAAAGAGTTATTGTTATGGGTGCTTATGAGTTGGTAGATTATGATGTAATTCCATTGGCGCAGCCTCGAAATGGATTGTATCTCAAACGTTACTATGCTTAAACATCAGCGTAGTTTACTGTTGTATTATATTGTATATATGCTTTTGATTTGCTTTTATTGTCTTAGTTTGTTTTTCTAGAGTTTTATTGAAGTTAGTAATCCACTTTACATTTCATCGCAGATGTCTGAATCTTTGGAACCATTCGTTGGGTATGCTAATGGTGCTAGTCGTAGTACGCAGAATCTATCCTCTGCAGCGTGGGCCATTTTTTGCTCCGAACGACAAGTTAGTGAGTTTTCAAGCGATTTGTATCGGTCGATCTACAAACAATATCGCTAAGTATAACGTGTTGATCAAACTTCTCTCTGATGCCATTTCATTTGGTATTAACCGCATCATCATTAGGTTAGACTCGCAACTTGTTGTACTGCAACTTACTAGCGTTTATACAATAAAAAATCCAACACTGCATCATATGTTCCTAAGAGTTCAACTTTTGGAAAGACATTTTGATTTGGTGTTCCATAGGCTCTAGTCACAGATCATGGTAAGCATTTTCGTAATCACATGATGAATGAATTGACAGTCAAATTAGGATTGTCGCATGATAGTTCTAATCTTATTATCCATAATCAAATGGACAAGTTGAGGCTATTAACAAGATTATTAAATGAATGCTTCGACGAAGAAAACAAAAATGGCATTTCATCTTGTACTCGGCTTTCTGGGCATACCGAACCTTGGTGAGAAACGCAACCGAATTTACCCCCTTTGAATTGGTGTATGGTCTAGAAGCTATCTTGCCTATCCAATGTTAAATACCATTGTTAAAACTCGTCGTTAACTTGTTACCTGACACCTCTTATGAAAAAGCGCATCTTTTTACCCTCATCTATCTAGATGAAACACTTCGTGAAGCCGCATTGGCCAAAGAAGCGCATAAGAGACTTCTAAAGGCGCAATACGACCAACATGTCCAACCTCACATCTTCTCGGAGGGTGACCTGGTCTTACTTTATGATCAGGAAGCTGATGTAATAGGTACAGGAAAATTTGAGTCGTTATGGCATGGCCCCTATATTGTCATAAGAGTTCTTGCTAAGGGTGCCTATGAGTTGGTAGATTATGATGGAATTCCATTAGCGCAGCCCTGAAATGGGTTGTATCTCAAATGTTACTATGCTTAAACATGAGCGTAGTTTACTGTTGTATTATATTGTATATATTCTTTTTATTTACATTTACTAACTTAGTTTGTTTTTCTAGAGTTTTCTTGAAGTTAGTAATCTGCTTTACATTTCATCGCAGGTGTCTGAATCTTTGGAACCATTCGTTGGGTATGCTAATGGTGCTAGTCGTAGTACGCAAAATCTGTCCTCTGTAGCGTGGGCCATTTTTCGCTCTAACCGATGAGTTAGTGAGTTTTCAAGGGATTTGTATCGGTTGATCTACAAATAATATCACTGAGTATATTGTGTTGATCGAACTTCTCTCTGATGCCATGTCATTTGGTATTAACCACATCATCGTTAGGTTAGAATCGCAGCTTGTTGTACTGCAACTTACTAGCTTTTATACTGTCAAAAATCCAACATTGCATCGTATTTTCCTAGCTGCATACCCTAACATAATAATGACTATGGATATTGTTGTGATAGATGTTCTTGATTCATGGGGAATGCTCCTATCAAGAAAATGGGCATCAAATTTAGGTGGTATCCTTCAAATGGATTTATCATATGCCACCATCCCATGCCAAATGATACCTTTGTCAGATTTGATCGGGAGTTAGAGAAAATATATCATGTTGAGGATCCAAGGAGACCCAACAATGAGATTATCTATAGATCATGACAGACAGTAAGCGATGTTGTGTTGACAAATTTTCTTCCCCCCTTAACAAAACGGATTCAAAATGAAGAGATTAGGCATAGCTCAAAAAGCAAGGGTACTTCAAATATTCCATTAGAGCATTTTCAAGACAGAGTTGTAGAATTGACAGTAATTGCATCATCATCTCCATCGCAACTAACCAATAAGAAAAGAAAAAATGAAAAAAGAAAAATAATATAAAGAATGAACCACGAGTTTTGAACAAGATCAAGCCTCAACGCGTCAAAAGTAAAAAAGGGAAAAGGAAGAGGTTTGGTATATCTAATGGCCACAAACAGGTTAACATTGGGGCAAGTCATAGTCCCAAAATAGTCAAAATTGGACAAGGCACATCAGAGAAAGAGCCTATGGATTTGCTTGTGAGTAGGCAGGTTTTCAAGATGGATTTCACCGAAGACATTTGATGCCATGGGGAATCCTGTGTATCATATTCCTAACCCTATCCCTTGTAAATTTTGTTTAAATAGATTTCTTTCATGAATAAATTGTTATTTATGTCTCCTAGAATAAATTCCCATTTCTGTACTTTATTTTATTTGATGTTATTTTGAATGGATACTGCTAATATATATCTTTGGTTGGTGGATGCAGATTCCAAGTTCTTACACACTATCACTTCATATCTAACATGCATCCCCATATGGAGCCAAATGTTGACCACTTGAGTGGTACATGATGATTATGTGAAGACTCCATGCCCAAGGAGGAATCGAAGGACACTTGTGCCATCAGATATCACCAGTTCAACAGAGTTTTTAAACTCTACTTCTTCTTATCATTTTATTCTTCAGTCCTAAAATTTTGCATCCCTACGAGGATATTGTATAAATTTCACTAGCATGATGAATAAATCTGTGTAACAGGCCTAGGATGTTGGGACTCGATCAACAAGCGAGTACACCTTGGAGTGTTTTTTTTACTTGGTTAATTATTCCTTCTTTTTAGCAGTGAATAATTTTCTCGGTTTTTTCACTCATTGCATTACCCCAAAGTTGGGGTGACAGCTTGAAGGTTGAGCCCCTAACACATCTTAGTGTCTAGATTCAATTTATATTACCATGCTAGATCATATCTGAAATTTCACGGAATTTGACTAGGTATAAGTAGGATTTTTTAATAATTAAAAATCTCTCGCAAAACGAGAATTTTTAATTAATTTCTATGTAATGATGTAAATAAGTGGTCTTCGGAAATTTCTAGGGCGTGTGACTACTTGAAAATCATCCTTAGAGGCCCAGAATTATCCTAAGACCCACTTTGAGGGTCAAAAAATGACTTATGGTCCCTCAAAAGCCGATTTTCCTAATGTCAGCAGCAAAAAATGAGAAAACATTTAAAAAAATAATAATTGGAAAAATTTAGAAAATTTTCCAAAGTCAAAATAAGTCAAATTTTGACATGGAAATTATGTGGAGAGGCAAAGGATGATGTGGTAGCCATGTGGGGCCCACCACATAAGGTACAACAAATTAAAATTAAAATTCCACGTCAACTAACACAAGATGGCCCACGAGTTGCAAAGTATGTACAAGCAACGCATGTAAATACATTAACTTGAATACATTAACTGATTCCTTAGAAAATTATGTTATAAACAGACATTTGCAACACATGTAAAGACATATTTTCAATTCACATCACATAATTGAATATGATTGCGCAATAAACATAAGAAAACACTGAAAAAAAATAGATAAATAGTTATAGGTTTTTACAAAATTTGTGCCCAAGACACATTGGTCATCTAACCTCAAAATGTATGCAAATTGTCAAAGTAAAATAGTGATTCTCATGATAACAAGCTACTGATCTAGCTATCCTACGCAATAACCGCATCCAACAGTTAGGAACGCCAACAGTGTGGCGCTACAGTCTCATGGGTAACTCTTCGATCCTGCAATCTAGAATCTCGAGAGTCAATCCCTCTATGTGCTGTTGTAGCTCAGCAAGAGTCTTGGTCATATCTAAATCCCGGAGGAATTCTCTCCCGACAGCCCTCTTTGCTGGCTCCTCTGCTCTCTGCTCTAGCTGACCCACTGGTCAAACTCGACCTACATCTACATACATCAAAACTTTAGTTTAGTCTTGGGAAACATTAAAATACAAAAACATGTATAAACCTTAGAAAAAAAAAAAAAAAACATGGTCAAAACATTCTTACGAATTGCACCCCATTGAGCGTCGTTTGGTAGAATCAAGTATGTATCTCCTCGAAAGTCTACGCCTGCATATGCATAATCATCGATGGCGATCATTTGTCATCTAAACTAGGCAATGAATGTAGTAGAGAATACGATGGTCGATTGACCAACATGTCTAGCCATCAATTCTACCCATCTCTGCATCCTTGGATCTATAGGGCCAAATATACCCAGTGTAACATGCTGGGGCTGCATCACTAGAATCTGCTCTAAGGCAAAAGAAATCAGGATCGATCCATAGTTGAAATTTTTCTTCCTTCCTCCCTTTGCCTTGGTCAATTATTCTTTCATCTGAAATAGGACAGCTTCAGCCCAGTTAAATACTGTTGGTTCCAAACATTGTAGTGCATACTGCATGTATGATATGTTTGCCACATGTAGTGTATAGGAACCGGAAAGTTTTGCGATAGTGAATAGGATGGTCCTTAAAGGCAAATCATGTACATTGCAGATGTTTATTTTCCCATCCTTACTAGGTTTAGTCCCAGGATGGGAGTGCTGCAATATGTAATCTCTCATTGTCTCTCGTACAAGAGCAGACCCTGAAAGAGAAATGGGAGAACCTTGCCTCAATAATCCTGTGAGAAAATAAATATCCTCCACTAATATTGGGACCACTTGTCCCCAATGCGAAAATCTTGTTTTGCTGGATCCCATGAAGGAACAAGGAACTCCAATAGTTCCATTTTCTGCCTCATACCTGACAATCTAAAGTAATTTAGCAACCCACAGTATATGAGGGCTCTTATTGTACCCAAATCATTTAGGGCAATCATGTTCTGTTCTTCGTGTTCTCTTTCCCTCCATGTAATCGTCATTTTGATCCAATGAATACCTTAAACACAATCATAAGACTGATTAGGATCCATTTCATGCAAAAAACTTGGGAAATTTTGGGCGCACAAGAAAAAACAAAAATGGAAATTGTGCCCAATGCACCCCAAGTCAAGGGACAGAGCGTTGCAGTACACCTGGCCTTCAATTTCAATGCACTGCAATGCACCTTTCGACATTCAAGGGTGCGTTGGCCTAAGAGAGTAGTAGATTTACCCTAAGGGGCTCAAAAACCTAAAAATTTACCATGAAATGCAATGAAAATGATACTAAAGGAAAGTGAAGGTTCATAGCTCCAACTTGGATCGAACGATGAGGACAATCATCCATAGATTCTGTCGCAATCAACAGCTGAAGTTCGGAGGCAAAAACTAGTTCAGAGCTCCAATTTTCAAATGGTAACTTTCAAATGGTACAAACTCTTTTAATTAGTCAATTTGAGTATTTTGAATCATATTTGATGCTGTGACTATGGTTTTATTCATTTTTTCTATGAAACTAGTATTTTTAATCCGTTTGATGGTTTTTTTAACAGGTTTTACAACTAATATGGTAGATTAGTCGTGCACACTTATTCAAGAATGATTTGACCACAAAGCATACTTTTATCCTTATTTTTCAAGCTTTGATAAAAAATGAAAAAGGACTTGAAGCACACTTTTATCTCTTTTTTGAGCTTCGATAACAGCGAAAAAGGAACCCCTGGAGTCTTCTTTTAGTTTTTTTTTCAGACTCCAATTATGTGAAAAGATAGCCAAGCACTTGTATTTTCGAGCTTGTAAAATTAAATGAAACAACATCTACTCAGTATAAGTTTAACCCTTTTCTGGACTGAGATAGACTATTTATGAAAAATGAAAACCTTAGTCGAACATGGCTAAGAGGTTTTCTTAGGTATCATTTTACACTTTTTCGAACCTAAGTGACAAATTTACGAAAAAAGACTCGTGGATTTTTCTTTTGTCCTCTTTTTCAAACTCTCTAAATATGAAGAAGGACTAGATTGTCGTTGTTGTTAGGCTCGTTAAAACATAAAATAGCGACAGGATTGTCGATCATGGCAAGAATCGAGTTTCATTTATCGCTAGACTCGTTAAATTATTAAATAGTGATGCATTCACCCAAAGGGTTGAATTATAGATCAAGAATATGTTATCCTCCTCAAGCTTGTTAAAAAATAAAGAATTACTGGTTGACAAATGACCGGGGAAAATTTAGGAAAGCGAACAAAACACTTTATGGTAGCAGGTCGCACTTGAACATGACACTTTCACTCCATCATTGTGACTTTTGGGTTGGTGATATTCT
This sequence comes from Pinus albicaulis, assembly GCA_034641835.2. NCBI lineage: Eukaryota > Viridiplantae > Streptophyta > Pinopsida > Pinales > Pinaceae > Pinus > Pinus albicaulis. The sequence goes on along the minus strand of CM076570.1, from coordinate 478,444,054 downwards.
TGACGATTCATTCATACCTATGGTTCATCATACCTTCACTTCGGTTTTGGGTCAATGCTGCCAACTCATCTCAATGTCACTGATATGTTTAAGAGAATTCATCCAGTGAATCCTCATCCTTTTGCAATACTCATAAACCTTCATTTTCATGACAGTCATCCCTGAACATTGCTATATCAAGTCACCTTTTGTCTCTGAAATCAGTAACTCTCATTTCATGATAAAGTTTCTTCCTGTCGACATCAACTCATCATCCAGGAAGTTGAGTTAGAAACATCTTCCAGTACCCTAAGGCTTGTTACTCCATCAACAATTTTCTTGCTTTCGGACCTTTGACCGAAAGATTTTGTTTGGCGTTCGACATCAAATCATCTATTCACGCCTTGCAAACTGTGTTATAGTACCTTGAGATCCATTAACATCAATGGTGGTTCTCTCACGTTTGTTAACAACTCACATCATTTGTTGGTAATCAAACGATGTCTTCCCATGTTCGACTACAAATCATATTCGCATGGTTAGACTTGTAACTAAACGATCGAGTGAACGAGATAAGAAAACCCCGGATCTAGTTTCATCGATCCGAGTTGCGATTTCAGGATTGTTGTACATGTCATCTGTATGATGACTTTACATACAGATTGTCATCCAACATGGGCCTATATTTGTAGGCATGTCTGTATTGGGCAACATTCCAATGTAGACAACTTTATGCTCTATGTACATGTTATTAGATAGTTTATGTGTTGAGCACGAGAATGCCTACCTCAGCAATTCGTGATCAAGATAAAATATATCATGATGTAATGTATTGTAAGATTGATGCAGGTCACCGTCCACTTCAGTTCTGGATCATCAAATCGTAAAGCATCTCATCCAAATACTGTTATTATTTTGACTTCATGTTTTAGGGGGCAGTTGTTATAGGTAAATTTGGGCATCATCCCCCAAGACCTGGTCAAATTGGACATCATCCCCATGATCAATGAATTAGGATCTATCATCCCCTTATATTTCAGTTGTTATATGCCCTAAGAGAAGAACATTTCATTCAAGGCTTCTATTGTGAGATTTCCAAGGTTTGAAGTATATGTTATATGACCTACTGACTCACTAATGCTCACATACAAGGGACTAACTGGGTTGCAGTGCCAAATCCTCCATGCAAGGGTGCACTGCAGTGCACTTCCCGACACTCAAGGGTGTGTTGGTCACTTGGGAGTGGAATTCTCATTGTTACAGGAATCTCCACATGGCCAGTGCCTTCTAAAAGAGTCCATACGTGTCAAACTTTGAATCCAAGTGTCCATCTAACACCTCTGGACTTGGAAACATGTCTTGCATATAATTAGAAAGTCATTCATTGAGAAACTACCATCAGTTTCCCTATAAATTGAGCACCCATCCTAGTGCTAGGAAAGGAAGAATTTTGGTAAAGTTATGATGTTGGATTCTAATTTGATAAGAGAGTGAAAGTACGGGTATGCTACTAGGATAATGTTGGATGTGATGAGGTTGGAATGAAGCTGGAGCAGGTTGACAACAAATCGATCCATTGGTTGTAATCTTCCCCTTCTACTCTTTAATAAATATGGTTGTTCATTTTCCCATACATATGTCTTTATTTCTCATGCAATGTATTCTTGAATGATGTATGTATTTCATATCTAATCAACTTGATTTGAGTAAGATAAGTAGATATCTTGCATATTGCATGTTGTTTTATGTTATTTGTATGTGTTTGCAGGAATCGATGTAGAAACTTGAGTTGGATTGAGAGCGATGACAACATTGACAGAAGGAGAAGGAGAAGCAAAAGAATCACAAGTAGGTTCCTTTCCCATTCTGTATATTTGCTTGTTTTAGAGAAAGCGATAGTTATTATTTCCTCTGTTACTCTAAGTGATAGACACCACTTAGGGAATTTGGTTTATCCATAGATCACAATTCCGCATAACAAAAGGTAAGCAAACGAAGGAAAAGGACAAGAAAAGGAAAGCGAATGAAGGTAAGGAGAAGGTTGCATCAATAGCTTCAACAAGAAGATCTTGTAGGTAACTTGTTGCATGTGTGATTTCCTTGCTAGGATGTGAATGTATGGTACATGCATTTGTTGTCATTTTCTTCATTTGTTATCATTGGCATGGGTTTTTCCTAGTTTGACAATGGTTTCAACCATGCCTTGCCATTTCCTGGATAGCCATGGTGTGATGGGATTCATTCTTGGTTGGCCTTTGGATTGACAGAAGTTTTTGGAACCGGGTTAGGTGGTCTTAGGAAAATTCCCAAGGGTTGGGGATGGAGATGGTTTTCTCAAGGAATACCTTGACAGGTGGGTGGAGACACACAAATTCCTCAAGAGAGTGTGAATAAATATTGAGGCATCCAAGCTTTGTTTGGTTTTGTGATCTTGGGACTAGTTTAGGTGAGATCGCGATAGCTTGAGGGTGGAGGTGGTTTAACCTTTGGAATCCCTGGCTTATTATGTCTTGGTTTATCCCATGAGATCTCACATTCATAGTTGGATTATGGCATAGGGGTGATTGGCTTAAAGAATTATTTGGTTCAACCCAGTCTATGATGGGGTGGTACGTGGAAGTCCTGAATTGGTTGGCTTTTGCATAAGTTAATAAGAGTTATTTTCCTATTGTGATATATGAGCATTTGTACTTGTTATTATGTGGATTTTATGGTTGATTTTTCATGGTTAATATTCCAGTTATAAGCATGGTTATATGATGTGCTCTAGTTATGACTATTGTTCATGATTTGATAAGTATTTGAATGGTTGATGAATGCATGGGCTAATAAGTGTTGTTGCCGCTACTTGAAAGGGAATTAGACCTTCTTAGAGATTCTCAGATGAAGTTCAAAGATTTAAGATCAGATATGCATTCATGACCTTTAAATTATAGGTTTTTCCATATGTTTGATGAAATGTCTAATGTGTGCTCAGTAATCTAGGTCAAGTTCTTTCTCCAAGTTTGAATGTTTGGCATTATTATCACTTTAATCATGATTCTATAAAGTTACAGGCAATTATGGGCACTAGTTTGGAGGTTTGTCTGAAAAAGTGGCATAGATCCTGGAACCGCATGCACTGAACTAGAGAAATTCGGTCATAACTACACATGTGCAAGATTATGGGTGCAGTTGGAGCCTCATGACTGCACACATGCAGATTTATGGGTGCAGTTGGAGAGTTAAGTCGTTGGAAAAGAGTTCCATCTTAGAGATTGGTTACCAGGTTTGGTGGTTAGGCTCTTGAGTGATATGGAGTCTTTAAGGGATGTCATTAAGTTTTAAGTTTGTCAGCACTACTTCTATAACTGGAACTTGGAGTTCGAGTCATGTCATAATAGCACTCATCTCACATTTACCCTGGATAGCTTGTAAAAGCGGATAAATGCGAGAGGGGAAGTTACAACTACACGTCAATTGGTAATTTCAACATGAAAGAGGTCTGTGATATCCTTGCAATGTATGAAGGGTTTAAAACTCCAATGATCCCTTCATTCCCTCTTCATAGAAAAAACTCCGGAATATGAAACACTTGTCGAAAGTCACCATGCTCATATGGCTTATAACCCAAAAAAATATTCTCACATGGTACAAACTTCAACGAAAAGGCTTTCGGGGGCCATATCAGTGCTCTCTATGCCAACTTAGTCTTGAAACTGCAAAACATTTTCTTAATACATGCAACTTAGCTTCAATCAAATAAGAAAGACTTGCCCTGGCCCTCAAACAAACTAATTGCATCAACAATGATATCCATTCCACCCTTAGTAATTGGTGTTAGAAAACATTCAAACATCCCATAATCTATTGCATATAGTAATTAATTATAGGATTTTCAATATGGGAAGTATGGAAAGAAGGTAATAGAAGAATTTTCAAAAATGAATCTTGCTCTAATCTACTCACTTGGGATAAACTTAAAATAAATATCAAAGAAACTATTCTCCTCCAATCTTGGTTATGTAGAAAATCCACATAGATTCAACTGATCTCGAAATATGCTAAAACAAAATACTTGAATCTATTCTACAAATTACGAAAACCAATTACGATAACACAATCACATGAACAAGAAAGAGAAAGAATTTCAATCTCACAACACAAAGATTTAACTAGGGAAAGCCTCGGCTAAAAACCCCATTATCTGACGTATATTGTAGAAATTTGTTGAATAATGATTAATTATCCACCGAGACTATCCTGATCACATACAATTTGAATTTATATGCAACACATAATCTCTTCGACTCAGATCATCAAACATGCGGAAACAAAATCAAGCGATAACACATCAAATCATCATACACATTAACACAGTATGTATGGGGAAAGCTTATAGCTGAAAACCCCGCAACTATTGTGTATATTATAATGGATAAATCATGTAACAAACTCAGTACAATACTCCTCACAAGTACTCAGTACTTTCTCATGAAGTTACACACAAACTAGCTCAGTTTTGAACAGGTTACTGGTTCAAAACTCACCGCCAATTGCCTTGCCTCTATTGCGCAATCCAAGCCTGTCTATATAGAGATCCAAGGTTCGAATCTCCTTGGCTTGACAGCGCAATCATCATGGGAAATTCCTCCAAGTGTGGTGCAAATCTCATGCACAACTGATGTCGCCACCGATAGCTAACTCCACCCTTTCATCTACCTCTTTCACTGGTCTCCACTGAACTGTCCATGCACTGTAGTGAACTGATGTGTTCTTGAGTTGAATAATGAGTTACTAATTAATGAATTAAATAATATTTAATTCACTCCACTCATAACTAATCGATTAGCTAGTTAAACTAATCTCAACTAGTTCAACTAAAATAAACAGAACACAACTCCACTAGCTGTCTCATTAACTCCACCAAACTTCTGCCACTGAAGTCCTAACTGAAGTCAACCATGCATGATGCCATCAAACCCTTGGGAATAGCGTACTTCCTCTGTCAGATGCATGAGCCACTTCCAAGGCTCGAACTGAAGTGCTCCAAGAGAGTAAACTGCTGTTTAGAGTCCAAATATTATTAAGGGTAAATAATATTTGACTTCCCTATTTTTAGGATAGGCAGTCTAAAAATAGACATTGACCTATCGACCTATAGGTCACAAAAATAGAGGTCCATCTATTTTTACCAACATGACCAATACTCCAAGAATAACATACTGCAATCCCCGGACCATGCTCCATATGTCTAAAAATAGACATAGTCTAAAAATAGACTTTGCGCCAGAATTTGCCTGCGGGCCCACTTAGTGAAGGCGACTTCACTTCACTAAGCTCCATCATCTTGCTGCATTCTCAACACTCCCTCTCAGCAAGATATGGATTATCTGCAATCCCTATCCTGCCTCTGTGGAATTCGAACTTGCTCCTGGTGAGCGCCTTCGTCAGGATGTCGGCATCCCGATCCTCCGTGGGAACATATGAAAGCATCATGATCCTCCGCTGAACACAATCTCTGATGTGATGGTACCTGATGTCGATATGTTTGGACCTATCATGAAATACTCGATTAGCCGAGAGCTTGATGCAGCTCTGGTTATCACAGTAGATCACTGTAGGCTCCAAATGCAACCTGAACAAACCTGCGAGGATCTTCCTCATCCAAATAGCCTCGCATGCAGCCAAGCTAGCTGCCATGTACTCGGCCTCTGCTGAACTGAGTGCCACGGATCTCTGATTCCTGCTGTACCAGGAAACTGCTGTCGACCCAATGCTGAAAACTCCTCCAGAAGTGCTCTTCCGGTCCGTTGGGCTCCCTGCCCCAATCTGCATCAGTGAAACCAGAAAGCTTCACTCCATCCTCCTGTCTGTACCATAGACCATATCCCGATGTGCCTCTGATATAGCGCAATACATGCTTGCCCTCCTTCCAAAAGAGCTTGGTAGGCTTAACCATAGCTTGCGAAAGCTGGTTAACTGCATAGCATATATCGGGTCGTGTATTGACCAGATACATAAGCGACCCCACCAACCGTCGATAGACAGTGGCATCCACTACCTCCGCTGAAGTAGCATCCTCCTTCCTCCAACCACCAGGAAGAGGAGTGTCAACAGGCTTGCAACCTTGCATGTTGAACCTCTCCAGAATCTCCCGGGCATACTTGCCCTGAGAAACAAACAGTCCTCCGCTGCGCTGCCAAATCTCCAATCCCAAGAAATAATGAAGGATGCCCAAGTCCTTCATCTCAAACTCTCGTGCAAGATCCTCCTTGCATGAAAGTATCAACCGCTCATCACCCGTCAAAATCAGATCATCTACATACAGTACGATGATCAACAGCTTCCCCTCCACCACAATCTGGTACATGTTAGGATCCGCCTCACTCTTGGAGAATCCAAGCCCGGTGAAGTAGCTGTCTATCCGAGTGTACCAAGCACGAGGTGCTTGCTTCAGCCCATACAGTGCTCTCTTGAGCCGGCACACATGCGACTCACTGCTGAAGATCTCAAAACCTTCAGGCTGCTCTATGTACACCTCTTCCTCAATAACTCCATTGAGGAACGCAGTCTTCACATCCATCTGATGAATGTGCCACCCCATCTGCGCCGAGAGAGCAAGGATCGTCCGTATGGAAGAGTACCTTGCGACAGGTGCAAAAGTCTCCTCATAGTCAATCCCCTCGATCTGTGAGAAGCCACGGGCGACAAATCTCGCCTTGTACTTCTCCACACTCCCGTCAGCCGCCTGCTTCACCTTGCAGATCCATCGCGAACCCACCACTGATTTCCCAACCGGTCTTGGGACAATCTCCCATGCACTGTTCCTGATGATCGAATCATATTCTTCGATCATGGCATCAACCCATGCGGTTTCCTCCACAGCTTCCTCAAAAGAGGATGGCTCTGTCACAACACATTGACTCATAAGAGCCATGTATCCAGTGTACCGATCCGGTGACTGTCTCTGTCTGCGCTGTGTTGTAGGTGGTCCTACAACTTTCTCTGCATCCTGAGCCAGTCGCTCAGCTTCTGTAGTGCGCATGCGTCCTCTGATGGTTGGCGCTGCCTGGGTGGTTTCTTCCACCTCCTGAACCTCCTCTTGTGGTTGATCCACATCCGAAAGCTCCTCCTTAGGAACTAACAGCTCCTCATCTGCATGCAAGTGTAGCTCCCTCTCAAGCGAACACTGCATGGCTTTCTCCTCCTGAAATTTTATATCCCGTCGCACAACAATCTTTCGACTGTCTGACAAATACACCCGATAGTTGTGAGGTGTATCAGTGTACCCCACAAATATTCCAACCTCAGCAGTTGGATCCAGCTTCCTTCTCGCATCCTTCATCACATGCATGTAGACAGGAGAACCAAAACCGCAAATGGGAAATATCAGGCCTCTTGCCAGAATAAGCCTCCTCCGGTGTACTCATGCCAAGAACCTTGTGAGGACAACGGTTCTGCACATACACTGCTGTATTGCATGCCTCAGCCCACAAGTGAAGGGGTAGGCTCTGATCATGCAACTTCGCCCGTGCAGCACCCACGATCGTTCTGTTCTTCCGCTCAGCCACCCCGTTCTGCTGTGGGTTATGGGGTGCGATGAGCTCTCTCCGAATCCCTTCTGCGCTACAGAACTCCTTGAATTCAGCCAAGATGAATTCACCACCGTTATCACTCCTTAGAGCAATCACCTTCTTCCCCGACTCCTTCTCGACCAGTGCTTTAAACTCACATAACTTCGCGAATGTATCGCTCTTCTTCTGCATGAAGAAGATCCAGCACTTTCGAGAGAAATCATCAACAAAGATCACATAATACTTGTGATTTGATGTCGAAGCAACTGAGAAAGGACCACACACGTCTGTGTGAACTCTCTCAAGGATCGTCGTGGCGCGACTATCCTTCTCGTGAAAGGTGGCTTTCACATACTTCTCTAAAGTACACCCCTTGCACTGATCTGACTGCGCAAGAGTGCCCTTAGGAAGCCCAATAGAAATCTGCTGCAGAATCTTCAAAGCTCCATGGTGAAGGTGGCCCAATCTCCTGTGCCACAGTTCGCCCTCATCATCCCGGCTCACCACTTCTCCCACTTTGCATGCCATAGCTACGCAGCCATCTACCTACAACTGATAAAGGTTCTTGGTTCGAACCCCTATCTTCCGGGTCTCTCCAGTAGTCTTACTGCGCAGGAAGGCTTTTCCTTCGCTGAAGACCACATCATACCCCTTATCCTCCAACATCACCACAAAGATCAAGTTCTTCTTCAATCCAGGTACATGCATGACATCCCTCAATACAAAGGGTTTACCAGACTCCCTCTGAAAGGATATGGTACCGATACCAGTCGCACCGTATCTACCATCATCGCCCATCTCGATGTGCACACCCAAATCTTTGTCCTCCAGATCTGAGAACAACTCCCGATCTCCCGTCATATGAAATGACGCACCGCTGTCCAAGAACCATACCGATCCCAGCACACTTGAAACCAAGCATGCAATCAGTGAAAATTCAAGCTCGAACTGTGAACCAAAGCTTCTCCATCTGCAGATCTTCCCGCTTGCTTGTTCTTCTTCTTCTTTGGACAATTGGTAGCATAATGTCCGTGATCATGGCAGTGAAAACATTTCACTTTCGCCATATCCTGCTTCTTGCCCTTAGCTCCAGAATGAGAGGTTTTATTACCCTTCCCTTTCTTAGCTTTGGACATCAAAGCGCAGTTTTCTTCATCAGCTCCCTTTGATGAAGATCCATCTCGAGTAGTCCTCCTTATCTCCTCCTGCATGAGATCCGCCCAAAGGCGCTCCCATCCCGACAACTTCTCCCGACCATTGACACTATCTTGATATGAGTGCCAAGCCTTCGGAAGACCAAGGAGAGCCAGGTCGACCATGTCCTCGTCTTCGATAGTCACCCCCACACTTCCCAGCTCATCTCTGCATTGAGTGAACTTCATGAGGTATTTGGCGATACTGTCGCCTTTCTCCATCTTGATGTTCCTGAGCTTATCTTTGAGTGCCAGCTTCCTTTGGTCACTCTTACTCTGGAATAGATCCGTCAAATCTTTCCACATTAGAAATGGAGAAGCCTTTCCATGCAGGTTGGATACAATATGATCCTTGACGCCCTCCAACAGGATCCTTCGACACTTCGCCATCTTCTTTTGCCATGCATCGACTTCAGCAGGATCAGTGGGATTTTGGACATCCGTATCTACGAACTCCTTCAGACCATTATCTTCTAATATTGCCTCCATGCGATCCTTCCATGCAACATAATTTGAACTGCCTTCAAGAGCATATTCGAGTCGCAAACTGTTGAAAGACATTTTCAACACCGGCACCAAGAAAACAAAACTGTTGCAAAATTCAAATTCCACCTCAAAGCTCAACCGCTCTAGATCCGTGAGAACAAATTATTTCTAGCACAGAGATTGACTGCAAGGGGCGTTTACTGGATATATCACCTTTCAAAGAAAGGATGGATCCAGAGGCTACCTGGCCCGCATGCAGACTCTGTCTACCGAAATAAGTTTGTAATCACTGTGATGATCAATCTCTGCTTCAATAGCTCCAATACCATGTAGAAATTTGCTTAATAATGATTAATTATCCACCGAGACTATCCTGATCACATACAATTTGAATTTATATGCAACACATAATCTCTTCCACTCAGATCATCAAACATGCAGAAATAAAATCAAGCGATAACACATCAAATCATCATACACATTAACACAGTATGTATGGGGAAAGCTTATAGCTGAAAACCCCGCAGCTATTGTGTATATTATAATGGAGAAATCATGTAACAAACTCAGTACAATACTCCTCACAAGTACTCAATACTTTCTCATGAAATTACACACAAACTAGCTCAGTTTTGAACAGGTTACTGGTTCAAAACTCACCGCCAATTGCCTTGCCTCTATTGCGCAATCCATGCCTGTCTATATAGAGATCCAAGGTTCAAATCTCCTTGGCTTGACAACGCAATCATCATGGGCAATTCCTCCAAGTGTGGTGCAAATCTCATGCACAACTGATGTCGCCACTGATAGCTAACTCCACCATTTCATCTACCTCTTTCACTAGTCTCCACTGAACTGATCATGCACTGTAGTGAACTGATGTGTTCTTGAGTTGAATAATGAGTTACTAATTAATGAATTAAATAATATTTAATTCACTCCACTCATAACTATTTGATTAGCTAGTTTAAACTAATCTCAACTAGTTCAACTAAAATAAACAGAACACAACTCCACTAGCTGTCTCATTAACTCCACCAAACTTCTGCCACTGAAGTCCTAACTGAAGTCAACCATGCATGATGCCATCAAACCCTTGGGAATAGAGTAATTCCTCTGTCAGATGCATGAGCCACTTCCAAGGCTCGAACTGAAGTGCTCCAAGAGAGTAAACTGTTGTTTAGAGTCCAAATATTATTAAGGGTAAATAATATTTGACTTCCCTATTTTTAGGATAGGCAGTCTAAAAATAGACATCGACCTATCGACCTATAGGTCACAAAAATAGAGGTCCATCTATTTTTACCAACATGACCAATACTCCAAGAATAACATACTGCAACCCCCGGACCATGCTCCATATGTCTAAAAATAGACTTTGCGCCAGAATTTGCCTGCGGGCCCACTTAGTGAAGGCGACTTCATTTCACTAAGCTCCATCATCTTGCTTCATTTTCAACATATATTGCATAAAGTCAATAATACGAAACACTAAAATGCTTCTCTTAGGCTTGAGAGCTCTTTGCACTATATCTGACTGTCTCACTATCTCTAACTGTCTCACTTTGATCTGTGCAAAATTGTTCCAATACTGAACCAATTCCTTGCACCTATTAGACCAGACTTTCTCTTGCATTCCTAAGGGAATTGAACCCCTATTAATTAGGAAATTCCCTTCAATTGATTACACAATACATCCAAGTCATCCCGGTGAACTTATACATGACCTGTACAATTTTTTAATTATAAAACTGATAGTTTACGTCCATTTAACTCCAATCTCAACTAGGTCTTCCTTATAGCTGACATGCAACAACTATTTATAGCGAATTATCAGTTATCTGATTGATCACTGCATGTGAATTAAATCAGATTTAATTCACTCGACCTCTCACTAGCTCATCCATCAGTTAGAACTAACTCAAATAAACTGAGTTAACTAATTACAACTCAAATAAACCAAGTTAACTAATTACAACTCAAAATAAACTCAACCAGGGCTCCTAATAAGTAGAATACACTCTACATCCCTCTAGTTTGACCCTTAAATCGAATTAACTCAACTAACTAAGTCTTCTTGACTTATTTAACTTGTAAAAGTTGTCATGTGACGTGGAATTACAATTTTCGTCTAATTTAATTAAGGGAAAATTACATTAGAATCCCTTTTTATGCCATTTTCAATATTTCTTGTTGCCATTTTCAACACTCCCTCTCAACAAGAAAGGAATTCAAATCTATCCCGATCTAATACCTTTGGAATGTTCTGGATGCAACACTTCTCTCTAGTGTTGTTACTACTGCAAATTCTGAAATGGAAAATCATCCAAACCGAATCAATATGATGCATATGTCACCAGAGTCTCTGACTGCTACTAGCTACTGCACTATCAACTGAAAAAATTTGCGTTACTCCTGACTCTCCACTGTACCATTTGCACTGCTGCCAACTCTACTCTGTGCTCCCCAGTATCTAACTGCTACTAGTCTCTGCATATGTCACTATGTCATCTGGATACATCACTGCCACTGATCCATCCTTCTATTGTGTATTGTGGGCCCCCATAGTAAGGTAATGATCCATGAGACAAGACATCTCAATAGACCCTTCCCAATTTTACACACTCTTTGGACTATTATTTCACTTCGCCCCACCTCTCACCTGGAGGTATGGATGCATGTGCTCCCTCTGCTCACCTGGCTCAAAATTTCCCCCCTACTGGAGGTCTCTCCTTGAGTGGATGTCTCCACTCGGTCTCCTCTCTACTTCTCCAATTGTGGTTTCTCCACAACTTGTTGAGGCTTCTTCTGAGGCTGCATGTTGAGAGGTAATTCATGCTCCCTCTCAACCACCAAGTCTTTAACCTTTTCCTTGCTACTTAGGGCTTTGCATGCATATTCGATTGCGAGAGCATACATGTACTTAACTCACACACTGATCTGTTTCGCATGTCCCGTGGTGATGTGTCTAAGGAAAAAATTTCCTTCTCTAAATATCACATCATAGCCACGGTCTTCCAATACCGCGACGAAAATAAGATTCTTCATCAATCTTCGAAAAAACAATACATCTATGAGTCTAAGAGAGGAGATAGACTCCCTCTGAAAGGTAATTGTACCTATCTTGGTCGCGTTATACTTCTCGTCATCTCCAAACTCTATTTTATGCTTTAAGTATTTCTCCTCCAAGTCACTGAAGATATCTCCATTCCCCTTCATATGGAACGAGTCACCGTTGTCAGATACCACATGCATCCCATTACAATGCTTTCCATGCATGAAATGAAAGTAAAATCAAGCTTGAAATGTGAAGCTAGAGCTTCACCTGTTGCTGCTACTATAGGCTCCTTCTTGCTTGCCTTCTGTGGACATTTCTTGGCATAGTGCCCAAACTCATGACACTGAAAACACTTGATATTGGACAAGTCTTTCTACTTGCCCTCTTCACCTTGGTACTTATTTCCCTCGGCTTTCTTTCCTTTTATGACTAATGAAAAATCTTCTTCTTTGTCTTTGGAAGAGGTCATATCTCTGGTGTTCCGCCGAATCTCTTTTTTCACCAAGACAAACTACAATCGCTTCCACTATGGTAGCTTCTCCCTCCCATTTACCGAATCCTAGTATCTGTGTCAGTCCTTGGGAAGGATTAGAAATGCTAGGCTCACCAAATCATCTTGGGAAACTGTCACACCAACACTTACAAGCTCATCTCGACATTAAGTGAAATTCGTCAAGTATTTTGGTATTGTCTCGCCCTCCTCCATCTTTATTTTGTTGAGATTGTCCTTCAATGCCAACTTCCTGTGGCCGCTATTATTCCGAAACATATCTGTTAAGGCATTCCACGTAGCATATGGAATTTCCTTTCCATGGAGGTTCGAGACAATATGATCTCAAACTCCTTCTAACATAATCCTTCTCACCTTTGCTACATTCTTCTTCCACACATCATGATTTTCATAATTTTCTATTGTGGGCCTGGAAATATCACTGTCTATGAATTCCTTCAGTATGTTGTCCTCCAACACTACCTCCATCCTGTCCTTCCAAGATATGCAATTCAAACTACCCTCAAGGGCATATTTGAGTCTCAATCCAAATAAATACATCCTGACTTGTTGCTGGTCTCGAAGAATAAATATGCAAATTCGATTCACCTATTCAAAACAAAATCTAGTTCTTCTCTTCTATAATGATTCTTGTTATGACACCATGTAGAAAATCCACATAGATTCAACTGACCTTGTAATATGTTAAAAAAATAAAAAAATTACTTGAATCTATTATACAAATTGTAGAAACTAATTACGATTGCACAATCATATGAACATTAAAGAGAAATAATTTCAATCTCGTAACACAAAGATTTATCTAGGGAAAGCCTCAACTAAAAACCCTACTATTTTTATATTGCATAAAGTAAAAAATATGAAACAATACAATGCTTCTCTCAGGCTTGAGAGCTCTCTGCACTATCTCTGACTGTCTCACTTTGATCTCAGCAAAATTGGTCCAATACTTAACCCATTCCTTGCCTCTGTCTGACCAAACTTGTTCACGCATTCCCGAGGGAATTGAGCCCCTATTAATTAGGAAATTCCATTCGATTGAATGTGAAATACATCCAAGGCATCATGATGACCTTTTACACGACCTGTATAATTTTCTAAATATACAACTGATAGTCTACTTCTCTTTAACTCCAATCTCAACTAGGACTTCCTTAGAACTGACATGCAACAACTATTTATAGTGAATTATCAGTTATCTGATTGATCATTGCATGTAAATTAAATCAGATTTAATTCAATCGATGTCTCACTAGCTCATCCATCAGTTAGAACTAGTTAAATTGATTCTAACTCAAATAAACTAAGTTAACTAATTACAACTCAAAATAAACTCAAGGAGGGCTCCTAATAAATAGGAGACACTCTACATGCCTCTAGTTTGACCCTCAACTCGAATTAACTGAACTTACTAAGTCTTCCATACTTATTTAACTCGTACAAGTTGTCATGTGATGTGAAATTACAATTTCCTTCTAATTTAATTAAGGGAAAATTAAATTAGAACCCCTTTTGATGCCATTTTCAATAATTATTGTTGCCATTTTCAACAGGTTACCCCAGGCTTAGAAAGTACCTCCCTAAAATCCTCCATTTTCTTTGCCTTTGAAATTCTTCATATTTTTGTTGGCACTTAGGGCTTAGACACAAACAATTTTTCTTAATTATTTGCTATAGAATATGGGCTTAAAGTGGGCATTCGAAGAAATTTCTCGAGTCTTTGGAGAGAAGGGGACTCTCAATTAATGGTTTATATGTTGAAAAATCTAGTCAATAGATCCCCTTCATCCAAAATAATCAAAATCCAACGTCTAATAATTGGGATTAACATGCTCGCTCTCCCACTCCCTTAGATACATGAAATTATTCCCTCCCACGTTAGAATATCAGGTAATAAGCTTGCGAATAATCTAGAAAATGCCAAAGTAAACTAGGAAGGCCCTTCAATTGATCTCCATTAGACCAGTCAAATCCCTTCAAGACTTATAAATCTCTACTCCTACCTAGCTAAGCAAGATCTTTCCTCTGACCCAAGAAGGGTGATCAATGCAAAAAATCATAGCAATTACCCACCTTATGTCATGATGTGTCCCAGATAGATGTCATACAATTAGCATATGGAAGGGGGTAAGTACATCTCAATTTATTCAACATCGAATTGGCCCATCATCTCATTCAACTCCAACACATTGACATGATCACACTTGTAATCACCACTCAATGCACTTTCATTATGGATTGTTTGACATTAATCACCCTTGGGAACTTTAGTTCTTGTTGTGCGCATGGAACAATGCAAACTTTATTATCAACCTCAACACGACATTTTATCTCCCATGTAAACTATGTACTCAACTGTGTTTTGAAGTGGATACCTTTATGTTGTTTCTTTCCTCCACTCGTCTATTTCTTGTCTAGGATGTCTAGGCTCTTTGTCTCTCCTTTTTGGATCCCTAGTTTCCTTCATCGATGTTCTACCATTCTCTTTGTTTTATTCCTTCTACACTTCCCTCCCCCTTTGGTTGTGAATATTTTTTGGTCTGTCTATCTCATGCCACTGACCTTTCCTGGGCCAATCCCTTCTGATCTATCTCCAACACTAGCTTTGGTTTCCTAGTCTCGCCGCCAACCTGGGCCTACTTCTCTCCATCCTCCTCTTCTTAGTTCTTGGCCAATGCTTCAAGCTTTACCCTCCCACTCTTGCTTGTCCTCTAGATATCATTCCCTAGTCCTTTTTGTTGTCGTGTCTTGCCTAAATTTGTCAATCCCTTAATAGGGCTGCAGTAGCAGGGTGCTTCACCCTTGAACATGTACTAAAGTGAGCACAAAATTAGTTGATTGCCACTATAGAGAACTCACACTACGATCAATTCAGTAAGAAATAGAAGACATTAAGTGAGAATCTTGAATTAAAAGGAGTTTTTTGTTTGATATTTAGGTTGAGGAAGATGTAGGTTTATGGATTCCTGACCCAGGCAACACTTGTGGCAGGTAGACCCATTATATGCAAACATAGACATATATTGGTAGTTGAAGACAATCATGGGCAAGGTGCTTATAGAGAAGGAATGAGGTCCATGAAGAAATCATCAATTCATTGATGCCCTACATTGACAAGTCAACAAGCTGGACCACAAGCTCAACAAGTTTGCCAAAAAGCTTCCAATTTTGGACCTTTAAAGCAACGAAGAGGAATACTAGGTCCCAACCCCTATCTAGGTGGATTCTCCCAAGAATAAAAAATGGGTTTAGTTCATGGAATTTTGTCATGAGTTAATTGGTGCAATTTTCTTTACTCTACACATAGTAGCTATAAATTTCTGTTAAATGTTAATACTCTTTGTTATGAACTTGTTTTTTTCCCCAAAGAAAAATATCCTATACTTTTTATTTCATAAAGATCAAAGTATACAAATTATTATTCAAATACATCCTCCTAAACAAGTCTATCATTAGCTTATATGGCTCTCTAATAATCCAAAACACAAACAATTAAACGTAAATAAATATGCAAGGTCCCAACAATTATAACAACTTCAATTTAGAAAATGTTGTTGGCATTTACCCCAAGGACATCAAAGATTTTTTCTGTAATCACTAAATTTCATACAGGCTAGAGTAATGCTTCCTCTAATCTTTTGTCCATATCACCTTGTGCTGTGGATATGTAATACATTCAGCTCCTTAAAAAATTCGTGTAATCCATGAATTATTTGTTTCCAAGGATTTAGGGCCAAACTATGTAATGTGTTTGATCCCCAGTAACCAATCAATAACTATTCGATAATTGCCAAAGACTTGTAAGCATTTCGCCTACTCAGACATTGCAAAGACAAAAACAAAAATACTAATCAATAATTAATTGAGAATTGCTAAAAATTTATAAGCATTTCACCTACTCGGACATTGCGAAGGAAAAAATAAGCCTTGGTTATTCTTGAGAACCTCAAATGTATTATTATATTTCTAGTCTAATTTCCCAATACCGAATTAGAAATCTAAATTTGTATATATTTTTCATCAAATATTGAGTTAAAAACGAAAAATATTGAGGCATCCAAGCTTGGTTTGGTTTTGTGATCTCGGGACTGGTTTAGGTGAGATTGCAATAGCTTGAGGGTGGAGGTGGTTTAACCTTTGGAGTCGCTGGCTAATTATGTCTTGGTTTATCCCATGAGATCCCACATTCATAGTTTGAATATGGCACAAGGGTGATTGGCTTAAAGAAGGATTTGGTTCAACCCAATCTATGGTCGGGTGGGACATGGAAGTCCTTGAGTTGGCTGGCTTTTGCATAAGTTAATAAGAGTTATTTTCCTATTGTGATCTATGAGCATTTGTACTTGTTATTATGTTGATTTAATGGTTGATTTTCCATGGTTAATATTCTAGTAATACTCTAGTTATAAGCATGGTTCTATGATGTGCTCTAGCTATGACTCTTGTTCATGATTTGATAAGTATTTGAATGGTTGATGAATGCATAGGATAACAAGAGTTGTTGCAGCTACTTGAAAGGGAATTAGACCTTCTTAGTGATTCTCATATGAATTTCAAAGATTTAAGATCAGATGTGCATTCACGACTTGTAACTTATATGTTTTTCCATATGTTTGACGAAATGTCTAATGTGTACTAGGAAATCTAGGTCAAGTTCTTGCTTCAAGTTTGAATGTTTTGCATTATTATCACCTTAATCATGATTCTAGAAAGTTACAGGCAGTGGTTTGGAGCTTTGTCTGAAAAAGTGGCATAGATCCTGGAACCGTATGCACTGAACTAGAGAAATTGGGTCATAACCGCACACAGGCAAGATTGTGGGTGTAGTTGGAGCCTCATAACTGCACACATGCAGTGTTATGGGTGCAGTTGGAGAGTTAAGTCACTAAAAAAGAGTTCCAGCTCAGGGATTGGTTAATAGGTTTGATGGTCAGGCTCCTGAGTGATCTGTAGTCTCTGAGGGATGTCAGTAGGTTGTCGGTTTGTCAGCCCTACTTCCATAACTAGAACTTGGAGTTCCAGTTATGTCATAGTAGCACTCATCTCACATTTACCTTAGAGAGCTTGTAAAAGCGAGTAAATGCGAGAGGGGTGGTTACAACTACACATCAGTTGGTAATTTCAGCATGAAAGAGGCCTGTGATATCCTTGCAAGGTTTGAAGGGTTTAAAACTCCAATGATCCCTCCATTCCCTCTTCATAAACAGAACTTTGGAATCTGAAACGCTTGCCGAAAGTCACCATGTTCATATGGCTTATAACCCAACGAAATATTCTCACATGGTAAAAACTCCAGCGTAGAGGCTTTCGGGGGCCATATCAATGCTCCTTATGCCAACTCAATCTTTAAACTACAAATTTTTTTCTTAATACATGGAACTTAGCTTCAATCAAATGGGAAAGACTTGCCCTAACCCTCAAACAAACTAAATGCATCAACAATGATATCCTTTCCACCCTCAGTAATTGGTGTTAGAAAACATTCAAACATCCAATAGTCTATTGCATATAGTAATTAATGTTAGGCTTTTCAATATGGGAAGTCTAGAAAGAACGCAATAGAAGAATTTAAAAAAAATGAATCTTTCTCTAATCTACTCACTTGGGACAAAATTAAAAGAAATATCAGAGAGATTGTTTGCCTCCAATCCTGGTTATGTAGAAAATCCACATAGATTCAACTGATCTTGTAATATGCGAAAACAAAATACTTGAATTTATTCTACAAATTGCGAAAATGAATTACGATAGCACAATCACATGAACAAGAAAGAGAAAGAATTTCAATCTCTCAACACAAAGATTTATCTGGGGAAAGCCTTGTCTAAAAACCCCACTATTTGTATATTTCATAACATCAAGAATATGAAACATACAATGCTTCTCTCAGACTTGAGAGCCCTCTGCACTATCTCTGACAATCTCACTTTGATCTGAGCAAAATTGGTCCAATACTTAACCAATTCCTTGCCCCTGTCTAACCAAACTTGCTCATGCATTCCCGAGGGAATTGAGCCCCTGTTAAGTAGGAAATTCCCTTCGATTGATTATGCAATGCATCCAAGGCATCCTAATGACCTTATACATGACCTGTAAAATTTTCTAATTATATAATTGATACTCTACTTCCCTTTAACTCCAATCTCAACTGGGCCTTCCTTGGAACTAACATGCAACAATTATTTATAACGAATTATCAGTTGTCTGATTGATCACTGCATGTGAATTAAATCAAATTTAATTCAGTGGACCTCTAACTAGCTCATCCATCATTTAGAGCCAGTTTGTTATGGAACCAACTCCAAAGATTGAAGAAAAGAGAGATCGACGCCTTAGAAATAAGACACTTCAAGGGGGAAACCTTCTTTACATTACATAAATGAACAATTCTTGGATGATAAAAATGACAAACCTCCTTTCTATATATAGGAGTCCATGGGGTCACAATATAATCCTAGCCAACCTAACAATAATAATGTAAGGGCACAATAATAACAATATGGGGGTTACAGGGGTGCAACAATAACAATAAGGGGGCTACACTAACAACAATGAGGAACTACACTAGTAATATAGGGACCTAACATGCCCCTCTCCTTCAAAAAAGTGTTGTCCTCAACGCTTGAGTAGCTCTAGATGCTTCTGTATAAAATTCTCATCCTCCCATGTAAAATCTTCAATAGGTAAGTTCTTCCACTTGATGAGATACTCTGAAATTGATCGATTTCGTAGTTTTCGAGTTCTTGTTTTTGTGACTGCTTCAGGTTCCAATATGATTATTCCTTCCTCATCAAGTTCTGGCAATATTGTTTGAACTGGAATTTTTTCACCTATAGCCTTCTTTAAGCATGAAACATGGAAAACTGGATGCACTCGAGAAGAAGCAGGAAGCTCCAATTTGTATGCCATTGTACCAATCTTTTACAACACCTTGTAAGGACCATAATACTTTGGCAATAATTTATTATCCTTCTTAGCTTGCTTGAGGGACATTTGTTTGTATGGTTTTAGCCGTAAAAATACCCAGTCTCCTACATCAAAACTTCTCTCGCTACAATGTTGATATGCCTGTTGTTTCATTCGATTTTGTGCCAAATTTAGGTTATCCTTTAAGAGTTGGAGAGCTTTTTGTTGATACTCTATGTGATCTTCCACTGCTTGAACCTTATATTTTTCTCTTAAAGATGATGTGATGGACAGTGGATGATATCCATAAAGTGCCATAAATGGGGTCATTTTTTCTACAGTATGGAAGGAAGTGTTATACCACCATTCAGCTAAAGGCAACCACTTGACCCATTATGTTTGTTTATCAGATACAAAGCAACGAAGATATCCTTCTAAACATTTGTTCACTATCTGAGTTTGCCCATCGGATTGAGGATGATAAGATGAGCTATGAGCTAGTTGATTACCCAAACAAAAAAATAATTCCATCCAAAAATTTCTAGTAAAAATGGGATCTCTGTCGCTTACAATAATATTTGGGTTTCCATGTAGCTTTTGAATTGTTTCCATAAATTCATTAGCAATTGTACTTGCTTTAAATGGATGAGATAATGCACATAAGTGTGCATACTTGCTAAATCTATCAACTAACACCATGATGAGATTCTTTCCTTCAGACTTAGGTAAACCTGTAATAAAAATCTCCTCCCAACGTTGACTTGGAATGGATAAAGGTTGTAGAAGACCCGGGGTCTTAATTGTCTCAACTTTATTTTGCTGGAAAACCAAACATTCCACCACAAACTTTTGAATATCAGATTAAAGGCCATCCCAAAAAAAATCTTTCTTCACCCTGTGGTAAGTTTTTAAAAATCCTAAGTGTCCTCCTAAGGGAGAAGTGTGCAATTCCAAAAGAATCTTTTGTTTTAGTTGATAATTCTTACAAAGATATAAGCGATCTTTGTACCATAAGGAATCATTTTTCCAACTAAATGTATCAAATGTACTAGGATCTAGCTGCAAATTTTGAATGAATGTCCACACTATGTCGTCCTTCTTCCATTCATCCCTTGCTTCGGTTATCCAATCTAGTTGGATAATAGAAATGGCACAAAGTAATGCTTCCACCTCTTCATCCTTTCTCAAGAGTGCATCTACAACGATATTTTCCCTTTTTTGTAGACGATTTCAAAGTCATAACCCAACATATTTGTCACCCATTTTTGTTGCTATTCTAAATATAGTCTTTGTTCCAAAAATTATTTAAGACTATCATGATCAATTTTTACCTTGAAGTGTCTTCCCATTAGGTAAGGTCGCCATTTCTTTAGTGCATGTAGTATTGCCAACATTTCCTTCTCATAAATAGCTTTATGTAAATACTTTCCTTTGATTGGATGAATTTCAAAAGAAACGGGTCTTCCTTCTTGTATTAAAACAACACCAATTCCATTTCCCGAGGCATCACATTCCACAATAAAGGTTTTTGTGAAGTCTAGCGTAACTAAGACTAGTGCTAAGCACATTGCCTCTTTAAGATGTTCAAAGGCCTTAGTTGCTTCAGGAGTCCATTAAAATGCATCTTTCTTCAATAATGTTGTTAGAGGTGTTGTTATTCCCCCATAATTCTTAACAAAGTTGCGATAATACCCTGTTAACCCGATAAATCCTCGCAACTGATTTATGGTTGTGGGGACTTTCCATTCCTTAATGGCTTTAATTTTTTTAGGGTCTAACTTAACACCCTCGTTAGATATAGTATGACCCAGATATTCCACATCTTGTACTCCAAATTTTTTTTTGGAGGTTTTTGCATATATTTGTTTCTCCTCCAATAGTTTGAGCACCTTGTCAATATGTTGAACATGATCCTTCCATGACCTACTATAGATTAGTGTATCATCAAAAAATACTAACACAAATTTTCCAAGGAAGGGTTTGAAAATGGAATTCATCGACCCTTGAAATGTAGAAGGTGCATTGGTAAGGCCAAAAGGCATGACCAAAAATTCATAATGATCCTCGTGAGTTTGAAATGTTGTTTTCAGAATATCTCCAGTCTTCATTCTAATTTGATGATACCCTGAACGAAGATCCAACTTGGTAAAATAAATTTCTCCATGTAATTCATCCAATAATTCATCAATCACAGGAATGGGAAATTTATCTTTAATAATGAGCTTATTGAGCTCCCTATAATCCGGACACATGCGCCATGATCCATCCTTCTTGTGCACCAATACTACTGGAGTAGAGAAAGAACTTTGACTAGGTTGAATTATACCAGCCTCTAACATTTCTGCAATCATACATTAAATTTCGCTCT
Organism: Pinus albicaulis; assembly: GCA_034641835.2. Lineage (NCBI taxonomy): Eukaryota > Viridiplantae > Streptophyta > Pinopsida > Pinales > Pinaceae > Pinus > Pinus albicaulis. Next base: position 478,421,997 of record CM076570.1, on the reverse strand, counting down.
TTTGGTCATAAGGATATCTGTACGCCCTGATGTTTGGAGGAACACTTCCTGGAATCAAATGAATAGAATTATCATGATCACGAATAGGTGGGAGTTCTTTGGGAGTTTCAAACACCTTGGAATGATTGTCCAAGATGTTTTGGGGATCTAGAGAAATAGATGATTTTGATATTGGAACTTCTAGTGAGCATAATTTTGCAATTACGCCTCGTTGTTCTTTCTTCAAAAGATTTTTCATGACATTAGAGCTTATTATATTTCTTGACTTCCTTGCGATACCCTGTAATTCAACTTCCTTTCCTTTTGAAAAAAAAAAAATAGAGGTTCTTTAAAATTAAAAGATACTGTCCCCAAAGATTGTAACCATTGTACCCTAGTACAACATCATCACCTCCCATTGGAATGGAAAGCATCAGTTCTTGAAAATTAAAAGATATTGTCCCCAAAGATTGTAACCATTGTACTCCTAGTACAACATCATCACCTCCCATGTGAATGGAAAGCATCAAACTATTCAATACATATTCCCCCATGGTTAGCTTGATACTATGGCATTTTCTAGAGCAATTTATAGTTCCTCCATTTGCAACCATCACTTGACATTTTGGTGCTAGGTATAGGAAGCAATTCAATTCCTTGGCTACCTTACAATGAATAAAATTATGGGTACTACCCGAATCAATCAACACTATTACCTTTTTCTTCTTGATATGTCCTTTTATCTTGAGAGTTTCACGAGTGGTAATTCCTACCAATGCATTACACGATATGGACAGACTTATTTCTTCTTTCTCTAGGGTTGGTTCCTTGTGTATACCCTCGTCTTTTGAAGTTTCTTGTTCATTTTATTCCTCTTCTTCACAATCTATGTAAAATAATTTATTCTCAGCACACTTATGACCTTTAGTGTACTTGCTATCACAACTGTAGCAAAACGCTTTTGCTCTTTTTTATTCCAATTGTTGTGGTGTTAACCTTGTAGGTTGTGGAGGTTTAGGAGTAGCAACACTTCCATATTTATAGATGTGAGTGGTAGGCTTCCTTGTCACCATAATTTTACATTCAATGTTTCTTGCCAACCTGAATTCCTTCTCCAATGAATCAGGTTCCCAAAGGTGAACCTCATGTTGGATGTTATCCTTTAAAGTCCCTATGAAGACATCAATTCTATGTTCCTATGGAATATAAGTTACCCTTATATTCAATTTTTTGAAGTCCTCAATGTGCTCCACCACTGAACCCTTTTGTCTGATATTTATCAATTCGCTAAAGAAAGTGTTGCTCTTTGTATCCTCATAATGTGCTATCATTTCCTCTGTAAAAATTGACCAAATGACAGTTTTTTTATGGGAGCAAAGCCATTGATACCATACAATGGATTTTGTTCTAAATGTAAAGTTGCAATGCATATCTTTTGTGTGTTTTACACATTATTGAGATCAAAATATTACTCCATTTGTAGCATCCATGTTATGGGATCCTTGCTATCAAACTTCCTCATATCCATCTTTGGAATATGGTGGTTCTTCCCTCCAACATTAGATTTTATGAAATCACGATTAACATTTATTATGTTCTCCTCATGAGTTTCTTGTACTGCCTTTTCACCATTAGGAATAATTTCTTGTATCAACTTTGTCAAACCTTCCTTCAAACCTTCCATGTTTGATTTTAAATAATTCTTCATGTATTCCATGTTAGCTTCCATGCTATCCATCTTAGCTTCCATGTCATCCATCTTATCTTCCATGTCATTCTTCAGACCATCTATCTTAGCTTCCACGCCTTTCTTCAAAACTTCCATTTCATTTTTTGTTGCTCTTTGCGAGAGCGAAATTTGGTGCACTTGCTCTTGTAATTTTGATATATCATGTTGCACTTCTTCCTCCTCATGAGCCATAGTAGAGTATTCTGAGGGTTTAATGGGTGTTGAATTATTTTTAGGGGGAATTTTAGACCCCAATACTCATATATATTCTTCAATATGCCCTTGGAATCACTTCAAACTGATTTTTCAAACAAGACTTATGTAATTTGAAGAAAAAAAATACAAACCGTTTTCTTGATTTTGAGGAGCTTGATATTGAAATTGATGTATCTCTGTAATTTTCGATCCCTGAGAATTGTTCTTCGGTCCTGTAGTAGCCCTCTAAAGCTTCTTTCCAATGCCATAGGTCTGACCTGATTTAGATTCTTCAAGACAATTTTATGACCAATCTCCCACAATGACCTAATTATGGACTAGTTTAGTAGAGCAAACTTGTACGACGTGCCACGTGTCATTGTTTCCTCCTTAGGCTATGAAATTTATGCACAGGAAACTAAAATCCGTCTACTCTCGGCCACTTTTTATAGAATTCCAATCTGATGCTCAAAGCGAGAGTTATGATGATTTTCCTAAGGTCACCTCTTTTAAATGCAATTCGGGAGCCTGCAATAACCCTAACTTCCACATATCATATATCCGAAAATATTGCGAACCAAGATCTTAAGTTTTTACACTAAGTTCCTCAAGATTTCTTTGAAATTTGTTTTTTGTTTTAGTATATGAATCCTCGTAGCAAAAAAGTTATAGCGAACATGCCACGATGACCTTTTTGAAGCAGCGAAACCCTAGAATCCAAAGCTTTGATACCAAATGTTATGGAACCAGCTCCAAAAATAGAAGAAAAGAGAGATCAATGCCTTCGAAATAAGCCACTTCGAGGGGGAAACCTCTTTTACATTACATAAATTAACAATTCTTGGATGATAAAAATGACAAACCTCCTTTCTATATATAGGAGTCCATGTGGTCACAATGTAATCCTAGCCGACCTAACAGTGATAATGTAAGGGCACAGTAATAACAATATGGGGGTTACAAGGTACAACAATTACAATAAGGGGGCTACACTAACAACAATAAGGGACTACACTAGTAATATAGGGACCTAACATAGTTAAACTGAGTTAACTAATTACAACTCAAAATAAACTCAACCAGGGCTCATAATAAGTAGGAGACACTGTACATCTCTCTAGCTTGACCCTCAAATCGAATTAACTGAACTAACTAAGTTTTCCTGACTTAGTTAACTCTTACAAGTTGTCATGTCATGTGGAATTACAATTTCCTTCTAATTTAATTAATGGAAAATTAAATTAGAATCCCTTTTGATGCCATTTTCAACACTCCCTCTCAACAAGAAAGGAATTCAACTCTATCCCGATCCAGTACCTTTGGAATGTTTTGCATGCAACACTTCTCTCTAGTGTTGTTGCTACTACAACTTCGGAAATTGAAAAACATCCAAACTGATTCAATATGATGCATATGTCACTAGAGTCTTTGATTACTACTAGCTACTACACTATCAACAGAAAAACTTTGCGTTGCTACTGACTCTACACTGTGCCATCTGCACTGCTTCCAACTTAGCTTTGTGCTCCCCATTATCTGACTGCTACTAGTCTCTACATATGTCACTTTGTCATCTGACTGCATCACTGCCATTGATCCATCCTTCTATTGTGTACTGTGGCCCCCCATAGCAAGGTAATGATCCACGAGACAAGACATCTCAATGGACCCTTCCCAAATTTATGCACTCTTAGGACTATTATTTCACATTGCCCCACCTCTCACATGGAGGAAAAAATGCATGTGCTCCCTCTGCCCACTTGGCTCGAAATTTCCCCCTATTGGAGGTCTCTGCTTGAGTGGATGCCTCCACTCAGTCTCCTCTTTGCTTCTCCAATTGTGGCTGGTCCACAACTTGTTGAGGCTTCTTCTAAGGCTACATGTTGAGAGCTAAGTCATGCTCCCTCTCAACCACCAAGTCTCTAACCTTTTCCTTGCTATTCAGGGCTTTGCCTGCATATTCGAACTCGAGAGCATACAGGTTCTTGACTCGCACACTGATTTGTTACACCTGTCTCGTGGTGATGTGTCTAAGGAAAACCTTTCCTTTTCTAAATATCACATCATAGCCACGATCTTCCAATACTGTGACGGAAACAAGATTCTTCATCAATCCTGGAACAAACAATACATTTGTGAGTATGAGATGGGAGTCAGACTCCCTCTGAAAGGTAACTGTACCTGTGTTGGTCGCGATATACCTCCCGTCGTCTCCAAAATCCATGTTATGCTTCAGGTCTTTCTCCTCCAAGTCACTAAAGAGATCTCTATTCCCCATCATATGGAACGAGGCACCGCTGTCAAGATACTACATGCATCCCATTACAGTGTTGGCTATGCATGCAATGAAAGTAAAATCAAGCTCGAATTGTGAAGCTAGAGCTTCACCTGCTGCTGCTACTATAGCCTCCTTCTTGCTTTCCTTTTGTGGACATTTCATAGTATAGTGCCCAAACTCATGACAGTGAAAACACTTGATGTTGGAAAAGTATTTCTTCTTGCCCTATTCGCCTTGGTACTTCTTTCCCTTGGCTTTCTTTCCTTTTCCAACTAATGCAAAATCTTCTTCTTTGTCTTTGGAAAAGGTCTTGTTTCTATTGTTATGATAAATCTCTTTTTGTACCAAGTCGGACCACAATCGCTCCCACTCTGGTAGCTTCTCCCTCCCATTTATCGAATCATGGTAGTTGTGCCAACTCTTGGGAAAGCCTAGAAGTGTTAGGCTCACCGAATCATCCTGGGAAACTGTCACAAGTCAACACTTCCAAGCTCATCTCGACATTGAGTGAACTTCGTCAAGTATTTTGGTATTGTCTCGCCCTCCTCCATCTTGATTTTTCTGAGCTTTTCCTTCAACACCAGCTTTCTGTGGTCGCTGCTATTCTGAAACAGATCTATTAAGGCCTTCCACATAGCATATGGAGTTGCCTTTCCATGGAGGTTGGAGACAATATGATCTTAAACTCATTCTAACATAATCCTTCTCTCCTTTGCTACATTCTTCTTCCATGCATAAAGATTTTGAGTATCTGCTGCTGCGGGATTGGGAATATCATTGTTTATGAATTCCTCCAGTCTGTTGTCCTCCATCCTGTCCTTCCAAGCTATGTAATTCGAACTACCCTCATGGGCATATTTGAGTCTTAATCCACATAAATGCATCTTGATTTGTTGCTGGTCCTGAAGAATAAATCTGCAAATTCGATTCACTTGTTAAAAAAAACTCTAGTTCTTCTCTTCTATAGTGATTCATGTTCTGATACCATGAATAAAATCCGCATAGATTCAATTTATCTTGTAATATGCTAAAACAAAATTCTTGAACCTATTATAGAAATTGCAGAAACCAATTGCGATCGCACAATCACATGAACAATAAAGATAAATAATTTAAATCTCACAACACAAAGATTTATCCGGGGAAAGCCTCAACTAAAAACCCCGCTATTTGTATATTTCATAAAGTCAAGAATATGAAACAATACAATGCTTCTCTCAGGCTTGAGAGCTCTCTACACTATCTCTAATTGTCTCACTTTGATCTGAGCAAAATTGGTCCAATACTTAACCAATTCCTTGCCTCTGTCTGACCATACATGCTCACACATTCTTGAGGGAATTGAACCCCTATAAATTAGGAAATTCCATTTGATTGATTGCACAATACATCCAAGGCATCCTCATGACCTTATACATGGCATGTACAATTTTATAATTATACAACTGATTGTCTACTTCCCTTTAACTCCAATCTCAACTAGGCCTTCCTTAGAACTGACATGCAACAACTATATATAGCAAATTATCAGTTATCAAATTGATCACTGCATGTGAATTAAATCAGATTTAATTCACTCGACCTCTCACTAGCTCATCCATCAGTTAGAACTAACTCAAATAAATTGAGGTAACTAATTACAACTCAAAATAAACTCAACCAGGGCTCCTAATAAGTAGAAGACACTCTAATAAGTAGATGACCTTATACATGACATGTACAATTTTATAATTATACAACTGATACTATACTTCCCTTTAACTCCAATCTCAACTAGGCCTTCCTTAGAACTGACATGCAACAACTATATATAGCAAATTATCAGTTATCTGATTGATCACTGCATGTGAATTAAATTAGATTTAATTCATTGTACCTCTCACTAGCTCATCCATCAGTTAGAACTAGTTAAATTGATTTTAACTCAAATAAACTGAGCTAACTAATTACAACTCAAAATAAACTCAACCACGACTCCTAATAAGTAAGAGACACTCTACATGCCTATAGTTTGACCCCCAACTCGAATTAACTGAACTAACTAAGTCTTCCATACTCAGTTAACTCGTACAAGTTGTCATGTGATGTGGAATTACAATTTCCTTCTAATTTAATTAAGGGAAAATTAAATTAGAATCCCTTTTGATGCCATTTTTAGTATTTCTTGTTGCCATTTTCAATAGGTTAGCCCAAGCTTGGAAAGGTACCTCCGTAAAATCCTCCATTTTCTTTGCCTTTGAAATCTTGCAACCTCCCTCTATTCCCCTTACCCTACCCCCCCCAATCCCCAACTCTCCCAATTTCCCGATTTGTGGTCTCCACCTCCCTTGAGATTCACTAAGTTCAATTTTGATGGTGCATAAAAAAGGAAACACTGGACCAACAAGTTATGGAGGTGTTTCTCAAGATAGCTCTAATGACATTCTTCATATTTTTGTTGGCCCTCTGGGCTTAGACACACAATGTTGCTTAATTATTTACTATATATTATGGGCTTAAAGTGGGCATTCAAAGAAATTTCTCCAATCTTTGGATAGAAGGGGACTCTTAATTAATGGTTTATATGTTGAGAAATCCAGTCAATAGATCCCCTTCATCCAAAATACTCAAAATCCAGTGTCTAACAATTGGGAATAACACACTGGCTCTCCCACTCCCTTAGATACATGAAATTATCTCCTCCCACATTAGATGACCGAGTAATAAGCTTGCGAATAATCTAGCGAATGCCAAATTAAATTAGGAAGGCCCTTTAATTGATCTTCATTAGACTAGTCAAATCCCTTCAAGACTTCTAAATCTCTACTCCTACCTAGCTAAGCAAGATCTTTCCTCTCAGTCAAGTGGGGTGATCAATGCAGAAAATCAGAGCAATTACCCACCTTCTGTCATGTCATGTCCCAGATAGATGTCATGCAATTAACATATGGAAGGGGGTAAATACATCTCGATTTATTCAACATGGAATTGGGCCATCATCTCATTCAACTCCAACACATTGCCATGATCACACTTGTAATCACCACTCAAAGCACTTTCGTTATGGACTGTTTGACATAGCCACCCTTGGGCATTTTAGTCCTTGTTGTGCATATGGAACAATGCAACATTTATTATCAACCTCAACCTAACATTTTATATCCCATGTAAACTATGTAATTAACTGTGTTTTGAAGTGGATACCTTTATGTTGTTTCTTTCCTCCACTCGTCTATTTCTTGTCTAGGATGTCTGTGCTCTCTATCTCTCCTTTGTGGATCCTCAGTTTCCTTCATCGACATTCTGCCATTCTCTTGGTTTTCTTCCTTCTACACTCCCCTCCCCCTCTGGTTGTGAATCATTTTTTGTCTTTTTGTCTCATGCCACTAGTCCTTCCTTGGCCAATCCCTTGTGCTCTATCTCGAACACTAGCTTTGGTTTCCTAGTCTCTTCGCCAACCTCGACCTACTTCTCTCCATTCCCCCCTTCTTAGTTCTTGGCCAATGCTTCAATCTTTACCCTCACACTCTCGCTTGTCCTCTAGATATCATTCCCTAGGCCTTTTTTATTTTCATGTCTTGCTTGACTTCGACAATCCCTTAATAGGGATGCAGTAGCAGGGTGCGTCACCCTTGAACATGTACTAAAGTGAGCACAAAAATAGTTGCTTGCCACTGTAGAGAGCTCACACCACGATCAATTCAGGAAGAACTAGAAGACATTGAGTGAGAAGCTCGAATTAAAAGGAGTTTTTTGTCTGATATTTAGGTCGAGGAAGGTGTAGGTTAATGGATTCCTGACGCAGGCAACACTTGTGGCAGGTAGACCCATTATATGCAAACATAGACATATATTGGTTGTTGAAGTCAATCATGGGTAAGGTGCTTATAGAGAAGGAATGAGGTCCATGAAGAGATCATCCGTTACATTGATGCCCTACATTGACAAGCCAACAAGCTCGACCACAAGCTCAACAAGTTTGCCAAAAAGATGGCAATTTTGGACCTTTAAAGCAGTGAAGAGGAAAACTAGGTCCCAATCCCTATTTAGGTGGATTCTCCCAAAAATGAAAAAATGATTTTAGTTCATGGAATTTTGTCACGAGTTAATTAGTGCAATTTTCTTTACTCTACACATAGTAGCTATAACTTTCTGTTAACTGTTAAAACTCTCTGTTATGAATTTGTTTTTTTCCCCAAAGAAAAATATCGTATACTTGCTATTTCATAGAGATCAAGTATACAAATTATTGTTCAAATACATCCTCCCAAACACGGCTATCAATAACTATGGCTCTCTAATAATCCAAACCACAAACAATCAAACGTAAATAAATATGCAAGGTCCGAACAATTATAACAACTTCAATTTAGAAAATGCTATTGACCTTTACCTCAAGGACATCAATGATTTTTTTATTTATTTATAATCACTAAATGTCCTACGGATAGAGTAATGCTTCCTTTGATGCTTCCTTTGATCTTCTATCTAAATTTAGGACCAAACTATGCAATGTGTTGATCTCTAAAACCAATCAATAACTACTCGGGAATGCCAAATATTTCACCTACTCAGATATTGCAAAAAAAATAATAAAAATAATAATAATAAAAATAATTAATAGTTAAATCGAGAATTGCTAAAAGCTTATCAGCATTTCACCTACTAGGACATTGCAAAGGCAAAAACAAGCCTTGGTTATTCTTGAGAACCTCAAATATATTATTATATTTGTAGTCTAATTTCCCAAAACCGAATTAGAAATGTAAATTTTGTATGTATTTTTCATCAAAAGTTGAGTTAAAAACCAAAAATAATACTCCGTGTCAATGCGACGTGGAAAACACAACTTCCGACTAAAAAAGTAAAAACCATTTACCGTTTAAAAAAAAAAAAAAACCATTTGCTAATACTAAAAATGGGCTAAAACCAACCTGCACAATACATAGTGACTTTGATTTTGATACAACAAAACTTAGAAACAAGGGCTTAAAAGTAGCTCTCAAACTTTTAAGGCACCCACGTCCTCTAACGGAAAATGAAAAGAAAACCGTGATTCCGCAAGTCATGGAACCCCACTGTTCACATAAATATCTTTGCCAGAAATATTAAAAATTAATAATAATAATAACTACGCCTCATCCACAAACCCTAGCACAGTGGTTAGCGTGGTCTAAAACACGGGCTTTTCGAGAGAATTTACCGATTAGGGTTTCGATTATAGATGGATGACGTGCAGCCGTCGAAATGAGATCGGACGGCCTAGGTATAGCGGCGAAGTCTCTTATTTTTTTGGCTTTAATTTCGTTGGGGCTAATATGAAAGGTTTTTAATTTTTGTGGGGGAGGAGTCGATGAATGAATGGCTTTACGGTTTCTGAAAGCGATTAAACCCTAGGCTGGTTGTTGAATCACGAAACCCTTGTAAATCTGTTGATGAAAAGCTGATTTTGCTTGCATGGATCGGTACATCAGAGCACGGATTTGAAGATTTTGAAGTCATAAATTTCTGCAGGAATCGTTACGGCTGGGTTGGTTCTCTTCAGATCGATCGGAGGAGGTCTGTTATGTCCCCTGATATTACAAGGTATGTTGAAATATTTGCCTGAAATATGATGGGTTTGTCTGCACGAATAGATCCTTGAGAGGACGCCGCAGCCCTGGCTCCAGCAGCCATGGAAGATGGGTAACTGCAAGAATTATATGAATTCCCTTCGAAGATTTCAAACTAATGCTGAAATTTTCAGTTATAGTTTTCGAACCCTGTCAGAATGAATAATGGATACTTTTAATAGTCTCGTCTCTCTGAGGCTTTTGGTAAATTTGTTTGTAATCTCATTCGCCTTTGTTAAATGGAACGGGAGGCGGAATCTGAGGGTTTGCTGGCACCCGTTTCAAGATCTTCTCAAGGAGAAGGTTTAAAGGTCGAATCTACGGCCGGTGAGGATGTGGCGGATGTCACAGCCGGATCAGCGCAGGATTTGAAGAGGAAAACCTTGCAGAGCCGTTCCAAAAACGCTTCTCAGGCGTCCAAGAAGCCGAAGGCCGGGAACGGCAGGGTTTTAGCGGGATCAAGTAAGAGGAAACGTGCAGAGGACGGTTCTGTGAAACGCTCTCAGCCGGCAGCTAAGAAGAACAGACGAAGTGCCGCTTCTGCCGTGCCTTCATCTCCAGGTACTTCGTTAAATTTCGTAAAACCCGAGCTATCTGAAAAGCCAGATCCCTGCTTTGCTAATATTGAGGAGAGTTCTGATGATTCGGAACCTCTTATTAAAAAAATTAATAAAAGTGCCGCAAAGTTGGCTCATATTCGCGCCAAACATGCCAGTGATGTCCATGACTCCCAGTTATCTGTCAAAAACTCCAAAAAAGTTTCAAATACATTGCAATTCCCTCTGAAAACTGCGGTTCTTCCAAGCAATTTACGGTTTTCGGACGGGCCCGCAGAACATATTGTCAAGCCATTGCAAAATTTAGGAGAGACTGCACGAACAGAACCTACTTTCCCAGTTTTGAAAGATTTTGCCACCAAGTCTTTGCGAACATCAAAAAAGAAGAGCAAGGCCAGTGTTCCGCAGTCCGAACATTCTCTGAAGAAAAATGAAGGGGAGGCTGCAACTACGTTTGGTGATCGAGTTGTTCCTATTAAGATGTCAAAAACTGCTAAAGACAGGGGGAATTCTGTAACTGCGGCATCAATAACTGAGTCGTCTCTTCATGTGCGGCGGCCGATATTTTCAAGTGAAATAAATAATGCCTCTCTCAAATGGAGTAACCACAAGGCTCGACATAGAAAAAGAACTGTTTCTAAGCAGAGGCGCCAGACATCATTGTTATCCCAGTCCGACAATGTTAGGCTAACCAACGTTGCCAACGAGGAGCAAAGCTTAGAACAGAATGCAGCTAGAATGCTATCATCTCGCTTTAGTTCGCAGTGTGGCAACTTCGGTCTGAATGGTTCAAGTACGGCTCAACAGACCACAGAACCGGGCGATTCCTCGCTTCCTCTCAATTCGCAAGTACATTCTACGAACGATCCTAACAAGACTGAAATAACTACCCCAAAGCAGAATACTTCAAGAGCGCTTCGGCCAAGAAAGCGGAGACAGAAAGCCAGTGGCACAAGGCGTTACAAGGAAATTTGTTTCAGTGAAACAGACGCCTTCAAGATATTGGACAGGAGAATCAAGGTTTTCTGGCCACTTGATAATAAATGGTATTATGGTTCAGTCAAGAGTTATGATCCAACAAACAAGTTGCATTATGTTCGTTATGATGACCGTGATGAAGAGTGGCTTTCACTTAAAGAAGAGAAATTCAAGCTTCAGCTGCTTCCTGGTGAGACTGCTGGCAAATTCAAAATGTCGGAAAATTCTGGCCGTGGAAAAGTTGGAAGGTTTACAAATGGTACTCATGCAGTGCCTGGAACATCCCATCCTGAAGAATTAAATAATGAAATTCCCTCGTCTACTGTTGATAATGATGCGTTTGCATGCAGAACTGAAAATAGATCCTTTAAGAAGCATGATTCTGCAGTATTGGATGCTCCTTGTATGCCTTCCAGGAATGGTGGGGAAGGCAGTGGCCGTAAAGATGACAATAGCTTCTTACCACCCAAGGATAATAATTCCATTGTTGAAAGGCTAAATTTTCACAACGTTTCTGATAAAAGAAAGTCTGGAAATGTCTATGTTAGAAGACGGTACCGCAAAACAGGTTCTGGCTTAAAGGCTACAGATGAGAGTGTTGTCAAGACAGGTGAAGGGAAGGTGAATGCTTTTCAGAAGTTGATCGAAACTCCCATTAAAAAGCTTGAACAGGGTTTCTGTGATGGAAAGGATGTGGGCTAGTCATTGTTTAGTAACAATAGCAAGCATACAAACATTTTGAGTCCTAAAAATATTTTGCTACCTGAAAGACCCCCCACATCTATTGAAGGTCAGGAATGCTATAGATGGTCTGAAGATAATATGGTGTCAGAAATCATTGCCAATGAAAATAAGCTGGAACATTCACAGTTTGATAATGACCTGGTGATGCTTTCTAAACTTTCAGCAGGCCCTGGAAAAGACTTGCTAAGCTATCAAGGATCTGAACTTGCCCTTCGGATAATTCATTCGTTAGAAGAATATCAGCCTCAGGGTGGTGCTGCGTTCATCAGCCACATGAGGCTCTTAAAGTACCTGATAATTTCTGGACATGGACTTCGTTGTTTTATTTCTTCCAAGGAACTTAATAGAAAGCACCCAATCTTATCTTTGTGGAACTTCTTGCCTCCATTGTATCCTGGATATGGGCTGCAACATGTTTGCTGTCATAATAATTTGATTCGAAAGCAGTGTGGAATGATCTTGCCTGTGTGGCCAATTGTCTGGTTGGATATTTTGGTGGTGGATAATTTCTCAGGTTCAAGCTTGTTTTCATTTGGGGGTTCTTTGTGGGAAATTGTCAATGGTTTCAGCAAGATTATGATCTCAGTTTTGAATCCATTACAAAATAAATGTTCTTGCATGTTCTTAGGATCGATGAAGCTTGTTGATGTGCAAGTACCAGTTCCCTCAGTCAGTGTTCAGATTTCATTCTCTCAAGGTTTCAGCAAGCCTCTGAGCTTTCTTTTTTACAACTTTCAGGTGCTATCAAGAGCAAAGCTGAAGGATCTCAAGAGAACGCTAGAAGTTCTCTGCGTCCTCCAGAAAAAATCTCCTCTGCAAAGTCGAAATAATGCAAATCTATGCTTCTTTGGAAGCTGTAATGGTCAAATGTCTGGGCACATGGCTTTCAAGAATTCAGTTATGTTTGTGGAGGATTCTGGTATGACAGTTCCTCTGTTTCATCCAAGGGCAAATATTTTAAATGTAAGTAGTTAGAATTACATTGTTCTTATGGATTTTTAATTCTGCCGTTTTGTTTATTTATATTTGACGAGGCAGACAGGAGCTCATCTATTTGTCTTTTTTGTTTTTGAAATTGCATATTAATGCATCTATATTCTCTTTCCAGGCTTTGCGAGAGAAGGGTTTTCATGATATGGAGTCTAAAAAAATAAATCTTTGCAGAAGTGAATTTTCTAATTGCAGAAGGAATGGTTGTGGTGTTAATTTTGAGAGTGGTCCAGCCATTCCATCTTTCTTGCTGACTTTTGCAGCTGCACCTAGTTTTTTCCTTGGCTTGCATTTAAAGATGTTGTTAGGGAAACCCGTTGACTCCACTGGCTTTCAAAATCTTGGATCAGACTCATCTGACTTGGAAAATAGGGAGATGCTTGATCATTCAGATGTGGGTAACTGTGATGCATCCACTGCGGAAGTATTGTCAATGAAAACTGTTGAAACGGTTTTCAGTGGAGGCCATATTGCGGATTCTAGTGCTTCTGGATGCCCAACTGCTAAGCATTCAAAGGTAGATGTTGATGCTTCCCCTATAAGCACTGCCGATGGGTGGGTAATGTCATCTCCACGATCATCATATTCTGAGCTTAATGTGACTGGCAATGCTGCAGGTCTTCCATCAAAGCAAGATAGCCGTGATCAGTTTATGCATGGAAATGCCCTTAAACTTCGGAGATGCTTGATGAATAGAGGATCATGGCAGTTTGCCAGGAGTTCAAGGCCTCGTTCCTCTCAGGGATTGAATTCACCAGTAGTTGATTTTGAAGTGGAGGGTTCTCACATGGCTATGGATGGTGGGGAGGAAATTGTTTCAGGGCAATTCATCACCAGTTGTGTTGAATCTACACAAGTTGAACCAGATACAAAACAAGACAGGCCAGCTGTTTATGCTGAGTTATTCACAGCTCAGAGTAACTTTTGGGATCGGGATAGGAATGGCACAGCATCTCGGTCGCAATTGTGGCAAGCCCACAGGGCCCAAAATGTTTATAATGGTTTCACAGAACCTAGAAAGCGTCGCAGTGGGTTTTCAAATCTGATCTTGGGTGATAATTCTGATGATATTTCTTTCAGAGACAGAAGTCATATGAGACGTGGCCGTCCTTTAAGGCAAAGTAAGGAAGACAAGAAGAAGAAGAACTCTGATAATTCATCACATCTAAGAATGTATTTGGATTCTGTATTTTGTAGTGCAAATGTCCTGGTTGTGGAAGTTGAAAGAGGGTGGAGAGAATGTGGTGCTCGAGTTGTGCTTGAGGCTTCAGATCATAATGAGTGGATGCTTGCTGTAAAGCTATCTGGATTTACAAAATATACCCATAAGGCACAACAGGTTCTTCAATCGGGCACAACAAATCGTTACACCCATGCTATGATATGGAGAGGTGGGAAGGATTGGAGCTTGGAGTTTCCTGATAGGAAGCAATGGGCTCTGTTCAAAGAATTGCATGAAGAATGCCACAATCGGAATTTGCGAGCTGCCTCAGTGAGGCACATACCAATACCTGGGGTGCGCAAGATAGAGGATTATGATTGCAGTTCTAATTTTGTCCGCCCCACTTCAAGGTATATCCGACAGTTGGAGAGTGAAGTTGAAATGGCCTTGGCCACTTCACGTGTCATGTATGACATGGACAGTGAGGATGAGGAGTGGCTTGGTGACTTAAACAGTATGAGGGTTGGTGATGAAGGCTGTCAACCAAGTCAAGTATCAGAAGAAACATTTGAGAGAATTATGGATTTACTGGAGAAGGCTGCCTTCACACACCAACGTGAGCTATTGAATAGTGATGAAGTAGCTGACTTCTGTTGGGATATTGCACCTGTGGAAGTAGTGAAATCCATTCATGCTCATTGGCAAGAGAAGAGGTGGAGGAAAGGCATGGCTTTGGTTCGACATTTTCAGGTGATGCTTAGTTATGTTTTCAAGTAGGAAGGATATTATAGCCTTGTAATTTTTTTTTAATATTTTCATATTCTTATTTATTTTATATAAATATATTGCTTCTATTCATGCAGCCTGCTTCTTGGGAGCGGTACCAACAGCAAATAAAGGAATGGGAGTCGCAGATCAGTGAATTACAAAATTCACCAGCGTCAAACAAGCAGCAGTTAATGCTGGAAAGACCATCGTTGTTTGCATTTTGTCTGAAACCTAGAGGATTGGAAATTCCAAACAAGACACAAAAACAGAGACCTCACAAGAAATTCAATGCAGGGAAGCAAATTACTCTAAGAGATCAGGAGAGTGGCATCTGTCCAGGTAATTTGCTATTTCTGACTTGTCATGCATTGAAGGATGCATTCATTTTAAAGCTCAGTGTAATGACTCCATTTAAATATTCTTGCTGTTAATAAGCAGCTACCAGGAAGCAGGGTGTGATGAGCATTGGAGAGGACAATTCTTCAGATGCCTTGGGTTATGTGTATAGCTCTAGTCCTCCACACATTGACATTCATTCTCAACCTGGAAGCATCAGTGCAGTTTCATTAGAAACAGCCACACAGTTGGATTCTATGGATTTTGGACTTGAGAGGAATAATACCTACCAGCAAAAGCAGAAGATGAAGCTAAGTCGAAGGAAATCAAAGAGGATGAAAATATTTGTGTCTTCTAATGACACACAAAGGGATAGAATATCACGATGTGACATGGACCATAGAAAGCAATATGTGTCTCATTCTTGGGAAACGACTTCCGGTGATCAATGGAATGATTCTTGTTCTTTCTCCAAGTATAACTTGCCAAGTGTGAATTCAAGACATGCTTATCCAGCTACTGATTTTGATGCAGAACTGAGGGTTCAGGAGGCCACAAATGCCACACGAGCTGCAGCTGAACTGGCTGCAGTGAAACGTGCCAGGGCTCAAAGGCTACTTCAGAAGGCAGATCTGGCTATCCATAAAGCTGCAGTAGCTGTAGTGACTGCAGAGGCTATACGGGCTGCTGAAAGAAATGCACAAGATGGAAACCATAGGGATGTTGAAAAGACACAGAATGAGCATCATGACACATACAGGTGTAAAGTCAGCAGTTCTGCAATATCATTTCCCAACGAAACCAGTGGTGTGGCAAATGAGTCGAGAAGAGTGAGTGTGGGGCATTGGCAGCCTTCCATGGTTGACCTCTTGCCTATAAAAGATGATGCAACAATTAGACAGAGCCCAAATAGATCTCCATCAGCTTCGTTGCCTACTACAAGCTGTCTCATTTCTAAAAGGCAGGTAGAATTGATGCCTGTCACAACAGTAGGTTCCTCAGCAGTCCAGGATTTAGGTTCCAATCAGGCCCCAAAAACTAAAATTGAGGATTCAGTGCTGCCAAATGATGCATTCATGTCGCGTGCTAGTTGGGGTCGTGAAATAAATACCTGACTGAAAACCACGTTGTATGGAGTGGAGATCTTTTTGCAATTATTCCTTTGTGAGGGAATAGGGAATTGGGCTAACTGTGTAGCTTCCATTTAGATACAGCGCTAATGTGCAGTCGCCACTTTCTGTGAAAGTGTTGTCTTTAAAGGAGCAAGTTTACAGCGAAATTTCCGGCTGTCTTTTGTAGCTTCTAGAGGGAGAAGGTTTGTAGATTTATTGTCATTACGAATTCTGTACAGAAATTGTTTTCAGGTGCACTTCACAAATAGTTGAGCAGGAATGAACTCTCCATTGGAATAAGTGTTTTTTCGCTCAAGTCTATTCTTTTATAATCTACTAATGCCTTCTTGGCAACCGATGACAGATCACTATAGGAGCAATTGTCGGGGAGTGTATGAGACCATCTGAATCTGTAATTAATTATAACATGACTGGTAGTGATGGTTGGAAGTTCAGATGTTGATCAAAGTGTTTTTATTAGCCTAAGGTTGCATTCGTCAGTCCTGTTCTTTCCCTTCTTTTTTAGGCTGTAGTGCTGCCTGTTTATTTCTTATGATTTGTGTTTATTGTCGATGAGGATGATCATCTGATATGGAACCCAGCACTTATTTTGCATAGTTGATGTGTAACAGGAATCTACATGGACAACATTATTCGTTTATATGTGTGTAAATCATGTCAGATGGTAGAGATTAAAGACAAGGTTGATGCAGGTTAAGATTTAAAGGATTTGATCCGAAGTATTTGATGCTTCTTAAACATACAAGGGATTGCAGTGTGACTCCCTTTACCATGTCATTATGAACGCCAAAGGCTGTTTCATTTGCATGTGTAGGCTAAATGTAAGTGATTTGGTAAGAAGTGTGTACCTTTGATGACGACAGCAGCCTTTAGTTATTCTCGGTGTTGAGAGTGGCATTAGGCTATTTAATTCGTTAGGTTCTGCTTGTTAGGGTATTGCATGCTTTTTTCATAGCATGTTACATGAGTTTCCTTGTTGAGGCACTTCCTTTATCTAGGATATCCTTGGGTCTGGTTGGACGGTTGAGCCAAATAGGCATATGACTGATTGGGCATTTATAGAACTCAAACCACATGAAACAGGGCAGGTAAAGGCAAATTACTGAGCTTTATTGCCTCATTTGCTCAAAGAAAAAATGGTTTGGATGTGTGGGTAGAGTCTACCCTTTTGTGGGCACATTATTTGTAGGCAGATGAATGAGCTCTTTGTTTTTTGCTGTTCATTTGCGTGAATAAAATGAGTTGTCTTTAGTTAGACTTTTTGGAAGCTTTTCTGGTGGCTGGTCTAATTTCTCTAAAATCCAGCAGGAATACATTGAAATCACAAGCAAATCCAGCAGGAATACATTGAAATCACGAGTTTGATGGGTAACACTTGCACAATCGAAGTGCCCTAGTGGTTTTTCATGGTGCTGAATCTATATAAACAGTCAAAAAACCAGTTTAAATAACACAAATCAAGATTTAACCTCAAAATTTTCCACTGTCAAAATTTTCCGCCAGATTCCGGTACTGGAAACTCCAAAAATTCGCACTAAAGACAAACTCTCCAAGAAAATGGGTTTGGATTTTGCCTCAAGTAATAAGGATAAAATCTTATCACACCCAAAGTTTATTAGGATCAAATCATATCACACCCAATGGTCTGGTCAAATCTTTAAATTTACAAAGAGAATGTGGGCATTTAATAACTGCGGAGTCTCACCAGCTTGAATTTGAGAATCCAACTAATGTAGAGGCATTAGTTAGTTCCAGAAGGTTTGCTTTAATAGTTCAGAAACAAGTCTCTCATATAGTAAGCTATATGGAAAGGTGATTCAAGATCTGTCATTTTCCCATCTATGCGCATACATGATTTTGAAGTTTTGATTGTAGTGTATTTTTGGTAAAGCGAAAAGGAATACACAGTTACTGCACATACTTAGTAATGGAAAAGGGGATTTACATTCATACATGGCTTTTTATACATTTAAATTGGGGCGGTAGTTATTTAATAGTTTGCCGTGTCTTGGTGAAGATCTATACAATCCAGTGGACATATAACTTAGTGTGATTGCCAGGATGAACAAACGTCATTAACTTTACAAAATTTATCATCCTGTGGGCCATAGAATTGTTCATACTTCTAAGTACTGCCTTTGAAACAGAATAACTATCATTGTTGCTTTCTGGTCATCAAGGAACATAAAAACGGAAACGAGAAATAGATTAATAGAGAGTTTAAAGATAAAACAGTTTTGCTTTCAACAACTTCATCTGGACTTTTCGGTGTGGATCTTGCTTCCTTGGCTGTTGGCTTCCTTGGCTGTTGGCGATTGAACCCATCTTCAAAGATGGCCACCGGATTGTTGAGAGCCTTTTGAATTCTTTTTTGGTTTTCCGTAAATAATTGTGGTCAACCGTTCAGATATCAATTCGCACCTGCTATGACTGTGCACTTCTGTTTTGAGCTAGGCTTGGGCCTTTTCTGTTATCGAACTGGATGTTTCCTACTGGCTGGCAACCAAAATGATACCTTGCTACTGGAACGACTACCTTATATCTTGCTACGGAATGCCTTCCTGCCATTAAAAACAATGGTTTGGTGTCATGTTGTTCCATGAATTCGTAAACGAGGCCCAAGTATTGATATCATTGTTGCCCTTGTTTCTCCGATTGGTATTTTGGAAACATGAACGTAAATTGCTCTCAAGCAAGGTTGAATAAAATAAATGAAAGACTAGATCTGGGACCCTCCAAATTGGATTATACTCCGCATTTGTTTGCCGTTGTATAGGCCCCATTTCTCCGGCAAGGGTTGCTAAATTAAGAATCCCCGGGTAAAAGGAAAAATTATATTTGGAGATGGATGTGGACGGTAAGGGATCAAGAGTCAGTATAATACGTAAATGCAAGGGGATTTGGTGGGGAAAAAACTGTAAGAGGAGAGAACGCGAAGGGGTTAGCAAGCGGGTTGGAGATTCTTTCCATAGGAACTCCTACCCTCAGAATTACCAGGGGTTAACAATCCGACTGATTAGTGTTTGTTGCGGAAATTGATAGGCATTTATTAATGGTTAATTATTCAATCTCGTCCTAAAATGGACAGAAAGTGGGATGTAGTCGAACAAAAGCACTGCACTTGATTTTGGTAAGTGTTTGTTTCAAAAATTGATCAGGGTTTGTCAATTATTCAAACTCGGGAGAAACTGGACAATTATTTATGACCAATTACTAGGGGTCTTTATTTTTCAAACTCAGAAGAAATTGAAGTGATTGTTGGATTAACACAAATTGATCGGATGTAGTGAATGATGTGCATGGGGGTAGTTGATTTTGAAAATTGATGTTTCAAATACATCGTGTCAAGCTAAATGAAAAATTAGTTACGAGTAAATGCTGTTTTGGTAGGTATACTGAACAATGAAATTTCAACATAAAAATATGAAATGTAGTGTAACAAAAGCACTGCACTTGATATTGGTAAGTGTTTGTTTCAAAAATTGATCAGGGTTTGTCAATTATTCAAACTCGGGAGAAATTGGACAATTATTTATGACCAATTACTAGGGGTCTTTATTTTTCAGACTCCGAAGAAATTGAACTGATTGTTGGATTAACACAGAAATTGATCGGAGGTAGTGAATGATGTGCATGGGTGTGTAGTTGATTTTGAAACGTCAAATTGAACTGATTGTTGGATTAACACAGAAATTGATCGGAGGTAGTGAATGATGTGCATGGGTGTGTAGTTGATTTTGAAAATTGACGTTTCAAATTTGTGTCAAGCTAAATGTAAAATTAGTTACGAGTAAATGCTGTTTTGGTGGGTAAACTGAACAATGAAATTTCAAGAGAAAAATGACTAAAAAATATGACTGTAACAAGACAGTAATAAAGATTATATTTGCCAAGATGATTATATTATTATTAGTATGTATCAATCACTCTATTTGGAGTGAATTTTATTTCAGGATGTTTACAAGGATGTGTGATTAATAAGTATATCATTGGATTATATTTGAAATAGGTGTGATTAATGTTCTTAAAGTATATCATTGGATTAGATTTGAAATAGGTTAAATTGTGCGGTAAATACACTGGTACAAAGTGCATTGCTTTGGACGTCTTCATTGTTAGGGGGTGTTTTTTTGGTGTCATTGTTACTTTTTTATTTTTTTGAATATATGTATATTATTATTATCCAATTTTAAGGTCATGGTTAAGCTAGACACTAAATTAGTGTATGAGACTCGTATCTGCTCAGTGCGATTTGACTGCTTAGTCTACAAAAGCATACATATTCTACCCCCTTTAATTTTGAACCTGTGATTTCTTAAGAGGAAACACATACTCTTAACCATTAGTCCCACTGTATATATATATTTGCTGGTATATTTTTATTTCTTTAGATATATTTTTATGAGATATTTTGTTTTGCTCAAATATAAATTATAGTTCTACATAAATATCTTTAACAGATTGTTAGAAGAATTATTAACTTTGTTTTGAACTACTTCCTTGAATAAGGTTGTTGTAAATAGAGAGATGTTTAACTTTGTTTCAAACTAATTCGTTGAATAGGTTTTTGTAAATATTAACAAGTTATACACAACACCAAAAGTATAATATAGTCATTGAATTATATATAAAAAATTGGTCTAGATACTTAAATGTTTGTAGAGCACTAGAATGTGTTAGAAGTTTATAAACCTCATTGTTAGAAGAATTATTAACTTTGTTTTGAACTACTTCCTTGAATAAGGTTGTAAATAGAGAGATGTTTAATTTTGTTTCAAAGGTTGTAAATAGAGAGATGTTAAACTTTGTTTCAAATAATTTCGTTGAATAAGTTTTTGTAAATATTAGCAAGTTATACACAATACCAAGTATAATAGTCATTGAATTATATATATAAAATTGGTCTGGATACTTAAATGTTCCTAGAGCACTAGAATGTGTTAGAATTTGTTTTGTTTAATGACTAGTTTATAAACCTACATATGTAAAAACTAGTGACTACTTAGAATTTGTTTTGTTTTATGATGAATTTACAAACATATGTAAGCGACTATTTAATGGTGTTCTGTCCTATAGCAAGTTTTGTGGATGCATTTTACCTGGTTTCATATAACATATGGTAGAGAGTCAATGACCTTTCTCTTCTCTCATGGGAAATTTGAGAATTTATTTTCCAGGAAGATAAATGATTGTTTTAATTGTTTTATTTTTCAATATAAGTTTTCGTAAACTTATTATCTATTTTTATTATTCAAATAGTTTGACTTTGTAACATGGTATTATAGTTTGATTTTGTAACTTGGTATTATATGTAGAGGATTTGTATTTAGTTTTGATTGATTTTTTTAATATGAATTTTTGTGAATTATTTATTTATTTTTATTATTTAAGTAGTTTAATTTTGTGACATGTTATTATACAACATGCATATGGTAGAAGATTTGTATTCCATTTATAATAAAATGATGAAAAAATGAATTTGGAGCAAACTAGAAAATAAATTTGAAGCATATTAATTTTGAAAATAACAAAAATCCATTATAATAATTGAGGAATGAGACTTGTTTCCAAGCTTCTTTATGTGAATTAGTTTATGATTTATTTTGGTTGTGGATCATTTTGTTTCTATGAAAGACAATAATAAAGAGTGAAATTGATAAATAGTTTTATCATTATAGGGAAAGATAATAATATAGTGTGAACTATTAAACTTTTTTCTAATCTTACAAAATATTCAGACAAATAGGGGGTTGTAATTATTAGTTTTAGTTTCAGCTCGTACAAGATGTATTATATCAAATCGCTGATGGTCCATTCTATTCAATATTCTTACTTGTGATATAATTCTAATACTGATTTAATCGATAGTCACTTTCATTTTTTTTTTTTTTTTTTTTTTTTTTAAATTTTTAATTAGTTTATTCTTGCCTATTTCTAGAAATTTTTTTATTGTATTTTGTTTCATATGTGGTCATATTTCCTCTAATTTGTTCTTTACATCTTGTGGTAGTGGATTTTTTGGAACATGTTTCTTTTGATTTAGTGTGTTTTATATGTCTAGATATATTGATTAATAAACAAATATTCTATAATTTGAAATAAATGAAAAAATAAGACCATAATTTTATTGCAAATTAAGTGATTATTTTTTTAATAAGTCCATGAGTTGAGAACTATGCATTGGATGATGGCATGACAAAGGAATTTACTTTTATTGAGAAGAGGAACCCGATTAGTTTGGTTGAAGACAAATCATGTTATTACTTGCTAGAAATTACTTGTACAAGATATATTATATCAAATAGCTGAGGGTACATTTCTATTCATTATTCTTGTTATACAATTCTAATAATGATTTAATCGATAGTCACTTTCATTTTTTTAATTAGTTTATTCTTGCCTCTTTCTAGAAATGTGTTTTTTTGCATATTTTGTTTCATATGTGGTCATATTTCCTCTAATTTGGTATTACCTATTTGTTTGTGGATCTTTTGGAACATGTTTCTTTTGATTTAGTGTGTTTTACATGTCTAGATATCTTGATTAGTAAACAAATATTCTATAATTTGAAATAAATGAAAAAATAAGACCATAATTTTATTGCAAATTAAATGATATTATTTTTTTAATAGGTCACGAGTTGAGAACTATGCTTTGGATGATGGCATGACAAAGGGATTTGCTTCTATCGGGAAGAGGAACTCGATTAGTTTGGTTGAAGACAAAGCATGTTATTGCTTGCTAGAAATTCTTGATTCAATAAAATAAGTAGGTAACATGTTTTTTGACTTAACTATTATGATAGTTGATGAGGTAGATAAGGATGGGGTGGACCCTACCAATTTAGATAAGTGGAGTTATGGAGGGTCAAATTCGTATAAATGGACTCACGAATAATGAGGTTGTCTTATGCGAGAAAAAACTGAACAATAATATCTCAAATGTTAAGGTGCACATGAGTTCGTTAAGGGTATGGTAAAACATGTGATATTGGAAATAACATTGGGCAAGGATAAACAATTTTTTATTTCATCATCAACTAGGGGCACAATTACAATGAAGATAGCATTGAAGTGTCTACATTGTAGATCAATCTATTTTTTAGATTGAGAACATTATTATGAAGATACTACCATTATTATTTCAAACAAAAACTTTGGATGAAATGCTTAATTTTGGTTTAAAACCAAGTGTAAACACACAAGAACACCAAAATGCTGATTAATATTGGTATCGCCTTTATTTTAATGGTTTAATATATAATCATTTTCTTCAAAAGATGATTTGAATTGGGTTGGGAATGAAATGAAAGAATACAATATTGTCCCTCACAAAAAAACTTCATTACTTCCTAACATTGAAATTGTGATCAGAAGTAAAAATAACTACGCATTCTTTGATGGGGCTGCTCAATATATCCTACCAAAAGGTGGAATCGATGGCCAAATATTCATAAACAATTAACATTTCTTTTTTTCTATCGAAACATAGGCACAACCACCAACAATTATGCAAAACTATTCGCTTTGAATATCCTTTTGAGGGTTGCAAAAGATTTGAACCTCTCCACCATTCATACTATGGAGACTCCAAATTTGTCATAGATTGGATGAATGACACATCTTAATTGAGGAACTACACATTATTGTTTGTATGTCAAACAATTATTACAAATCTTATGTAGTTCACTCATCAAATTTGATCACATTTATAGGGACATGAACCAATGCGGCCACAACCTCTTGAAGAGTGGATTGGAAATGGACGAATGTAGTGCAAAGCTCATCGAACAAAAGGATGGCTACATCAATGGAACATATTCTCAACCTATGGAAATAATCAAATTAAGATATCTCATGCATTTCGACTTCTTTTTGCTATGAGAACTCAGTTAGAGTAGTGTTTTGTTTTTCTCATTCCAGAGGCAAGATGTCTGTCAAGAACTTAGAAATCAAAATATATATTTTGGATGCACATCCATGGGACATTTTAGGATTCTATCCTCTATTTACATTTTATCATTGTTCAACTATATCCACCAATATCATATCAACGATGTATAGAAAAAAAAGTACAAAAAATTATCATAAGGTGAGGATAAGATCCATTTTTGTATAAAAATGAATAACTGATGCCATTTGGGCCTTTTTTTATTTGTTTGTATATTATTTATTTTATTATTATTATTATTATTTTTTATTTTATTTATTCTCTGGCTACAATAGCCTCCAAAATGCCACATGCATATATAGATGTAAATTATTTTATATAAATAATATTACCGACTTTTGTTCATGTAAAAGAAAAAAAATAATATAATATTAATATTTTGTATTATACTATTATATTAAATATTTCTAGCCTAATGCATTAATATATATTATAATATATTAAACCTAATAATGTTAATATAACAATATGTTAATATTAAACATTTAATATTAATATTAAACCAAAATTTTTTTTTGGTTAACAATTACAACTCCAAACATCCATGTACACGAGCGAAAATATTCCTTATGTTTCAACATATCTACAATAGAATTCTTATTCTATTGTCCATGAATCTTTTCATACATGCCTAAGGCTCTAACCATTAGACCCCACTAATGTAGCTCTACCATTTGCATTATCATATGAAGACTTCTCCCATGCCCAAAATGAGAAAACAAAGCCAAGCAGATTTGTCAAATGGATCTTGAACATCCAATGACAAGTTCATGATATTCTTGAGAAAAACCCCAATACAAGCAATGACAATATCAAGTTCAAGTTTCACACAAGTTTTAGGTTGGTAACAAGGCACAATTGTACTTCCATAGAGAGAAACTCATGGTCCTCAACAAGAATATCAGATTACTCTAATATGAGCCTTACACCAAGGTTATGGATGAGGATGCTTTGGAGAAAAATATTACACATTTTCTTAACTTCCATTATTTTTAATATGGCATTGCATAAACCATGCTTTTAGCATATGTTGGACACCTCATAGGTGTCAAAGTGCTTGGAAACTATTGAGCTCTACTTGCATTGAACAAGCTACAATGAACCGAATCATGAACACTAATGTCTAACATCAAGTTCATGACATTCTAAAGAAAATTTCACACACATGCAATGAAAAGATCAAGGTTGAGTTCCACACAAATTTTGGGTTGGTAAAAGGGTATGCTCACACTTAATTGCACCAAGATGCGCTCTACAACCCAATATGGGGGAGATGTCCTAGTGTCCATAAATGAGTGTAAATATTTTAATGTCAACTTAATAAAAATTTAGTAGAGGGGAGATGTTGTGTTGGTAAATGAGTGTAAACATTTAGATGTTGATTCAATACAAATTTCTTTCAATGATTATGTATGTCCATATTAGGTTTAGAATTTTATATGACAATCTGTTATATCAAATGGATTAATATAAGCAAATATATATATACTCATGTAAATAAATATATTTACCTAGATTTAATCCCTACCATGATCCAAGCTGAGCCTTTCCACCAAAATAGAGAGGATTCATATGTAATTAAGCATATTTACTAAGAGTTACTACCCATAATTATTTATGCATTTCTTAGCAAAAAAAAAGATAGAAATAAGGATTCAACGGTTAATTCACTTAACATCTACTTTAACAATGAAAATTTCACATATAAAAAACATATAGGATAAAATAATAATTATTGATTATTTATTAATTTATATGTACAAAGTAATGATGATTCACACTTATCTATATATATAACTATTGTCATATTATAATTATTTATGATGTTATACTTATAGATTTAGTATAAGATAGATATCTTTTTTTTCCAAAGAAAAACTCAGACCATCTATTGAGTATATAGAAAGTTACATAGTATATGCATATAACATTCAAAGAACTACATTTTCCTTTTTTGCAAAAGAGGTAAAAATGGAGTTGCCGCTGATTACGAGGAAGAAAAATCAATCCTCCAGCCCTATCAAAATGATGAGAAAACGTCTCCTTTCAGCCCCCGGGCTTCCCTAGTGTTAGGAAAGCATATGCCTGGAACAGAGATGGAAACAGACTGGTTCTATTTGTTCCCACAAAAACTTAAACTCGGTGGTAGACACCGATCCAATTTTGAAGTCTATAGTCACACAGTACCAAAAAATGAGGAAATAATCATCTCCCTAATCTCATCTTAAGAGGAAAACAACCCGAAACAGAGAAGAGGAAGTTTTTAGGATACGTTTTAGTGATGAAAAGTAAATATAAACAAAAAGTCTGAAGTTATCAACAATTTTTTACAGTGCCATGCTGATATGAAATAATAGTAAAAGAAAAAAAAAGGAAAACCTGGAAACTGGCGGGAAAATGGAGGCTGTTCGATAATTTGGATGAGTCCTCCATCAACCTCTGTTGCTACCCAGTGCCCCAAATCTTGCTGAGCGCCCTCCTTAGATAGGAGGTCTGCTTCACTGTTTTGTTCCCTGTAAATGTGACAAGCAATGATATGGTTAAAAAAGGATTTTAAAAGCAACACCTCATCTAGTAAAGGAGACAAAATGTAATTTGGACATCTCTGGGAACCATTAAACCACTTTATGATGTTCAAAGAGTCCCCAAAAATATGGACGTCTCTCATCTCAAGGAAGGAAAGCCAGCAAAGAAGAGGAGATGAAGGGCTTTTAATTCTGCAAAATTATTTGTCCCCTGTCCAAGGCCCACTGACGCTTTAAGAACTTTCCCAGATGGAACATGAATGGAGAGACCAACTCCACATCTATTTTGAGAGTTAGATGCCCCATCGAAATATGCCCACGGAATGTCACCCCTAATGACCTCCTCTTGAATAACTCTGCCTGTTGGGACTCCGAAGGAATTGGTATGTACTAAAAAATAGATACCCCTTCCGCCACTAGTAGGTTCACGAGAAAGAGAATGTCTTGAAAGATGACATGATTTCGTGCAATCCAGGTTCCCCAGGCAACACTCAGTGGGAGGTTCTGCACCCTATCATTTGGAGAAGCCTGCCACCATATCTGCCAGGCTTCCGAAACAGCTTGACCTTCCCATTTTTGTGTAATTTTAAGAAGCCTCAAGGTTTCGGTCCAAAGCCTAATATTATAAGTGCAAGTGAGAAAAAGATGATGTACTGACTCTAGACTAGCCTTGCACAGGGAGCACCAACCAGGACCAATATTGCCCCATTCGTTGAAGAAAGTCCCATGAGGGAACTTTGTTTTGAAGAATGCACCAGAAGAACAGTTTTGTTTTTGCCGGTCACTTTAGCTCCCACAATGGTTTAAAACACCACTCCGGCTCCCCCCAACCCTTCTGAGACAATAGCCATTTGTATCCAAATTTTGGGGAGTACAGACCCGTTGGGGCATGTACCCATATGAGCTCATCCGACTTCCCCTGGATTCTGATATTTGAACTGTGGAGCTCACTGATGAAACCCTGTCACTCCTATTTCCACATGTTTCTGAGTTGAAGGGCCTCCCTTGTCATCCATGCTTGTCATCACATGGTTGACTGACCTTGCAGGGAAATATTTCTCAGAGTTCCGAAGCCTCTTTGTTCCAGCTGCTCAATTAGTTCTCTAGAGAGGAAGTATCTCCCAGAGTAGCCCACCCATGGATCACGACCCAGCCTTACCTGTGCACCATCTCCAACATGCCACGCTAGTCCCTGTTCGATTATCTTGACCGATGCTAGAGTTTCTTTCTAGACAATCGAAGCATTTTTTGATTTCTTATTTGGCATATGTAACCATTCATTTATTGGCATTGAGTCGATGTATTTCCTCCTTATGAATGTCGTCCAAATATTTTCCAGGGTAATGAGTCTCCAACCCAATTTTGCAGCCAGAGAAGCGGTGAAGGAGGGGAACTCCTTAATTCCCCACCCTCCCTAGGCCTTCGGATGCACTTTTTCTCCCATGCCACCCAAGGCATAACATGTTCCACCTTTGATCCTGCCCATAGGAACCTACTAAAAAGTTTATTAATAGATGAGAGGATACTTTTTGGCACCCAAGAAAGGGTAGCCGAGTACACCGGTATGGACATGGCTACAGATTTAATTAGCACTAGTATCCCTGCTCGAGATAGCCATTTAAAACTCCAATGTTTCATCCTTGACTCAATTTTGCTACAAGCCAGTGCCAATCCTGAATTCGATAAGAGTCTGGCTTTAGTTGGAAACCTAAGTATTTGAAAGTGTCCTGAAGGGCCTTTACTTCAAACTGTAACACTTTAGAGATTCTGCCCACTTCAGCACGGGAAAGGCTTGCCATTGTAATTGTGGATTTTTGGCTGTTTATGCTTAAGTCGGTAGCCTTTAAGAAGAGGTCTAACACCTCCTTTACTCATCGAAAGTCTTCTAAGCTTCCATTGCTGAAAAGAGAATATCATCCACAAAGCGCAGATGAGTAATGAAAAGGTTGACAACCACCTCAATGCCTTTGAGTTCCCCCCTTCTTTTTGCATCATGTATCATCATACTAAGCCATTCTGCAACCAATAGAAAAAGGAGGGGAGATATAGAGGGCATCCCTGACGAAGGCCTCTTTGAACATGGAAAAAGTTGGTCGTAGCCTCGTTAATCAGAATAGAAATACTTGTAGATGAGATACACCCCATCACCAAGTTGATGAAGTCAATCCTGAAGCCAAGATGGGTCAGGAGAAGCTGGATATACATCCAACTGATTCTATCATATGCCTTGGAGAGGTCTATTTTTACAATTTCTCCTTTCTTTTCACTTCTTGTTAGGCTGTGAATTGTTTCCTGGGCCACCCCCACAGCTTCGTGGATTTGTCTTCCATCCAGGAAGCTGAATTGTTCCAGAGAGATATTTCGAGAGAGGAAGGGTTTAAGGCGAGTCGCTATAACTTTTGCAATGATTTTGTAGATGCACGAGCAAAGAGAGATGGGCTTAAAATCATCGAAGGAATCCGAATGCTCCTTTTTGGGGATGAGGGCAAGGAAAGTAGAGATGAAAGGTTGATAGATGGTTCTCTATATTCTCGACTCTTCCACCACCGCAAGTAGGTCATCACCCATAAATTCAAAAAAGTGTTGGAAGAATTCCACAGTCCAATCGTCCGGCCCTGGGCTCGTCTTTCTGTATTGCCTTTAGAATAACCTCCACCTCCTCTTTCGAGACAAGTTCCATAATACTGTCATTCCCTTCTTCGTCAATAAATCCGGGGAAAAACTGTGCAACCCTGATCACTTCAGCAATAAATGCCTTCGCAGGGGCTCTGAACAAAGATTTGAAGTGTTTCACTCCTAGTGAAGATAAGTTTTCGAAAGAGCGTGTCATAACGCCTTCCTCCGTCTGCATTCCCCAAATTGTATTAATGTTTTTCCTTCCTTTGGCATAGTTTTGGAAAAAATTTGTATTCTCATCTCAGTTGATAGCCAAATTGCCCTGCTTTTTAGGCGCCAAATTTCTTCCCTCTCCTGTAAGATTTTCCTTCTTGATGCTTCAACGCTCTTTATTATGTCCCGTGATTGAATGGAGGCATATTCGGCCCCCTCCGGGCTTTCCAGGAAGTCAATTTCTTCATTTACCTTCCGTAATTATTCCTCCTCCTTTAGTTTTTTGGCCTTTGTCCATTCCAAGGTAGCTTTTTTCATTTTCTTTAGATTCTCCATAAATTACCAGCTCATACTACCTGGGTTCGCCTGCCTTTCTATCCTCCAATTGGCATGGAACAGAGATTTGAAGGATTCATCTTTGAGCCACGAAGAGTTAAACTTGAAGGGAGCCCCCGTCTTCTTATGAGGACCTTTGATCTCTAGGAGTATGGGCTGGTGGTCGGATAAGCCCCCTTTCGCAACCCAATGCCTAAAGACAAGATCTGGCCACTAGGTCTTCGTTAAGGAGAAAATGATCCAGTTTCTTTGCCACCCTATCCTCACCCATTCTTCTGTTCCTCCAAGTGGGTCTAGGTTTGATCAAATTTGCATCCACTAGGTGTGAGGAGACCAACTTATTGAGAAAGAAATCTGAAAGAGGGTCTGCGGGAGCAGAAGGACCGTAGGATTCAGAAATCCGTGGGGAAAAATTCAGGTCTCCTCCCAGGATAAGATTTGAGTTATTCAAGCAGGACTTGGCAAAAAGTTTGTTCCAGTACTGCACCCTATCCAAGCAAGGTCCATAAACATTTAAAAGAAGAAGAGGGTGACATAGCTTGTTTGAGTAGACTTCCATGGCCAAAGCATTTTCAAAGCCCCAAGTAGATAATTCCTTCAACCTCCCGGACTTAATGCCCAAAGCCAAGCCCCCAGATCTTCCATGAGCATCCAGAGCTTGGGATAACCACCCCGAGAACATCCTGGACAGGGTGCCAACCACTTCTTCCCCCATCCCCATGGTCTCTTTTAACATAATAACATCTGGTTCGTAGGACTTCATCAGCTCCCTCAGTGCTAATTTTTTGGGTTGACTAGAAAAACCCTGCAGTTGTAAGAGAGAATGATCATCGATAACCCAGGGTGGGGGTCTGTGCTGCTCTAAGTACCCTAGAAAGGGAACGCTTCTTCCCATCTACACTATCAATTTTTTCCTTGACTTGAGCCTTGGAAATGTTGGATTTCCTACCCCGCACCTTCCTAGGACCAACCGAAATAGTATTAGACTCCAATCCTCCAATAGCCTCCTCCTTCATAGGTTTCTTCATAAGAGATCTCAAGTTATATGGGGGATTTTTAGGAATACAAGGGCGGTGGGAGGGGTGATCCTATATCAGATACAGGGAAGGGTTCCAACGGGGTAGTCGGGATGGATGTAATGATACTGTCCAGGGACTCTATGACATCATGAATTTGCAAATATTCCATTTGAGATGGCCTGGAAGGACCAGGCTTTGAATAAGAAAAAATATAAGTACATAAAGAGATGAAAAGGGAGGGAGAAGAGACCAGAATCGTACCCTCCAAAGTAGGTGCAACATGTTTAGCTTCAAGAAGAGGTGAAGATGCTAGAGGTCGCTCTGGTTCATGTTCCATAGCTATAGGGTTGTTTTGCTCTGCCATATGATCAGAAGGCGCTGTTCCAGTCGTGTTGACACCTGGTCCATCGACCCCTTCCATCATCTCCCCCTCTGATACCCTGATCTCTTCTATAGCCGAGGGTCTCAGGGGCCCTCGGTTTATCCTTTTCTGCTTCCTTCTTCTTTGATGCCCAAGCGGGCAGTCCTTTTGCAGGTGTCCATATTTATGGCAATGATGGCATCTGAATGGCATGTGTTCATAGTCCAAAGTCAATGTAAATTCCAATTCCTTGTACTTGAGGCAGATTTCTTCAGCTAGTCCTTCTTTAGGATTTAGATTGACCAAAATTCTGGTAGCACTCAGATCCTTGGTCTGTTGGAACGACAGATCTGCTTCGAGGCACTGAACCAACGTGTTCCCAATTGAACGGAACGCTGAGTCCGTCTAGAAGGGTATTGGTAACCTTGGTAGCTTAACCCAAACTGGCGATTCTTCGATTTTTTCCCTCTGGGAATCAAAGAGTGGCGTCCATTTCCTGAATAATACAGGGCTCTTCTCAAAATTCCAGTTCCTTTCTAAAACCCATTCCAAGTGCTCCTTTTTCTCAAATTTAATCGTAAACCACCCCCAGGCTAGGGTTTGAATATTTGTAGGGCTTCCCTGGGCTTCCACGCATACAGAGGCTGTCCAATCTGTGATATAGTTGACAGAGTATTTCCTGCCTCTGACTCTGTCGACTAGGATGGTTTCTGCGGCTTCCATTACTTCATCAATGAGTATGTTCACTCCAAAGACACAACATGAGAACTCTTCTTTTTTCCTGATCAACTTGGTCTTTTTTCTCTTTGTTCATGCAACCCCACTCCTTCCACCTTCCTCACCTTCCAACGAACTTTTGATATCATCTGGTTCTTCACGAACGGGCGACCTAGGTCACCCTTCCTCAGTGTGGTGAGAAGCCTCCCGAGAAGAGCCTCCTGCTTCTAGAGGTCCTTGTGATATGGCCACCCCAACTTCCTCCTGCCGATTTTCTCCTCTATGAGAACCTGAAAGCCTTCCTTGTTCCTCCACTGAAGGCGTAGGATGAATAGCCCCCGTCTTACCCAAAATTGCCTGCCTCAAACCATTGGGGTTTCCAGACAAACCCTTAGCTACCTCTGGCCCCGAGCTCGCCGCTTCGCTCCCCTACGAGAAAAGGAAGTTTTCGAGGAAGCTAATACCCTGCCATTGATGTGGGTTCTTTTGAGCACTAGGATCTACCAAGTGAGCTCCTCTGCCCAGATTCGGAAATCTGTGGCTTTCTTCGAAAAAACCCTTAAGACCAACAAAACGCTGAATACCAGAGCTAGCAACTATATCTTCCAACCCCTCTGAGAGAAACGAGATTGATGAAATACTTGGCAGTGTAGGGTTTAACAGATTTTTCGGAGGCTGATCGACTCTGTGATTTTCAGGGAATGACGAAGGCTGGAGTGGCCCTGGTTCGTTCTCTTCCTTCCACACACAGTTGAATGTACTATGAAGGATTTCCTCCAAGAGAGCTGCCCCATTCGAAAAACCCCAAACGCCTTCAGGAGCTTTGTTCTTCTGACCAGTATCGCCAATGGACGAAATATACCGTTCCAAATTTCTCGCCAACACCTCGTGCCCTTAGACTGCTAGTAGATCTTCCAGTGCCGGTTCTAAGTCCACCGAATCCCATTCAAAACCCATCTTTACAGAGTGATTTAGTGTCTAATAAAACCCTCAGAAAGCACTGGACCCTCTCCAGCAGCGAAACCTCGTGCACACACCACCGTCTAGCAGTAGGGTTAGGGTCTGTGAGCATGGAGCCTGCCATCCTAACGCATCTTAGCCGTAAGCAGAAACGTCAAACCCTAGGTGCGGCGTGGTCGACTGCCGATCGTACAGATGTCTGTGGGGTTTTGACAGCCTAGGACGACTGTCACGTCGAGGTCCCTCACGTAAGCGTTGTCTGTGGCCGATTTCAGGTCTCTTGCAGTCCATGGCCGCCTCCATGATGAGGGTTTCGACCCCCTAGAATAACCTCCATCAATAAGAAAAATGTCTATAAGATGGATATCTTACATGATATTGAGTTAGGTATTTTACATTCTATTAATTTGTTTAAGTGCGATAAGGTTGTTGTATTTCTTGGACATGAAGGTGATGCTTCTTTCATGGAATTCATGAAGAGTTTGTTTGGACATTTCTATCAATTTTTTCCTTACTGTAACTTGATATATGGCTGCAAGTTTAGGTATCTAAATTAACATAAAGAGTTATGTAGTCAATATAGAGTCACCATATCTCTTTCTTTTTATGAACCAACATAATAGGGCTCAAGTAGAATGAGGATCTTGGTAAAATGTGGGAATTTTGTATTAGCTCCTAACTCTAAGATTTTATCTCCTTGGTCTTAAGAAGAGTGTCTATATGGATTTTAAGAAGAGGGGCACCTAGTGCCAAATCCATTTCATGCTTTACTTGATAGCGTAAAGGTACTCCTATAGGTGTGGCTAATATGTCTCCATATTCTTCCACCAACTAATCTGCCCATATTTATTGGATAGAGAAACCCCTCGTAAAGGCCTTGGTAATTGGTGGTGATATTATTTACTCCTTCCCACTACACCATGGAGAGGAAACACCTTCCATAATGATCTATTATCTTGTTACATTGCTTAGAAATCATCAAAGACATTATGGTTGTCAGGGATATCTTTGGTATCTTGTAGCATTGATCTCCCAGGGTGACTGTGACACTATAGGGATGGCATTGGTATACATGACACTTTTTCATATATAGTTTTCCTTAAAGAAAATCATAAAATTAAAGAAGATAAATGTCATATAATACCTCATCTTTGAATGGATTGGTTTTGTATGGTCGGGGATGTCATTGATTGCCATGGATGTATTATCCTTTTCTTAACCCATTAATGATTTATGACTGAGTGTGGTGTCGTTAGTAGCTTCATCTTCTTCATGGATTTTTCTAAGACCAGACCACCATTGTAAATAATAAATGCAATAGTCTCTCCTTCACTTACATTTGTGAGTGGAAGTTGTGCTCACTTCCCTTATGCTCCTTTGTGAGTGGAAGATGTGCTCATTTCCCTTATGCTATAGTAACATTGGGTTCCATGTTTATGCTTTATTTTACCCTATCCATGGGTTTTAAAAAAAACCAAAATCACGTGAGGGTTTTGGCACCAAAGACAACTAAATTTTAAAATTGAAAAACCCTCAAAGTGGGTTTTCCCTCCAAAATTTGAATTTCAAATTCAAAGTCAACCTCCAAATAGTAATTCGAGTGCCTCCTTATGAGCCCCTCAAAAAATATATAAATGAATTCTATTAGCCCTCCTAAGCATGGAATTAACACAAATCCATTAAGTAATCTTGCTTTGATATTCTCCACCATGTGAAGAAATCGCCAGATCAGACTAGAGGCAGAATTGTGGAAGGGTTTTGGTTATGTTCTTGGGATAAGGGTTTTGCTTGTTTGATTGCAGACTTCTATAGAATTTGGCTCTAAGGAACAACTATGTATTGTGTGGCTTTCTTGGAATCTAAATTCCGAGCATAAGAGCGTGTCTTTCTGAACCAACGAAAAGGTATCTGAAGCTAAAACAATGACATAATTAAACTTACGAACTCCTTATCTAGAATTCTTTTGGGCACTTGGTATGGTTTAGCGCTGGTTAGGGATAAATATTGTGCAAAATATTGAGCATCCAAGCTATAAACTGAGCTTCAAGTGTTGCGGCTTTGTTGATCATTTGTCTCTGAGGTTCAAAGCTCCTAAAAGTGCCTATGATTTGAAGAATTCATTTTGAAATGACAAGAAAAATCCTAAATATTTTGATGCAGTTCTGAGCTAACCTGCAATGAAGTCTGAGCCAAATTTAAGTTGATTACAGTGATATGATTACACCTTAAATTTGGTCTTCCTTTGACCCTATACCTGTTGGTGACACAATACTATTACAATGCAAATATTTCTTCAATCATTGTGACTATTGCTTTGAAGTCCTCGACCTAATGGCTTGCTTGTCTTGTTGTTTTGAAGTTTTTGCATGGTTCAAAATTAAAGAAATATACGTACTTACACATTTCCCTGCAATCCTACAAAAGGAATTAAGCCGAATTTTGGAAGGCCATTGTAGCACAAGTCTGATCCAAAAGAGCGGGTCTAAACCCTTGAAGTGAACAATTAATACATGACCACCTTCCTTCAGAATAGGTCTAGTGTATATCATAGAATTACTTTGTGAAATTTGTGCTTGAATGATTCAACCTTTGATTTGAAGCTATGAATGTAAGTTGAATATCTGGATGTGCTCATATAGTCCTTCTTGTTTGATGATAAAAGTACATAAGTGCCCTAATTCTTGAGGGATAGAGGTTTAGTATATACTTGTGATGGAAGTTTGGATTATGTAGCTTGTTTTCACCAGTTGCATCTTTACATATTTTCTACAGTAGTCAAGGATTGACAGTAGCATATTGCAGTAGTCTTTTCATAATAATATCACTTTGTAGCCGTGCTTTATCATTCTATGGATGACAGTAAGGGTTTCATATTTTGACTCATCATTATGCAATAATAAATATTTTCGTTTTGGGGTCTTACTTGTGATATCATTTGCAACAATATAGAAATAAGGGTGGTATTGTCCTATCATTGAAGTTATGCACCTACAGAAAGGTTTTTTTTTTTCACTATTGCAGTAAGGATTCAGGAGCAAGGGTTTGATTGTTGGGAGTTCGTTGGTATATCTTTTATAGTTGTCTATTCATTGTATGTGGGAAATTTTCCCTGGTTTGGGAGCTCACAATATCTTGTAAAGTGGGTCATTGTGTCGGTATGGGAGCCTACAATAGTTGGTATGATTTATTATCATTTTTAGGGTGGTTGGGTGGTGCTAGGCAGGGGTTTGAAGTTACCTTCATGTTGTAGCATGAAAACACTTTAGAGTGGTAGGATGGTGCCAGGGAAAGTTGGATCTTGGAGGGTTTTGGAGCATCCTTTCAACATTAGTTGATAAAACCAAGGAATTGGAGCATCCTTCTAGTTGGATTTAGAAAAAATGAACACTTTTCTAGAGTAATAGGGAGTTGGGGTTTCCGTTTTCAGTTGGAGCTGAAGCGTTTATGTACTCACAAAATTATTAGAAAATCATTTGGTGTTTTTTCTTCCAGAAGGGTTTCCACCTAAAAACTTCTGGTGCACTGTTCTCTTGATGCGTTGATGCTTTGAAAATATTAATAAAATACTAATTGATAAGAAATATTGATTCACCCCCTTCTCAATATTTCCAAAATTTGGAATCATAGGTAGTCCCTGTACAATCAGTCTAACCATTGAAGGGAGATCATGGAATACACCAAGAATGGAGTTCCTCTGTTCAATGGGAAAAACTATGCGCTATGGAGTGGAAGGATATATATATATATATATATATATATATATATATATATATATATATATATATATATATATATATATATATATATATATATATGCAAAAGGATATGATATTTGGGACGTTGTTGAAAATGGTTACATTGCACCATTCTCTCCTCCAACATATGAAAAAGGTAAGAACCTTGTTGAGAATGATGCCAAAGCCAAGAATTCTATTGAGTGGACTCTTTGAATTTGTCTCTGTTATAGTGTTGGGCTGTAAAATATCTAAGGAGATTCAGTGCAATCTTCAAAACATATTTGAAGGAGATTCAAAGGTCAAAGATGAAAAACTTCAAATTTGCAAAGCACAATTTTAGCAAGTTAAGATGACAGAAGACGAGAATATTGCAACTTATTTTCATCGAGTGGATGAAGTAAAAAATTATTTAGAAGGATTGGAAGAACCTGCAGATAAAAAGGTTATTGTGGGGAAGGTTCTAATATCTCTTCAAACAAGATTTAATCCTAATTTTTTTTGTCCTAGAAGATAGATCAGACTTGAACAAACTTAGCATGGATGCACTACATGGGATTCTTACAAATTTTGAAATGAGGATTGAACATGAAGAACCATCTACAAGTGAAGCAACATTCAAGGCCTCAAGGAAGAAAAACACGAGCAAGCATGAATTAGAACAAAATCCCAGTCAAAGTAACAATGAGGACTCAAATGAAGAACTAGTCAAAATCGTAAGGAAACTGAAGAGAGGAACCAATAACTACAAAGGTAATCTCCCTATAAAATGTTTTAGTTGTGGAATAACTGGTCATTTTTCTTCAAAATTACCCTATGCAAAACAATTTGACAACGATGAAGAAGATGAAGTTCCCAAGAAAAATAAAAATAAAAAAAGGAACATGAAACAAGGAAAAAAGACAACTCCCAAGAAAAATATTCTACTCTAAAGAAGATAGTTTTGTATATGAAAATGATAGTGATAGAGATCATGATTTAGAACATGTATTTTTTATGGCTTTTTAAAATCAATATGTTTATGAGGATGAAGAAATTGTGGAAGGATAAGTTAAAGTAAAAGGCAAATTGATAAGTGCACTTGATGATTTGAAGGAAATTGCAAAAGGAATTGAGTAAATTAAAAGAATAATCTGAGCACTCTGAAAATATATCATCAATATGAAAACGAAATTAAAATAAGAAAGAAATATTGAAGAAACACTCAACAAAGATTGGAAGAAAGCTCCAAGATAAGAGAAAGACTAGAAGCATAAATAGTCTCCCTCCAAAAGGAAGCCCAAAAAAAAATGCTCAACAAAACTTTATGAACAACTAAAAAATGGTGGAGGAAATCATCGGAAATGAAAGGTCATGTGATGAAAAAAACACGTTAGAATATAATACAAAATTTTTTAAGGGATCAAGCTCCATGATAGGGAAGGAGGATGAACAAAAAAGTTACGCTGAAGCCGTCAAGGAATCCATAAGGAAGCAGAATTCATGCTCAACTCAAGATCAACCAACTAGAAGGAAGTGTAGTTAGCAACCAATTGACAACTCGTAGGAAGGTTCATGGAGAAGTGCACCACCTAGAAAATTCTCTTCCTCCAGGAATTATGTTATCTATTATAGAAACCCTCGTTGTTAGGGAAAAACTCTAAGGTAACCTCAAACCTATTTTAGGTTGAAAGTTGGCCCTTCAACCTAGAGAGGGATCTCCCCCTAAACTAGACTACCCTAGGTCACTGTAGTAGTAGGTTTACACTTTAAGCTTTATGGTCAGATTTTTCTGAAAAGTGACGAAATTTGGTTGGGTTATATATAATACACACCATTGGGTATGGATTCTAGTTTTATCAAATGATGCTACAAATCTAATGAGCATGACACAAAAAGCAAGGTAGTAATAACTCCTTTTGACAATTTTGAGATATTTAGAAGAAGAAAACTGAAAAGAAAAACAATATTATAGTTGACAGAAGCAACAAGTACTAATGACTGAGAAATACGAGAAATGAGCATGAATGAATCCCAATCTCAGAGACTAAATTTTCGAGACATGAAGAAGATTTTATAAACATAGAAATAACAGACAAGGAACTACTGCACAAGAATTTTCTACAAATTCTCATTAAAAACTGTATGTATTTAAGATCTGCTCAAATACACCAGAATGCTAATGTTTTACAAATAAAATCCAACCCTTTCCCATTATTCAGAAATTGCCTTTATAGACATTACATCAACTTGTCACAGGATTATAGTTTCAAGCTTAATTACAATAATCCAAAATAACAAAAATATTCTAAGTTCACGCATGTGGAAAATATCTTTTAGTTACATTAAGCTTTTTCTAAAATAAAAATATTTGTTGGAAAATATGCTAACATATAGGCTAAGAAAAAGTATCTTCAAAATATCTTCCTCAAAAATAGAAACAAGTCCCTGACTGATAGAACTAAATCCTCGCTGACAAACAGGTCCCTCTCCAGACAGGTTCAATCTTTCACCGAAAAATTATTTTCTGTTAGAGTTCCTTTTCCCTCGAGATTTCTGCTAA
This sequence comes from Pinus albicaulis, assembly GCA_034641835.2. Taxonomy (NCBI): domain Eukaryota; kingdom Viridiplantae; phylum Streptophyta; class Pinopsida; order Pinales; family Pinaceae; genus Pinus; species Pinus albicaulis. The sequence goes on along the minus strand of CM076570.1, from coordinate 478,382,584 downwards.
AATTATTGATACTACTGCTGTCAGATTCTTTAGCTTCCCGAGTTGAATATTTTGATTAGATATTGACTCCCAACATTTCCTTTCTGCCTGTTTTTCAGAATTTGCTAACATTGTGAATGTCAACATTTATTTTGCTCAAAATTCACTAACAATGAAGATGTTGGCGCTCCCCTTCAAAATCACTGACAACAAAGATGTCATCTCCTTTTCAAAAGTGTTGACAACGAAGATGTCAACACCTTTTCAAAATCACTGACAATGGAGCTGTCAGATCTTGTTCCTGAAAATCATTGACAACGGAGATGTCAGCTCTGCTTCTTTAAAAAATGTTGACAGTGGAGATGTTAGCTACTCCATGATTTGTTGTATGTAAAACACTGTTAGGCAAACAGTCAACGATAAAGCCAAAATTGTTGTTTCCAAAATACATAACCAAAATTTTCAAAATGACCCCAAGCCTCCTAACTGAGGGTGCTAGCTACTTTTAGAAGCACACCCACCTTATCCATCCTCTATTTCTTGCTTTTCATTGTCTCCATAGGACCTTTTCCCTTAGTTTCTTTGTCTCTGCTCTTTTTAGAGCCCGAAGTCTTGTTTCTGTTGATGATAAGGTCATTTAATGGCACATTATCTACATCAGTTACCTCCTTGGCCAAATCTTGGTTGCTTCTTAATTTAATTTTAAAACTCAATTTATTTGTTGGCCTTGTATGAGGATGTCTTCCTCCTTTAAGGGTTTCAGACAACGGTTCTTCAACTTGGGTCTCAACTTCGACCCCCTTGCCTTTAATGATTTCTGGCATAGTTATGTTTGCAGGGGAGGCTTCAACAGGCGAAATCATGGTCTGGGGAGAAATGATCACAAAAAGTAAGCTTACAAGGGATGCAGGGTCTAGTTTACTAATCCTGTCACTTTTTCTTTGGTAGAGTTTGGGGATTTTAGGGCTAGGCGATGTAGAAGGGACCTCTGTGTATTTTTGGCTAGGAGTTGGCTCAATAAGGGTTGTTTCTTGAATATTTTTCCCCATTTAACAATTTTCTTCGTTCCTCTTAAGGCCTTAAGGGGTTGAGGTTGAAAAACTCCCCAAAATAGGAAGTGGCTCCAAGTTCTCCCTGCTTTGGTTAATTGGTTTTCAATCAACAACTTAATGAGGGCTTCGTGGTAGACATAGTGGGGGAAAAGGTCTGTTATTGCTCTGAAACGAGCTTCCATATGCCTCAAACTCTCCAAAAAATAGAGACAAGTGTTCATCCTAACCCGACCAACTAAATGTGCAAGGAAATGAAAGTGATAGAAGTTTACCCAGTTAAACCTTCCTTTGCAAGTGAAGTATGACTAGGTGATCTTAAAAAGCCAGTTCCACTTGTCTTGTAACCAGGCCCTCTAAACCCCAACTCTCTAGTTACAATTCTTGAATTCTTCCCTCAGAAATAAGGGCACGCCAATTCCTGCCAACGCATGGCTTCTAAAAAACTGCTCCCAATTTTCTGGCAAGGTTGTGGCCTCTGCGATTATCCATTCTATGACATAGAAGGAGAAACCACCAATATCCACCCGATTTCCATTGAAACCACGAGAAAAGGCACGAGCCACAACATCGTGGTAGTCAGTGCAGTGGTGGAAAAAATCACGCCAACCTGCCTACTGAAACTAATGCTGGATATTGGGATACACTTCCAAAATATCAGGTGCTTTGGACTCGACCCGGTTAGCCTTGCCAGCTTTCCCCATCACAAACTCTAATCAGAAACAAAAATACCAGGATTTGATTTTGGATTCTTGTGGGAAAATCCAGATGAAATCTTTCTAGGAGTTGACCACTTTCACATCAAAATAACCAAATTTATAAAGTAGAGTGAGTTTACTCGACAAAGTGGGGAAATCATTACAGCTCGAGGGTGAATTTATGTTTTTAAACCATGATTAATTGATAAAAAACATACGGACGACGAAATAATCAATTATTTAACATTACACTTACCCATGGCACGCTTGCAAACGTCATCATTTCCGTTGATGTGGTTAGCGTAATTCCAAAAACCAAATTTGAAATTCATTTTTTGGTGCTAATAGTCAACTTGTCAATTATATTGGAAACAATGATAAGCCCATTGTTAACGAATTTCTTCAGAAAACATTATTGGAACACTAAAGTGTTGCTAGCCCCATTATTGATGATTTCCCTGTTTACAAATAAAATTCTATCACTGCAATTGTCATTTTTTTAATTTTTTTTTATTTTTTTAATTTTTTTTTAAATTTTTTATTTATTTTTAAATAGAGTTAATGTGATAACACATTAAACTATTTTTCTTAGTATTTTCTATTATTGCAATAATTTTTCGCACAAAGCTATGAATTGCAAAGATAGAAACAAGAGAACCTATGATAATTATGTTAGAAGTCCTCGTGAAGATCACAATCAAAACTACAATAATTTTACATTATTAAACAATGAAGTAGAATGCCATAAGTGTATAATTTTGGACATACAACATAAGATTGTCAGATGAGTGCTCCTTTGAAAGAGACAACGCCAAAATTCAACTCTCCTTCAAAAGTATGGAAAAGTAAAGATGAGAAATGCAACCTTGTGGTCACTGCGAAATGTAAGAAACATGAATGGCTAGTTGACAAAAAATGTTCAAAGCATATGACAGGGGACTGTTACAGAATATTTTGTCGCATTCCTAAGTTGTTATCCCAAGTGTTTTCTTTTGTGCCACTCATGTTGCAAACGTCTCAAAGAGAAAAAAGATGTATAAACTTGTTCATCCTGGAAAACATGCTTAAGATACCCCTGAAGACCTAACAGAGAAATGCCTTGAAGATTTTCTACAAAAGTTTGTAAAAAAAACCTATTTACAAGCCTAGTGTGGTTCCTCCCTTAATGAGCTCACGCTTGTCACCCTGTTCCTTTCCTGTGAACAATGCTGCCAATGCAGGAATTTAGCAGTAAAGTCGTGCTGGTCCTCTTCAGGCAGTTTCGCCAAAAATGGAGCATAAGCTTCGACTTCTAGAATTCTCGAGAACAGATTTCTGCTACTTGTTGGTTGACGATATGGTCGAATACTCCCATTTTTTACCACTGATCTTATCTCCAAAGGTTTTCCCCTTAGAGATAATGCCTTTCCCTCCATTAGTGGATCCTTAACCTCCTTAACTCTGCTATAAGAGAGTGCCATGCTAGTGAGTCTTGGTTGGTCGTATTTGGTTGCCTTACTTCTGCCTGATTACGTCCATATGCTGCTGATTTGACGAAGAAGGAGAAGAGATTGAAGAGCATGTCTAGGAATTGGATTACCATTACGAAGGAGCCCTTCGACCTCAAGGCACCGGTTGGAAGCTTCCCTTTTTTCATTTTTATAATACAAAGTATAATTTTCTTCCCATAAATGTGTTAATTTTAATTGGTTTAACATGATAATCATTTATATGTCATGTAGTTTTCTTTGAAATATATTTTCTATGTATCTTTCGTCTTTTGTCGTGTGATCTTCTTTATAGGTATTCAGATGCAGAGGGAATAGCAAGGAACGAGCCTGAAAGTGAAAGGATCGACATTGACACTGAGGAAATGACTGCATAAGGAGCAAGGTAGGCCATCTCCTTCTCTCAATTTTCTCTCAATGTTAAAATAGGGTAGTTTGTATACTTTGTCATGGTTGTTACTAGACCCACTCATTGGGCTAGAGGGATCGCATCTTTTCAAAGAAGGGATTTGCCTGCGTAACAAATTGGCGACTCCATTGGGGAGTTTACACCCTTTTCACCGTC